>JAXCLO010000001.1:13083515-13158815 GCA_035583995.1 Arremon aurantiirostris | reverse complement strand
AAGGAAGGAAGGAAGGAAGGAAGGAAGGAAGGAAGGAAGGAAGGAAGGAAGGAAGGAAGGAAGGAAGGAAGGAAAGGGTGGGTTTTGGTGTTTTTTTCTTCACCTTTTGTACACTTTTACTCTAATAGGCAAAGATCCTTCATGAAGATCTTTAAGCCATAAATTATAACCCTCAGTCTCCAGCAGCTGCCTTTAATGTCCTGCTAGTTCATTTAGACATATGCTGCCTGTGGCTGATTTGTAGAACTGGAGCATATTTCTAAAATTTAATCAGCATGGGAGGTGAGGGAGTTATTTATCTTAGTTTAATTTCTTCTTTTTTTTTCCTTGCAGTAATAATATTGAAAATCACAGAAAGCACTAGCAGTTTTAAGCTGACAGATACAGTTCAAAGGTGACATGTGCCAGTTTATTTGTGTGTGAAAAGCCCGGTTAACACAACACAAAGTGGTCACATCAGAAAAAAATGGCATGGATTACCACATCCAGATTTATTCTGAAACTACTTAAAGGTTTCAGACTTGATTGCTTGCAGATATTTGCTTTCTTTTACAACAACTTGTACAATTTTATCATTGCTATGATGAAAATCTCATATTTGGATTTTACTATAATTTACTCCTATCTCAATTTTCTGCTTTTTACTTCTTGCATCCTTGGAACAGGATTTGGGATTTCTCTTAAGTCACTTTTTTTTTGGCTGAAATTCTTAAAACAGGATTCTATTTAGTATAAAAGAACTACTGGTTTTGAATTATATTAACCAAAAATTACTTTACAAAATCAAAATTACTTCCATCTGAGTAGAACACTTTTTTTTTTCCTTGAAAATAAAGTTTTCAGTAAGAGGAAAAAAACCCCAAAATACCATTGGTGATACCACAGAATCTCATGTACCTAGAAATTCCTTTGTTCTTCCATTCTTGTTTACCCTGTCCCTCTCCCTACCAAACATGATATTGCTTCTAAAACATAAATTAAAAATTTTAGTTTCAGGTTCAGCCTGAAATCACTATATGAAATATGGTGGATATAGAGCTTTGGAATAAAATGAAAATGTATTTGAAATTCTTCTGAGTACTACTTTTTGATCAGTATCCTGCATTCACATTGTGTCTCCTAAAATTGAGATCAAGCGTGATAATACAGATGCAGGAGAATTTCATTAAAGCCTTGTTGAAAAAAATCTCCCCACTAATCACAGGATCATAGGCCAATCATTTGTCAGTCAGGGACTCAAATTCATCTCAGAAGTTAATTTGAATCATTGCAAGCTCCTGTTTTTCTGATTCCTGGCGCAAAAGGATTGCTACTCTCAGTCCAGCTTTTAATGGGCAGGTGTCCACATCAGAGAATTTATCCTTTATAAGTGAAATTAGTTATTGATGTACTCAGAAGTGTTTATGTCCATTAATGATGCACTGCAGGAAGCATTCTCAAGTGATGCTCGTGTTGTACTCAGGTGATTATTTTAATAATGGCTCCTCATAGCAACAGCTGGAAAAATGTAGAGGGAAGAGAGAGAAAGGAAAGATGACAATTTCAGGTTTGAGAGTCTATCAATTGTAGAAATTTTCATAAATACCTGAACTGGAAAAATAATTTCATTTTGACTACTGGAGTATTTATTATCTATTCTTATATCTTGAGGCTATATAGACAGGAGCAGCACAGTAAAAGGACTTTGACCTTTATATTTCAGAATAAGAAATTCACACTAGTCTAAAAGAGGAAAGAACAAGAAAGTTCAAGGTCTCGTGCGGGGAGGATATGAGTAAGTTGGTGTTCTCATCCTTCATTCCACCCCAAACACCATTCACTCTTCAACACTAAACTAGTGGTCAGTACCTGACAAGAGGCAAATGCAGATAAGTATAGATTGGATAAACTTCAAATGTAAAAAAATATTTGAAAAGAAAAAAGAAAATACTGCACCGATCAAGTAATGAGTGGCTGCTGACCTTCATTGTCTTCTGCAAAATGGTTATTACTGAATAATAGAGAAAAGAAATAATGGAAAATAAATAGAGAAAAAAATAGAAACTAAGAAAAATAATATAAAATAATATAAAAAATAATAGAGAAAAAAAAAACACATGGGGAAGCTACATATTGTCCAGAGAGCACATTCTTTGAAATAATAACTAATAAAATTTTAGATGAGGTTTTAGAGCAAAGACACGTGGAAGTATATTCTAGGTCATGCAAAGAATAATATTTTTTAAAAAAACATCCAACATGCAAAACAGACTAAATATTTAATACATAAATTGATGACTCATCAGTTACAGAGAGTTTAGAATGAAATCCTGAATTTTTTTTTTTTCCCTTTAATCTAAATAGTTACTTTGCAAAATTAAGGAAGATACAAAAAGTTGTATTATGGGCACAATGATTATTTAGTTCTGCAAATGTACCTCATTCAGTTAGCAGCTGGTTGCAAGCATTATCCTTATTGCCAGCATAAAAGCTTACCTTGGGGAAGATTTAGGAAAACACCTGCCTTTTTTGATCTTCAATAGCGTAAGACAGTAAAACTCTGGGCTCCAGTAGCATGTGTGTGCATAATGGGAATTCCCTGCTGGAAAAAAAACAGGAACTTTTTCAGACCTCTCAGATGGTTTTCTCCCAGAGGTGAAGCGAGCTGAAAACAAGACACTCCTGTATCCATAACAGAGCACCACAAAAGATTGTAAAGGGCGTTACAGTAAGATTGTAAAGGTTAGAACGTGTGGGCCAGAGGCTGAGGTCTGGAAGAAGGAGTAGCAAGGGTTTAAATCTGACAAATTCTTATAAATCTAACAAATTCCAATAGAGAACCTGAGACTGCATCTTGCTAAGAGCTTGACCCTCCAAGTCACACACTACTGTGCCTGTTATAAAATTTTAAATGTACTCCATGTTTTACAGCAACAATATTGGAACGGCTGCTCATGGAAATGAGATAATGATTTCTATTTCTCGTTGTGCCATTACAATTCTCTTCTTTTTGCTTTTCTGTCAATAATTTTTCCTTGTTAATGTATTGATGTGTGTACAAATTGACTTTTTTTCTGATTGCTCCCTTCAGCTGCTCTACAGAGATACTCACTTAAAGATCCCCACTATTCTAGGCATTGAATCAAGTTTTCAGTTTTTCATTAATCACAAGGGAAACAGATTATGACTTTCTTTGGTTCTATGCCATTTCAGTCTGCTACAACAACAGAAAAACTCTAGTAAAATATAGTTTTCATCATTTTATACCTAAAAAATCTTTCTCATCGGTCAGTCTTAAATCTCCCTACTCACCTCTTTAAATTTTTTTCCTTCCAAAGCAATTCCATTTTGCTTCATTAGTTATAGCTGTCCAGAATTCCTTGCTAGCTACATTCTTTATTCATCAGTTTTACACGTTTAAGCGTTGGATAACAAATAACTTTTTAGGCTCAGATACAATAATTTGTTTTGAATTTTAAAGAGCTGTTTATTTCCTACTTCCAAATGAAAGCATATTCATTTTTTTCTGAAGGGTATTCTTCTTTCCCAATAAAGCTAAGGAGTGCCATTAACAAGACCACAAAATTTCACACTGAATAGAAATTTGACTCAGTCTCACTCTTCATTTTTGATGATGCATGCTTTTGACTTCTTGACTGTATTTAATTCCTTCTCATTAATGACACACACTTGTCTCTTATGCCTCTTTGCAAAGATCAGTTATTGATCCACATTAATGTAACTGATGTATCTCTCCTCCATCTATTAGCCATGTGTTTTCAAGCATGTAATTTAACTGAATCCTTTCCTCCTCACGGATAACAGTTTCTCTGTCATGCATTTCTGACAAGCACCCTACTTGCTTTATTCCTTTTCTTGCGCTTCATTTTAGTGAAAAAGCACCCCCCAACTCTGCCCTCATTTTATAATAGTCATTGTTATTAACTGCAATAAGAGGAACTTCATCACTATAGGTGGTTCTTGTTTAGTTCTGAGAAAATCGCTCAAGAAATATATTAAACATTTACAAAAGTAAATAACTCGTGCGGGGTCACTGAACAGATCCAAAAATGCTTTAAAAATTCTTCTAGGTTCTACAGCTCTATACTTCACATGCAAGGTATCCATCGTCACATCCCCCTGAAAAGTTAGCTGTGCCATTTCTGGAAGAATTAACTGCTCTGCTCCAAGGGCTGAACTATTTAACCCCAAATGTGTACCCCGAGTCCCATGGGAACTGAACAAGCCTTTGACTTGGCCAAGGTGTACTAAAGACCAAGTCCCTGTTGTGAACACCAGCAGGCCTTTCACAATGTAGCCCATGGCACGGGAGTCACTGCTCTGGCAGAACTGACAATAGTGATGCATACATACACCAGTCACTTGTTTTTTCTAGGTGAATTCAGTGGCCAAAAATATACCTCTTCAAACCATATGAGAATCTACTTAAGCCAATTACAGTGGCAATGTAAACCACTTGCCCATTGAGATTTTTAAGTGTAATTTTATTTATCTTAGACATTTTAGGCAAAGGTAGACATCACTTACAGTTTCGTCTCCTGAACTAGCTCCATCTTAATCATTAAATAGATATAAATCACCTTTATATAATTTCAATAACTGACAAATCAGGTGATATTCCTAAGAATGACAAAAGCAAGAATATGAAAGATTTACCGTGCCTCTGAGTAAAATGTTTCAACAGTTGTTTGCCCTCATTGCCAGCAATTTTCACTGTCTTTCCAGTTTGGACTTTGGTGACTTAAACTTCCAGCTGTTGGATCTTGTTATGTCTTTGTTTGGCAGATTAGAGAGACCACTGTTATCAAGTAAAAGCACCATGCCCTACACAGTTGACTCCTCATTTTCAAGCAGTAATTCAACATCATTTTTATATGCAGATTAATAACTCAGTGAGAAAGGTGGGTAGGAATACAAGGAGAACATTCAAGTTGTGTCAATCTTTTTTCACAATAATGCTGAATTAATAGCTATGTTATTATTTAGATTATTATTTCATAAATTGCAATCTATTCATATACCACAGCTAAGCAGCATGTAAAAACGCCAAGTGGCAAAAATCTGTATTTTTTTCCAATTAAAATACATAAATATGCACAAAAGCAATAAGAACACTAAAGTACAGGGCTCTACTTTCAATGGCTCACTGATTAGTCAAATTATTCTCAAGCACTTTTTTATCTCTCTGGGAATCCTCATTTTATACTTTCCAATGAGCAAATTTCAATTTTTACAGTACTGTTTGTCTGAATTAAGTTTCTTTTGTTCAGAAATTCTCCTTTCAGCAGTCAGCATAAGAAGGAAGACAGAACTCATTTATGCAGTAAGATAAGTTAAAATCCATCAGTACTTTTTGCTCTGTACCAAGCATTTTGGTCTGGCAAGATGGATGAGCAGTACCTGACCATATTGCCCTGGACATTTAAAATTAAAATGGAGTCACTTGCTGTAATGACCATGTTTTCAATATATTTACTTAGACATAACATTAAAGGTTACCAGATCTGGTGAGCTTCACTCTTACCACAGCTGGGTTGACACCAGGCTGCAGTGGTTGCAGGTTTCCAGATGGATCTCAAACTCAACAGATGCTGGTAACTGGACATATATGAGGCCAGGTTGGATGGGGCTTGGAACAACCTGGTCTAGTGAAAGGTGCCCCTGCCCATGACAAAGAAATGACCTTTAAGGTCCCTTCCAACACAGGCCACTCCATGATTCCATTCCATGAATCCCCACAGCTGCAGCCCTACACCCTTTGCTGGCAGAGACTCATCACACACAGAGTTGAGACAGGATTTTCCAGGTCCCAACAGCTAATGCCCTCCATGCTTTTGCCTCTGTAGGCACCTAGATGCTTTCACAGCAGGAGTCAGACATGGAGACTTGTTCCACATCTTGCTTCTGGGTCATTTCTCCTCACCAACACATCAGCTGCTTTGACTGTTACTCACACAGATGTTCACAGCCTTACACTCATTCCAGTCCCTGGCACTATGGACACATGGGCCTTCCCCCATGCTCTAGTTGCTGCACACAGATACCCCTGCACATAAAGAGGGACCTTCTACTCAGGGAAGAGCTGGGAAAAAAATTTATAAGGGGGACAGACAGATGATCAGTCACAGGGCAAGGCCAGACAAGAGTGCAGACCAAATTACGTGAGATGATCTCTTCTAATCCCTTAATTTCTCTCTTGTTTTCTCACTCCTGTTCCTCCCAAAATCACCCAAACACCTTTCTTTTCTTACCATTGATTCCTGCCCTAAACACCTTGTAAATCCTGTGTGGTCTCAAGCTCCTTTTCCTCTGCATCCTACAATGTGTCCCACCCTAGAGCAGGAATTTCTCTTAGCATGAAAGATGTTTTTTTAAGACTGCTCCCCATGAACCTCTGTGATGGTTTTCATGCCTGAACACTGAGATTGATCTCTCCACTGAGAGAGCACTCATAGGAGTCTGGAAAAGCTGATTGTTCTTAGGAGATGTAGGCTTGTGTTCCCACCTGTCCCTGTGAATTCCAGACAGGTCCTGATGGGCGGGTGATCCCTGTAATGGCCTTGGAGCAGCCCAACAGGACATTGCCTGGGCTTTGGGTAATTTGGGTTACTGAGCTCTTTTATGGGTGTGGAGATGGTCTTCAGTACACAGCTGAAGAGTAGTGTGACACATATTATATCAGCACAAAAGCTGTGGAGCAGCACCAGACAGGCAAGCAAAGAAAGAGGGGAGAAGAGAAAAGAAAACATTAGGGCAAGACTAGGAACAAATTTTTAAAAAGTAGTTTCCAACATTTTCCTATGAAAATGTTGGAAATCAACTGGAAGAACAAAAAGGCGTAGAAGTTGTCCCAGGCAGTATCTTGAAAGCCCAACAATGCTTCCAGTAGTAACCATGGATACAGAACATGAGTCTTCATTTCCAGCTGAAATCTCAAGGATGTCAACAGGAATGATTAGCACAGGGTTTTGTTTCCTCACTGCTCTGTGCCCCTTCCATGGCTGCTGCTCAGAGCCACGTCTGCAGCAATCACCACAGAGCCAGCAGAAAACAAACCCAGCACTGGGACTCACCAGCGAGCTGATTTCTCACAGAAGCATCACTCAATTGCAAGAGTGCTTTACATGCCTGTGACCAACACTGAATTGCCAAATTAATATTGTCCCAGTGCCTGGCAATTGCTGAGTGACAACATTGTGGGCTTCTCCCTTATGAGGAACTTGCTTAGGTATATAGAAAAAACCTTCTCCATAAACATGCCACTTTAGCCTAAAATCCTTTGACTTTTTTCCAATGACATGTCAAAAAATTCAACACTTAACCAGGTACAATAACTCTAACCCAGCCACTAAGGCCCCAGTGCAGAAGCTGAAGCTGAAAAGACTGAACAAGTAATTTCCCAAACACCTGACTGTGCTGAGACTGACTTCAACACAACATTTACAGGAGAATGATGCAAAAGTAATTTTCAGAATATTCACATCCCAGATCTTGTTTCACATGACAACTAGAGATGTCAGATAGACATTATAAAAACCCCTCATCATCTATTCTAAAAGAAAGGACACTTTCTGATGGGTTAATTAATTAGTGGCAACAAGGAACATTTTCTTGTAATCACAGAAACATTATTAACAGTAATAAATTGCACCTTCCCTGAAGCAACATAAAATCAATGACTTTACAAGAAATTGTTAAAACTATGGTGCTGCTTTAAGAAAAATGCTTATTTAAAATATATGAAGGTTGCAAGGCCATTGTATTTTCATACATTTTTTACTTAAGAGATATTTGGTATTACTGGATTAAATCTATTTTCTTGAAAGCCAGTGCCTGCATTACTAGATAATAGGAAAATACATATTTTTTGGATAAATCTCTGGATTAATTAGGAAACCTGATCAACTGGCTAGGAGAAATTCAATATGTGATAGAGTGAGAATTGCTCCTCAGGATAACTATAAGTAACAGCTTCCACAGTGCTTGCTTTTTTCAAATGTTATGGCAGCATAGGTCCTCCTACATAGAGATTTTCCTGTCCTCAGCATGGGATTAAGCCAGAGTCTGGAGTATGGATAGCAGAAGAACAGTCACGACTATTGTGCTTTACTTCCAATACTATCTGTCTTATATACTGTGTACAGATTCTCAAGATTTATTTTTTGTATTTTAATGAGAGCTATGCAATATCAGGAAGCAGATTTTTCCTAAGAATGTTACTGAGGAGTGGAGGAATGAAGGAGTTTTACATAAGTTGTAAAATTTCTTGATGGAAAAGATTCTCCATAAACCATAATCATAATTTTCTGGGAAAAAATGTAGTCATACTGATCCTCCAAGAAAGGTGTACCTCAAATTTACTGAATTTTCATAGGAATTTCACTGAGATATGATAATATTCCAAGAGTAGCCACTGTCATGACAAATTTCTCTTTGCTTATTGATCTTTCACTATAATACAGAGAAGGTTTTTTCTCTCATGTGTATGAAGCCAAAGTAGTTTCCCATCTTCACCTAGAAAATATTTATCAAAATTGAGCCTCATTTCAGTATAAATTAGCACTGACCTATACGAAATAACTATTTTTCCTACCCAGTTCACTAAGGGATTTCACTGATTACATTGAGTAAGGGAAAAATTTTAACTTCAGTTTCTGGGTTGATTTTTTTCCCACACTTTAAAAATGAGATTCATTTGAAAGTGCAGCTGGGTCACCACCTAATGTTAACCTTTATTCTATGTTCTTCCATCTGCTGAAGGAGGGCAAATGGCATTAGTTCTGTTCTCCTGTTATTATTTCTCCCCACTAGCTTATAATTTATTCTTGGTGGCAATTACTGATAAATGAAATCTACTGCTGATAATTAAACTTATGTGTCTCTTTAAAGACTCAACCAGAGGTCACAACAATTGTCAGTAGTTACACAAACATTATTAGTATTAATTTAGCCTTAAGTGCCAAAGCATCACTTAACATGTAAACTGAAGCAGTTTTTACTCATAAATTAACCAGTAGGACGTTTTCCCTTTGGTGTTGCATAACCAGAAGGAGGAAAGTCCTGCTGTGGCATGCTCTAGAAAACTATTATTTTCATAGAGAATTATTGATAGAGAAGCCAAAAAAATTGTCTTTTACTTTTAAGGATGATGGAAATTGGAACAAATACACATGAATGACGAACACAAATGGAGACAGCATGCTATCTAAAAATAAAAGTAGATGCCTAGAAAAAAACCTGCCAAGTTTAAATAATAGTTAAAGTGCTTTAGACACTGTCCTAGAAAGGAAAACAATAATGCAGGACACCATGATATATGGATACCATAATGTACCACCTTACAACAACCAGCTTAGGACTCATCAAAAGGCAACTCTCTGTCATTACTATTGATCATTACTATGATCAATAAAAATATATTTCCCATGATGACCGTTAGGTTAAATAAGGGGTAGAGGAAATTCAATACTGCTATGTTTTGGAAACTTACATGACCAGACAGATTTTAATCTATCCTAGAAAAGTCAAATTTGCCTAAGAAGAAATTAATATACAAATTTTAATCCTTTATTAGAGGCAAAAATCAATTTTCATAAAGACAAAATTCATGGCTTATTTTTTTTAGAATATCCTTGGCTTGGTAAAACAACGTGACTAACAAATAGTGTGGGATATTATCTTGGGTAATGTTTTCCCAGAGTTTACTTCAAACATATCTTTTTCTTATTTACATCATTTATGCAGCTACACCGAGAAACACTTTATTAAAGCAAGCATTAATCTACCTCATTTCCACATTGAGCCACCTCAGAACTACCTTATCAAAATTCCTGTCATGTAAAAAGCTCAACCAATTTCTGATTAAATAGATCAAATATATCTGATCACACAACCCACACACAGTCCAATTCACCACTGTAACATATTGCATAACTTTGGTATTATCTACCCAATTAGCAAATACTTTGGTTTCCAAAGTGTTTTAAACTATTCCCACAACTGTAGCACTACCAATTTTTTATTTCGTCAACAAACAATAACTATAATATGCCTCTAAGATATTTTTGTTCTCAGAGATTACATTCCTTTGTACTTGCTCAACTCCAAATGGTTAACATGGATTGTTAATCCTCAAAATTCTCGTCTTGACATGCTAACTCAAGGCATAGTGCCTGCCAGTTTTAGTTTGGGATTTTGATTTGGTGGTTTTTGGGTTTTTTTGGGTTTGTTTTTTTTTTTTTTTTGTATTGACTGAAATGTACTGTTTGAACTGTACCTTGGTCTGATCCCTTGTGCTAATCAGAGGATTTGTCCAAAAGCACAAGACAACGTCTCTCTAACATCTTGAATTCCCTACATGTTCCAGCACAAAGCAGTGACCTTGTCAAGGTGAGTCATGAAAGCTCTAACATAAACAGAACAGTAAAAAGCAGTGGGACCGAGCCTGCCCTCAGCATGCTTGCAGATGATGCTGAGCTTTGTGATTCAGCCACGCTCTGGAGGGAAGGGATGGATCCAAAGGGACCTGGACAGGCTGCAGAGATGGGCTTGAACAAAACTCATGAAGTCCAACAAGGCAAAGGGCAAGGTGCTGCATCCTGGTCAGGGCAATGCCAAGCACGAACACAGGCTGGATGGAGAAGGGATCGGGGACAGCCCTGAGGAAGAAGACCTGGCAGGGTTGGTGGAATGGAAGTTGTCCTGGTTTAGGACTAATTTGGGAGAAAACCTCTGAAGGGGTTCCTCTAGAAAGCAGATTCAAGCGACCCTTTGCCCAGCTGGTCTGGGAAAAGATTTCCTTGAAGAAAAGTGGAAAAACCTGTTTATCTAACAGGCAAAGCATTTACCAGCACAACATAAATGAACAATATTAAACAATAAAACCTCTTGCCTTTCCAAAAGAGATGACGGACTCAGAAAGATGACGGACTCAAAAGTCCCTTTTGTGGGCTGTAGCTCAGCTCACTCAGTCTCTGATCAGTCCCTCTGGTGCTGGAAATGCTGCAGCCCAGGCCCGGCCCACTGGGCCACAGGTGTGAGCTGCTGGTGCTCTGCTGGTGTTCAGTCCAGAGCAGGGTTAAACAGGTCCAAAGAAAAATAAAAACCACAGTCCAGGGAACTTCTCTGCCTCAGCTAGATAAAATTAACTAAAAGCAAAAGGAGAGCTCTGTCCCGCTGTCTGTCCATTCTGCAGAAAACACATCCAGGAGAAAAGGAATGTGGAGGAGTGAGTGCAGTTTCTGAAAACAAACTGTGCATTTCTTATCTCCCCCCACCCCTCAACTTTCACTCTCAGAACCAATCTTCAAGGTGCAAAACTTATTTCTGTGCTAAACAGATGAATGGGTATATAGCCATCATAAGGTCACCCCAGAAGTTCAACATGACTGCTGCTGTGTCTGCTGGCAGCCCTGGAAAGTCAAACTTACCCTGGGCTGCATCCAAAGCCCTGTGGGCAGCAGGGTAAGGAGGGGATTCTGCCTCCCCCCTCTGCTCTGATGAGACCCACCTGGAATACCTGTGTTCAGCTCTGAGGACCTCAACATAAAAATGATGTGAACCTGCTGGAGTAAGTCCAAAAGAGGGAACAAAAATGATTAGATGACTGGAGCACCTCTCCTATGGGAACATGTTGAGAGAGTTGGGACTGATCAGCTTGCACAAGGGAACGCTCTGTGGAGAGGCACAGAATCACAGAATAATCCTGAGCTGGAAGAGACCCAAAGGCATAATTGAAATCCAACCCCTGGCCCTACACAGAACACCCCAACAATTACATCATGTCCCCAAGAGTTGTCCAAAAGCTTTGTGAGCTCTGGAAGACTTGAGACCGGGATCATTTCCCTGGGGAACCTGTTCCAGTGCCAAACCACCCTCTAAGTCAAGAAACCTTTCCTGATATCCAGCCTAAACCTCCACTGACACAACTTCAAACCATTCCCTTGGGTCCTGTCACTGGCCACCACAGAGCAGAGATCAGTATCTGCTTCTGCTCTTCCTCTCATGAGGAAGCTGGAACTACAATGAGGTCTCTCCTCAGGCTCCTTGGTTCCAGACCTGAATCCAACAAAATCCGTTTTATAATATTCAGATTACAGCCTAGAAGTTTACACGAGAGTAAAATCAAGCATAACGCAATCCTGGTCAAAGTTTTCTCCCACAGGAACTGGAAATTATGTCAGTCATAGCCATAATTTTAGGGGTGGGGGACAGGAGAGATGCAAAACCAAAGCAAATTTGGGCAGAAAGCACATGGACAGTGAAGTGGTTCCATTAAATCACTATAATGAACATATACCAGTGGTCACTGTCCGTGTGCTGCCTCCCCTACACTGACATCTCTGTGTTATCTGTTTCCAACCCCTGGCTTGACATGAAGAACTGATCCCCAAATTACCTTGCAATTCTGCACAGCAATGGTTTTGCTATTGCTGGTCCATCTGCAGAACATGTCAGCCAAATGCTGCTGTTTTTAAAATACATTGCAAAATTCTAAACTCAAGTATGCTCAAGAACAAGATCTTCTTCTCCTTGCTAGTATTACTTTTATCACATCTACATTCTTTCTCATTATTAGCTAAACTGTATCTTTCCAGAATTCATTTCATACATCTGAAAATACAACTCTTTGAAGCAGTTGAAATTCATGACCTTTTCCTGGTGTCCTATAACAGTTTCTATTTCACCATGGACCTATATCCTCTCAAACTCTTCTTGTGCTTCTGCAAGAAACCAAATATTGTTATTAAACAACAAAATATTTCCCATAAACAACTCCTTTTAAATACTTAGTTCCATTTTGCCAAGGTGTATTTTGTAACAGGTTTGGCTTTCCTGAAACTCCTTGTACAGACTCTGGTGGTTTTTAATCAAATTTACATGAAAACTCTTTTAAAACATTTATAAATCCATCAGTATGTAATTACAAAAGCCATATCCATTTATTTTAAAACAAAACTTGTATGTGAGCTTACATCTAAGAGCACAGAGCAATAGCAAAGGGGAGGAGTGGAAGAGTCTTCTCAGCCACATGAATACAAAAGTAAAATTCAATAAAAATAATCAGCTTTTCCTCCTTTTCCTAACTGGTTGCCAAAAATCTCATCTCATCTCAGCAGAGACCTTGGCATGGATCCTGTATAAAATCACAGTGTTCAATTTCCAGTGCCTAGCTCAAAAAGCTTTTCTTTGTGTTACATTATTCAGCAGGTAATTGATTGGAGCTTATTTACATTTTTTGTTCTGGAGTGCAACTGGTGAACTCTCTGTGTTAGTGTTCTCAGAGATGAAGAATAAAGACAAGTATACATCTATTTTCTGAATCATCTATGAAGACATTTGAGCTATAAAATTTAGTCTGATGTTCAAATCTGTGTGATGAAAGATCCACATAGCTAGATCTCTTAAAACAGGAAATGATACAGAAGAAATTGTGTGTAACAAGACCTGCATTACACCACTGAAAGCAAAAGTAGTGTTGAGGGGAGCCATTTAATTTCATTGGCACAGAAAATGAGAATTGCTCTTGCATGTGACTTTCTAAGGTGGGCGGCAGACAGCATTAATGCCAAGAAGGGGAAGGCTCTATTGAATTTGATCAATCCAAAATACTGCTCATGGAAAAAATTTACCACTTCCTGAACCTGTAAATCTCTGCTACAGCAGAGTTTGTGCGGCATTGGAGCTAGTTCTTTACTATCTTGTACTCACTTAATCTTTTAAAGATAAGTTAAAAATATGCCAATGGTCTCATCACAGAATACCCTGGTCACTGGGAGATATGCTAATTATTAAGGGACAGAGTGATCTGCATCTATACTCACCCCACAAGGGATAAAATCTTTGTGTACAGCATGGACATGAGTGCATGTACATGAAGGAAAGAGTCTGTGCATGACATACTGCCTCATTTTAAGATAATATCATGAGCTAATCACAAGCCCCTACTTGATAATACTTGTAGGAACAAAGACCAATGATGGTGTCTTCACACAGTACTTCACTGAGTCCCTATATCCTTTTCTTACTTCATCCCTGGATTAGTCTCTTGTCTTTTTCCTTTGTCCATGCACTGTCAACTAAACAAATTCTCCATTCAGTAACACAGCTTAACATAATCATGACTTAAATAGTCTTGAAAACACCATGAGTGACTCAGTATTTCTGAAGAAAATTGTCTAGCAGTTAGTTTAAAAAATATGCAAACGTATACATCTATATTTATATATATATATATATATGTATACATAAAGATATGTATATAGAAGCAACATCTTTAGAAAAAGTATTTTTTACATTCTCAAACACAAAATACCAGACCTATAAACCAGCACAATATCAATTCAAATTCCCTGTTGTGTTGCTGGAGCTCCAGCAAAGCAGTGTGATTGCACTGCAAGAAACTGACACTTCCCACTATCAGATCTGTGCACTGGAGCATGCTTTCTTTTGTCAGTCAACAAAATTAATGCTAAAAATTTTGCTTTTGGGCGGAATTGGAGAACTAGATCTAGATATGGATGAAGTTTGCTTTTTGTGTATTCACAAGGCTGACCAGTTACATCCTTTTGCTTCCTTTCCTCTCCCTCCCCTGCCCACCACACAGCCCCTGACCAATTAATAAGGAGTTTATGTTAGTCTCATGCTGAAAAATAATGCTCTACACTCACTTTTTCAACAAAATACAAATGCACCCCCCAGATCATATTTTTGGGGAAAAAAACCTATGCCCCTGGGAAGGGGAAAAAAATCCATGTATCTTCATAGGACATTTAAAAATGGAGAAATAACAGGCAGAGGGTTGGGTGGAGGGAGCATGGAATTTACCTCCTAATGAATTAAACAGCAGATGATAGTATCCCACACTGAGTCATGGCATGTGGAGCAATAGTCATCTCTGTAATACAGAAATTCACTAGGAAAAATTTGGAAAGTGGGAAACAGTGGGAAATCAGGATGAAACTATGAGGATGCCAGTCTAGCACACCAAGTTTGGAGTAACATTACTCACATGAATAACCTTTATTAAAGATGCAGATCATTCTGTTCACAATCTGTTCATGTAGACTGACAGATAAGTAGGCCTAGGTGAGTTTAATACCATAATTACGAATTTGTCAATCAAAGAGTGAGCAAATGCAGACTGAATAGCATTTCTCTATCATTGTTTTCTATTTTCCATTTTTTCTAGGCATATGATTTTCATTACAAAGCAAGGCTAAAAGGGATTCCTCACACAAGACACTCAAAGAAAATGATAGGAACTGGACTTTGACTCCACTTCAAACACCTTTGGTATTGAAGACAAAACTTATTAGAAGTTCAGAAGGGAATTTATTAGAAGACAGACTCCATTAGAACTTTATTACTATCAGAGATTTCTGACTTTCCCTAATTGTTATGTTTAATAATGTTAACAACTACCAAGCAAGATGCACACATATTTTATGTGACATAGTTGCAATAATTAATCCATGATAGTTTTTCTCTCCTTCTAGTGAGATAGGATTCATAATTCTATTGAGATTGCTGGAGGACCAGCACTGGCTAAACAATAAAATAATGAACATGTCTCTCAGGAAAATACCTATATTATTATTACATTGTAGTTTGATTTTTCATGGAAGAGAAACCCCTTCTGAGTCAAAACACAGCTTTAGTAGGAGGCACAGATCTGTATAACTTTCATGAGGGTGATCCAGGTACATTAAATCTTGACAGGATATCACTGTAATGGCCAAAACTAATGTGGTAGTCTTGGATATTACTTTCTAGCATGCTTGCCCACTTCCTCAATTCCTCAATCCCTTTGCCTTGGAAGCCAGAGGGATATCATTGCTGCATTGCACTAATTTTCACTCTGCTGAATAAATGTCTTAAGCAGAGACTAAACCAGCTTGTTCATCTTCTATTCTCAATTTTCCTCTCAATGGACTGGTCATAGGTTTAATCCTATGCTCCCAATTTAAGCCACTCCACCACCAGAATGCCACAATAATGGTGCATCTTTTTGGTTATGAGAAGGAAACAAAGACAGGGTCAAAATACATGTATTCAGCCTTTGCAGATTTGTCATAAAACAATTTCACATTGCTTAAATGTATCTCTGTACTCTCCAATTAGTATTTTACAAAAAAAAGGGCAAAATCTGAAATAATGAATAATGTTGATCCTGGAAAAATGGTACAGAAATTCAATCCTGCAGTGTAGAGGAATACATTTTGATGTGTTTACAATTCAATCAGTAGTATTTAGTGATTTTTCCTTTTAAGTGTATCTAAAATGAAAAAGATTTTATAATAGACTATACTGCATAGTTTAATTTTATTCTCTTATTTGTAAGAACAAATTATAATAGCTTAGCTACAGTAAAAAACATAGCAGTTAGGGGATTTTTAAATTAGTTTCTTGCACTTGCATACTTATAGCTTCTCAGTTTGTTTAGTTTAAATAATTTCAATGCTGAACTCAGCACACAGAGAAAGCTATTAACCATAGGAATAAATATTTGGAAGCTGAGGTTTTAAAAATTGCATCAACGTTATTATTCTACTTAATAATAGCTTTTTCATTGTAATTTAAAAGGCAGTTTATCTTGCAGTTAAAGTGATAAAATGTAACTGTATAAAATAAATAGCCTTTTCACAAACCACTGATTTAATTAAATTTAGAGATCATTGTGAGCTAGCTTTATGATTCAATTTTTGCATCGTATTTTTATTTTTTAATCTGAATGCCTATGTATATATAGACATGCAGTTTATAAATATAGATGCAGAGATATATTTTGATAATTTATTTGTGCTGCGTTGCTATGATGCATAGGTTGGTGTTCTCAGCATTCTCTATTTTAACTGTTAGGAATAGTTTGATAGGGTTACAAATTCCCACAGGTCTACAAATTAGGTAAAAGTAGGGCAGTTCTAGTGAAAGAGGGGAATGTATGATTAAGAAAACTCACTTAGAAAGTCAACTGATTTGCCAAATGCTTTCACTGGTTTTCTTTCCTAAGCCAAAACTTTACTTGAGTTTGCAATATGGGGCATCTGGATAGGCATGAGTTTCTACCACTCTACTTCCAGCACAGGGTCAAACACAGTGGGAGCCTCACGGCTGAAAACCAAAGCAGGAGATTTGCATATGTATCTATATGAAATATATATAATTTATATAGTCTTTATATTTTAATTTATTATATATATAATTTATACATATAAATATATGTAAAATTGTATATATAGCTACATATGTAAAATTGATGTACATTTTTCATAGAGCTGGCTCTTCAGCTGCTAGGGCTGCAGAAAGGAAGATGAGGAAAAAGAATGGAAAGGTCTCTTACCTTCCAAATCACACATTTGAAAATACAACAGATAGAAAGTAATTTCCACACTAGGGTAGAAATTAGTGGGTGGGCCTAGTCCAAGGGAAAAGTTTGTGTTGTTTGCTTTCTCTGCTGTTCACTGTTTTTTCTATTCACCAAGGTTCCTTTAGCAGCTTTTGTTCCAACACATTATTTTAAATAACTGTAACTACCCTGTTTGGTTTCAACAGATCATATCTAAAGACGAACTATCTTCATAAATTCCTCTCTACTGGCAGTATTAGGATTAATTTCATTGAGAATTTTTTCAAAAATTTCAAAGCTTAATTGTGGGAAGAGATGGGATGGAGTTGGGTTGCAGGCTGTGGGATGCTTCTGCAGAAGCACACGGCAGCACAGAGAGGCTTGTGTCCCCCTGACCCTGGGGAAGGATGTGTCCCACCACAGACCCTACAGGAGAGGAGCCTGCTGGAAGCTGACAGAGGAGTGAACAGTTCATAATCACCCCAGAGAAGGACATTTAGAAGGCATGTTGCTGATCTGGCAACATGGGATAGGTCATGTAATGAGAATTACCATGTAATTCTCATTACATGGTAATTCTCATTATTACCATGAGATAATGTGAAATACTGTGCCTTGAAAAGTGTGTGAAACCAGCTCGTTTCTTTTGAATAAATGATTCAGATTCCCTGCTGGTCATGATCACTCACATTTAAGTGATCACATGTATGAGCTAATTCCTCTGGTTCTCTTGAAACTGATGGTTTCCTGCGAAGTTCAAAACATTCAAATCTTGCTTTCTTTTATCTGGGAATAAATTTTTGTATCCCACACTGTTTTACGCGAGTTTACATCATAAAAGTAGCATCTCAGGATAAGATAAATCAACTGATGAGATCCACCAAGATAAACTTGGTTCATCAGAACATCAGCACCTGCTAATACACCAAGATTGAGGGTTCAATCCCTGTATGGGCCATCCATGTACGATTTGGACTCCATGATCCTTGTGGGTCCCTTCCAAATCAGAATATTCTGTGAAGTCTGTGAAACCAAATATTGTCCCCATCAGCACCATGCTGAAGTGAATTCAAGGCCAGGTTGGACAGAACTCTGTTCTGGAAGGGATGTCCCTGCAATGTCAGAGCAGTTGGAACTAGATAATCTTTAATGTCCCTTCCAACCTAGGCCACTCTGTGGTTAGAGGATTTTATGTTGAACTCTTGGGCCTGAAGCAATGATAGCCTACAAACCAACATAATTCTCATTAGCTACAGAAACAGCCTGACACTCCACATCCACCATTTGTCATTGTCCCCGCTAGGAACCCCATACTCCTACAAGTTATGCCCATAGAATGGCTTCTGGGTCAAATTAAAACAAAAATGTAAAAAATGCTTTTCACTTCTTCAGGTTATCCTGCAGCCTTAGAGATGCCTGTCAGCATGTCAGCAAAATGTGTCAAAGAAAACACTGAAAAATTGAACTGCAAGTCAAAGAACTTATGTTATCTTAAAAATAGTTGATTTCAGGAATGTCAAACCTCAAACTTCTGTTGAACATCACACTGACTCCACTTATCCAGCAAAATTTGATTTCAATTTATATCTTCCTTATCTCACTTGGATGTTGAGTATATTTCATAATTTTAAATCAAATGAAAACTTGTATTTGGTAAATTTAAAACTAACAATAAGTATTGAAATGACAAAGCATTGGATCTTGCTGGTAAAAAGAAAAAAACTTCAAAAAATTAAGTTTTAGTTGAAAGATTGTGTTAATACATCCATACAATTTATTCACCTTTAAGAAAATGAAGCAAACTGACATTAAGTAACCAAAGGTTTACAAAACACTATTTTAAGGTGTTCACAAATTTAACAAACAAGAGGGGTCTGGATGAAATCCACTGTGAAAAAAGTGGGACAACACTGTTTGAGTAACTGGCATTGCCCTGAATTACATTTAATTCACATTTTATTGTCAGTACAGCAGTTTATCCTGCAGGGATGATGGAATACTGAAACATCCAAAATTTGATAGCAGGTACTGAGGTACAAAATTTGACTTCTTTGTACTGAGCAAAACAAGAAGTAAAGTCTCTGAGATGAATAAAAGTGCTTTCTGACAGACAGCCAAAAGTACAGTCAATGGTTTTCCAGTCCTGTATTTCTACTCCAGAAACACGTAAAGCCTTTCACATATAACTAACAGATACCCCAGCACTCTTTTCTGATATATTATAGGAATACAGATCTTTTTTACACAGGTGATCACTACAATTGTTGGGCAGGCTGAACCATTTTTGGAAGTTGAACTATGCAGTTTAATACTACTGCTCCCACTAATGTTCCCATGTCTGGGTCCAAGAAAGTGTGTTTTGTAGACTTTTTTCACAAAGGAAAAAGCTACATTTGCTCTTTTGAACTGAACCTAGGGTACAAAAGCCGTGGCTGCAAATAGAGAGGGTTTATCATTCTGCTAACACTTGCATCTGGCAAAGTGTTGTATGCAACACTTCAGTTTGGCTGACATCAAATCTCTGGAATTTCAGACCTGTAAAACCAGACAGTGATGATCACTGGCTTAGAATCTTAGAGCTGAATCACACTGATCTAAACATGATTTGCTTATCTTTAATAATCCAATTGATAATTCTTTTACATTGCTATTGAAGAAATCAGTTTCATAGAAACATTCTGTTACCAGTAAAAGGTACAGTAAACATGGCATAATAACAGGAGCTGGTGCCCTTGAAAATATTTTATGAGTTTCTGGAATCTGAATGCACATCTTAAGAAAGGACTTATATATGGACATTTTACACTGTGTTTGATTTAAACAGCAGCCTCTTATTCAAAACCCATTTTTTTTCCTATTTATTAATTCTCCTTATGGATTAAATGCAGGCCACATAAGGCCTGCATTTAATTTCTTAATCTGATGGTGAGTCTTAAATAAGGAGGTGATTAGGTCTGCAGCACAGACTGATGTATTTCCTTAAAAAAAATTAAAAAAAACCCCAAAACTCTCAAAAAACCTCCAATAGCAACAACAAAAAGCCTCCAAACAACAAGAAAACAACAAAAATCATTCTGAAAAAAAAAAAAAGAAAATGTTTCTAAAACACAGAAAATCAAGGCTTACACACTGAAATGCACTGAAGCTCCAAATCCAGCTTCTGGGATCTCAATATTTATTGTCCACCTGCAGACATAGTCTTTATAATTGTTTCCAGAAATAGATTACATGGGAATTTAAAACATGTAGAAAAAACTCTGTGCTGCAAATAAAAGCCTTGAGAGTAATATCTGGTAAGATCATACTCCAATGCCCATTCTCCAATGCCCATGTATGTTTACACAGCAAATAATCTGTCTTGCATCTTCATATCCTTTTGTTTACAAAACGAAAGAGTTTTTACTATTTTTTGCAAAACAGAGCATTCATTGTGCTAAGGCTTGTACAGAGGAGTTGGGTATGTAATTTAAGAGAAAGAAAAAAGGCAGAGCATGGATTATTTTTCTGTGTCGGTCCTTGAAGATTACTTGCTCCAGTTACATCTTAGACAGGAAATTTTATTAAAACTGTATTTTATTTTTAAAATGTTTTAAACAGCAAACAGGAACCATTTTAAATGCATATATCCAGGATCTTGCATTTATATTTGAATAGGTTAAGTTAGTACTCAAAATTTTATGGAACTCTCTGGAAGCACTATTACTGCTAATCACTCCTTTTTTCCCCCTGCAATTTTTTAGGAGTTAAAGGATATGCAGATGTTAGGGGATTAAGAGTAATTGCCCAGCTTCTCCAATGTTGTGCAGCATTTTTGGAAGGTGATTCATGTGTAATATCGAGGGATTAATTTAAGACCATAATGTCCTTTATTGTATTGAAATAAGAGAATATATTTTGAAAATTTTTTTAGCAATTTCACATGATTTTAAGAGAGTAGAAATTAATTAATAACAATTCTGTTAAGGTTCTCTAATGCATTGTCACAAATCTCTGTAACCAAGTTCTCACAAATACTTTCTAAAGTATTACCATACCTCATCATTGTAAAATGTGAACAGTGTAGAAACACTTTTTAAAATATTTTAAGAGATTTCTGGCTTACTAGCAAGCAGCACACAGAAAAAAATGTTGTTTTATAGACACATAGGAGAGACTATCAGAAAAAATATGGAAAACAATTGATGTAAAGCTAATACTAATTCCAAATAAAGAAAATCATTCTCAAGAGCCTGCAGCACATTGGGAAATATGTAAAATATTTTATTCTTACAGAGTAAGATAAAGATTTCAATAAAAAAAAAGAAGATGCATTTGCTAAACTATGTCTTGCTTACATATGATAACCATTAACTTTCTCTAAGACTTAGTCAAAAATGGCTCAGAAACCCTTTCAGAAAGATACTCCTAAAAGCAAATTCCAGAAAGTAATTAACTGGAATCACTCTAGAGGCTGATGAAATAGAGAATTAAATCTGTCACAATCCTCTGAAGCAACACATGCATCAAGAAAACTGTATTTAGTCCCTTCCTCTCCTACAAAATCTGAACAGTGATGTTAAAAAAAATTTTCAAATAATCATTTGTAAGACCGTACATAAAGTGGAGAAACAAGAAAGGCACCACTCAGAGCGTGAGCATTCAAAAGAGATGAAGTGTGTGTGAGCACAAGAAAATCTATCCAGAAGTCATGAAAATCATATGCTACAAGCAGAGCAGACTTAAAAGGGCTAGGTTTTACAAACAAGCTTTCTCACTATAAAGTATCTTTGCAACCTGTCTCTGAGATCCTTTCACCACTGTTAGATAGACTTTAATTCAGAACCACCGTCTTCCTTTATGCTTTTGTGGATGTATTGTTCCCTCTGATCCAATCCATGAATTCTGATACAGCAGAAATAAAAGACATTTTAGTTTAATAATTTCCTATGTTTTTGATAAAAAATACAAAGTGTTTTGACAATGAAAAGGCAGCATATGGAACTTAACAAGGAGGAAATTCTTTGCTCATGCAAATTTTACTCCTGCCTATTTAGACTAATGAATACCTCCCCTTTCAAGCTCTCTCAGGAGAAATGGTTTATACATAAGAAAGATAAAACTTCTTGGTCCCACTTACTTCTGTTGTCCACAGTCACTTTGCCACAACGGACCAGGGACTGCCATTTCAATAGGAAAGAGACAGATCCTCAACTTTATATTGCCTCTGATGCCAAGAATGAGTGAGATCCCAGCTCCTTTCTGTATTGGATTCATTTTTGTTTCAGCTCTTCTAGAACTGAAGATTTCTTTTATCCTTTGCAGAGATTTCACAAAAAATCTCTAACATTAACTCAAGTATCACATATTGCTCTGTTCTCTCTGCTCACTTGGGCTTAAAATACCCATTCTGCTGAAGTAGAATTCTTAAATATTCATCTCAGATGCTTCATTTAAAAAGAAAGTGAAGTAAAGGGAAAAAAAAATAAGGAAACACCTCACCTCATCCATTTTCTCCCTAAGAAATAGTTGCTCACTCCAGAGTACCAAAGTCTTCATTTTCTAACACTCCTGCTGTTATCACCCCATAAAATAAAGTGACACTTGAACTACCATCTAATGGCATTTACATGGCAACAGTAAAGAAAAATGGAGCACTTTCTTCCTTAGCAGTCTTCCAAGATCCCCATTTTGGGACCAGCCTTTCCTCACAGGATCCAGCTCAAATGAGGACTCCTACACTCAGATTAACTTGAGGTGTTAAACCTCTAGATGTTAAACTCTCTTAATGCAAGATCTAACACTTAGAGAAGTGCAGCACAGGCCTTTCCCAGGCATTTTAGATCATGAAAAAGAGATTTTGCACCAATCTGACCACACCAAGAGTAAACCTTTCATGTTTCAACAAAAAAACTGGGAGAGTAGCTAGAAGAGGTGGAGTCATGCAGCGGTTCCTCTGTCATTGAGGAATATCTTGCTGTGGGCTGATTGGAGAAATGGGGTAGACAGACAGGGATGGCAGGGGAAGTTGACAGGGAAGAGGTAGCTCTGCAGGGAGATAAACCCTTTAGGTACTCCCTTCTCACCAAGAAACCAGAAATGGTGGGGAAAAATTACGGTGCAGTTTACTGTGTTTATGTGCTGAGACCACAAATAAAAATTAAATTGGTTTCTCACATGCTGCAAAAGGGCATGGTCAAATAATGAAAATAAAAACTAAGTGCTAAGAGGAGTTTGAAGACCTGCCGCACAGAGTGCTGAGGAAAACTTAGCCCAGGAAAGCTCACACACACTGTGACTGTCACTGTGTCTTAGAAAGAAATCAGGTCTGAAGCCACAGGAGTAACTTCAGTAACTCAACAGCAGGGAAAAAGGGGAGACCAAATCCTCCAGTTTTGGCAGATAAAAAGGGAGGAGATCCCCAGGAAACAGCTTTTAAATGGCAGAGAATGTGGTCACTCCTTCAGAAAAGAAGATGAAGTGCCTCTATTTCTCTGCAGAGGTTATCATACCACATTTATAGTAAAGATTTTGTATCATGATTATTTGGTACTGGTACTATGGTAACAGTATGGTTGGGAATAAACATTCTGTGAAATGCCTTAAATTCTTTCCCAAACTCCACGAAATGTTAGTGGTACATTCACAGCACAGTACAGCACCAAAGTATAAATACATTTGCAATGTGCTGTTTAAAAAGTTAGTAATATTTTTTTAAATAGTAGTAAAAAGAGGAGCTCACCTATATTCCCACATGAAATAAGAGTACATATCTTTCTAAATATTATTGTAAATATACGAAGGGAGGTAATAGACATTCCAGATGTAAGGACAAAAATGAACACACAACATGCAGAAAAAAATCATTTACATTAAAAGAATCTTCATTATTTTATACAATACTAATTATATAAAATAATCTTCATTATATTTTGAAAATGAATGCTTATGCATTAGGCTAATAATTAGGCTATGATATCTGGATCACTTCCACCAGACTTCATGTCATAATTTGAAGCACTGGAACAAAGCTGAGTAATAAATGCATTTTCAAAGTTGCATCATAAAGAAACAATAATATTTTATTCTTCAGGAAAATATGGTATAATATTTGAAGAACCTAAATATACATAAAAATAATTTTAATTTTATTTAAGCATTTAAATCAAATGTATCTAAAATAATCTAAATTGTACCAAATATTGCATTTTAGAAATACTCAGAGCAGATTTCTTCTTATGACTGTGAAGACTGTTTTCTTAAGCTTGATTAAAAAAAAAAAAAAGAGGATCTTCAATTACACAGAAAGAGACTAATATTTTTTTCATGTTTTCTTACATCTCAGAAGAGAAACTGGCAAGTGGAGTATTGGTGCCCATATCCTATTTTGAAAATCTGCACCAGCATGGAAAGGTTCACTTCTTGTGTGCAGACATTTAATCCAAGAACCCTTCTTTTCTGGTGAATGCACTTAAGGAAAAATATTATTGCCAGTCAATCTTTGCAATCCTGAAGGGAATACAGCTCAAGTTTTATTGTTTGAGAGAGCCATTTAGGGTCAGGAGTGACAATAAGATGATCATGAAGTTCACTCATCTTTATGCTTCTTTAAAGGATAGATCAACTTCATCCTAATATGTTGCACTTTATAATGCTCGCCTTTAGACTTAACTGTCTGTATGAAAATTAGTATGACCAAGGAAGATTATTGTTTATTTCATGCCTGCTGACTGACAAATGTTTGTTTCCTGGAGAGGTTACCATCAATTAAGGCTCATTTTGTTGTTCAATGTAAGTTACATGCTCCTTCTCTTCAAAAAAGTAAAATTCACACACGTACAGGTTTTCAGATGAGTTCCACTTGAAATACCTTTCAGGCAAATAAGTGATAATTATTTGAATATTCATAATGCCATATCACAAATCCAGATACTGCTTTAATGGCTGATGAATCAAGGTCACAGGAAAAGAGTCAATAAAGCACTAATTTCACAAGGAAGTCCTTCTCTCAAACTGTTGTCATTCTGAGGTAATTTTTTGATTACAGGACTTTGATTAATGCTTATGCTGTTTCATTTTAGTAGTTATCAAACATTATTATTCTTTAAAAACCAGAGAATTTATGGACAGAGCTAAAGTTATAACAAAGAAAAGAACAACAATTCTCATCTCCTCTGTCATATTGTGACTGAATATTTTTTGTGGCTCTAATTGCAAGTACAAATTACTTGGGGTTGAAATCTGACATTCAAGGCTGGTGGTTGAAATGAATCCTTAAGTATTCACAAGTAACAAGACTTTTGCTATCACCCAAGAAGCTGCAAGTGTTCAAACACATATTTCCCTGGGCTGCTGAAAAACACAACCCAGTTAAGTGTTCTTAAGTCAGTGTCTTTGTCTTTCTGACAACGTTAATAAATTAGTGTTGGCTCTGGTGCTGTAGGACATAATCATCTTTGGCGTGATGACTGGTTGTGCTAGACTGTGCCATATGTCAAAGAATTGCAAGAGCATCAAAATTCTTTCACCCCACCCAAGCACAATCACGCTCTTCCATTTGAGGCAAGAGCACAGCTCAATCCCAGAGTTGAAATTAACTAGACTTCCCTTGTCTCACAGAAATATGCTTCTGAAATACCATCTCACACCTTTTGTGTACCAGGGCTTCTTCATTGCCTTAGTTTAGAATGTTGCTAGTACCTTTGTGTTATTGTTGCTTTACACATGCATATGTACATTTATGTATGTGTAACAATCCAAAAATTTTGGCCAATCAGACAAACATAATCTGGAGGTTTTCCACCAGATATTTCTTGGATTTCCAGCACTAACATTTTCAACAATTACAACACTTACCACAATTCTTTGAATGATGTTTTCCTGACAAAAGAATACAAGATGAAAGAGTACTATATAAAAACACATGTAAATTTAACTCAGAAAGTAATAGCCCTTCTTGGAAATGGTTGTTCCCAGACCTTCCTTTGCCTCCCACACGGATTAGTCTTAATTTTTTTTTCCGGATAAGAGTTTTAAGAGCAATTCTTGAATCATTTCAGACAAACATATCCACACCTCCCTTTCCATCTGCCTGTGAGCAGAGTGTAGGATGTGCCATGCTGGTGGTTATTGATGGCAGTGGAGGTGGTGCTGGTCTCTGCTGTTGCATTCCCTGAATCTCCAACACATCACTGAGACAGCTTAGTCTGCCCATGTCTCTCCTCCACATTTAGAAGGAAAGTGTTTGATCCCTGTATCACCGAGGTTAGGAAAAATAAGTTTTTTCATTGCACTCCTAAGATTTCAGTCAGTTCTGGAGATATTGCAATTCTGCCAGCCATCATATCTCAGCAAGTAAGAGTACCAAGGATTATCAACTAAAATATACTCTGCCTATTGACAAAAGGAAAATGCAAAGGGGGAATATGGCATTTGGGAATAAGGCACTGACAGAAGCAGCACTGCAATTTACTGGTCTGCTTTTGTCTCAGGCAAAAAATAATAAGTCTCATTTAATAGGGTTCATTTAACATTATCAGTCAAATCACCTCAGCACTTTGAAGACCACGATGTCTGGTATCCTGAAAAGAGGAAAAATTAGTTTTTCTATTTATATATTCCAAATATCAACCCAATTCAATTCTGTCATTTTAGCAAGATGTCCTTCTTATATTTTCTTTCTGAAATGAGGCTAGAGAAAGAGCCCTCCTCATTTTAGGGCAGCAATGAAGATAACAAGCCAAGAATGGAGTACAATTTGGAAGTAGAAATCGCAGGCTTCTGTCTTTGGGGACATAATTGAAAAGGGAAATAAATTTAGATTGCTCTCAGTAACCATGTTATGCAGTCACAGTCTTTCACATATGTTTTCTTATACACTGAGGTTTTCTAAACAGTTATTGCATAAAGAATCACACAAAATTTTCAAGTCTTAGTTTGAAATGGTTAGTGCTATGTAGGGACAACATGAAGTTTATAAACAAAAGATTTGACCCAGATATATAAACTCTCATTTCAATATTCACAAGACAAATAAAAATTAATCTCTCAAGACACCATTTCTCCTTTTTTTGCTTCTTTAAATCTATTCTGCGTGGACAGGATAATTACTGCATGTTCCTTTTCTTTTTTTTTCCAAGTGGAGAAATTGGAATTACTTTCACATTGAAGAGGCAAAACTCTTCCTGTCACTGGGCTTCAAATTTTTTAAATTGCTTTTGTTATTTGTTAGTTATTTCAATCAAAACATTCAAACTTCACTTCTCTAAACTGTTAAGTTTGCAATCACATAACTAGGGGTTAGTAATGTAAGTATAAATAAATTTATTCATCCATATTTGCATAAAATAGGTCTAAAGGTTTTATTTTTTTTACTGTAATTACTTACTAGTTTAAACAGAATTTAAGATGTCCAGATTTCTTATATTTTTATGGTAATAACTGCTTTTATAATACCAAACACATTATTTATAAGCCTAGTGAATCTGAATGTGAAAGCATTCAGTTCTTCACAAGGCATAGTCATTATTTCTAATCAAAATTGGTACTGGAAAAACTTCAAAATGCACAAAAATACTTCCCGGACATTTTAAGCCTATCAAAGCAACACTGTAGCTTCACAATTTTTAGATAAAACTTCCTTCCTGTGATATTTATTTAGGAATTTTCTATTGAAGGATTGTATCAAATTGCTTCCAAAAACACCTCAATTAATGTAGCAGCAACTATTTCTCCCTAATGTGAAATAAAACATGCAGCTTTTGAGAAAAAAAAGAATAATGCTAGCATTAATAGTCCCCTCATTCTTGAATATTTCTCATTAGTTCCTTTGTGCTCAGTTTTATATTGTAGATTCCTAGAATCACAGAATAATTTAGATTGGAAAGACCCTTAAAATCATTAATCCCAACCATTAACCCAGCACAGCCATGCCAACCACTAAAACGTGGTCTTAAGTGGAACAGCTGCAGGTTTTGTAAATCCCTCCAGGAATGGTGACTTGCAATGTGACAGGGGGGTGGGTCAGAGACAGAGAAAACACACACTCCAAGCTTCTCGTGACAAACAGCCTCCAGTTTATTCCCACAGCTCCTTTTATAGGACCTCCAATTACACATGTGATTGATTTAGGTCTTAGCCCTGTCCAGCTCTCTGGCCAATGATAGATCTGCATTTAGGGCTGGTTGACACTGGCTGAGGGTCCCTGTGTAGATTTGAACCTACCCTATCCTTACCCACCCAGAGATTCCAATGCTACAGCGACTCCACCACTTCCCTGCACAATTGCAGTGCTCAGTAACTCTTCTGGTGAAGAATGTTTTCTAATATCCCATTTAAACCTCTGCTGAGGCAAGCTCAAGCCACTTTTTCTCAGCTTTGTGCTTGAAATCTGAGAGAAGAGCCTGAACCCCACCTGGCTACACACTCCTTTCAGGGAGGTGTAAGAGAGCACTAAGGCCCCTCCTGCGTCCCTTTTTCTCCAGACTGAACACCCCCATCTCCCTCAGCTGCTCCTCATCAGACTTGTGCTCCAGACCCGTCCCCAGCTCCACGGTCCTTCTGTGCATGGGTTCCAGCACATCAATGTCTTTCTATCCCAAAATTTATCGCAGAATTTGAGGTGCAGCCTCATTGTTTCCCAGTACAGGGGGATGGTTACTGTCCAGTCTGGCGAGCCACAATGCAGGTAGCCTGCTTGGCCACCAGGGCTCATGTTCAGCTGTTGATGACCATCACCCCAGATGTTTTTCCCTTGGGCAGCTTTGCAGCCATCCTGTCCCCAGCCCATAGCACTGCCTGGGGTGGTTGGGTTGTCCTGAATCAAGCACAGGAGCTGGCACTTGGCATTGTTGAACCTCAGGCCACTGTCCTCAGACTATAGATCCAGCCTGTCCTGATCCCTCTGCAGACCCATCCTGCCCTCCAGCAGATCAACACTCCTGCCCAGCTAGGTGTCATCTGCAAGTGAATGAAGGTGCGCTAGCTCCCCTCATCCAAATCATTGATAAAGAAGTGAAACAGAGTTTTTCCCACTACTGAGCCCTGGGGGCACCACTTGAGACTGGCAGCCAACTGGATTTATCTCCTTTTACCACCACTCTGTGGGCCTGGCCACCCAGACGGTTTTTAACTCAGTGAAGAATACACCTGTCCAAGCCATAAGCAGCCAGTTTCTCCAGGAGAATGCTGTGGGAAATGGGTTCAAAGGCTTTATTATAGCCCAGGTAAGACAACACCCTCATCCTTTCCTTTATTTGCTAAGCAGGTCACCTTCTCATGAAAGGCCATTGGATTGGTCAGGCAGGACCTGCCTGTCACATACAGAGCTGGGTCTGATCTGCTGGCTGTCCTACATGCGCTGTGTGACTGCACTCAGGATGGTCTGCTCCATGACCTTCCCCAGCACTGAGGTCAGCATGACAACCCTGTAGTTCCTCAAAACTTTTATCCAGCTCTTCGAGATGGGCTTGCCATTTGCTCCCTCCAGTCTTCTGAGACCTCCCTGGTTAGCTGGGACAGCTGGTAGATGATTGAAGGTGGCTCATTGAGCTCTTCTGCCAGCTCCTGCAGAACCCTTGGCTGGATCTCCTGAGGTTTGTGTGTCTCTAAGTGATGCAGCAGGTCACTGACCTTCTCTGCTTGGATTACAGGGCTTCATGCTGCTTCCCACGCCTGTCTTACAGCTCCTGGGACAGGTACTCAGGGGATAGCCAGTTTTACTATTAAAGTCTGAGATAAATAGCATGTTAAGAATCTCAGCACTCCTCCCATCCTTTTTCACTATGTTTTCCCTGTGTCCAATAAAAGATGGAGATTGTCCTTAACCCTCCCTTTGTGGTTGATGCATTTTTCATTGTATTTTATGGCAGTAACCAAATTAAGTTCTACTTGAGTTTTGGCTCTTTGAATGATGTTCTCCCCTGCATACTCTCCTGATTTTGTTGCAGGACTCCTGAGTTGCCTAACCCTTATTCCAGAGGTCTTGACATTTTTTTTCTGTTGAGTTCCAGCCAAAGCTCTCTGTGCATCTGGCCCCCTTTTGGCGCCTGAGAATTGTCATTTCCTGAAAGAAGATATATTTCTATCTTTCCATCTATCTAGGATCTTTCCTATAAAATTTGCTTCCTGAAAATGTTACTCTTAATTTCATAATAATTATGAGGTTGTGGCAGGGGTAGGAAGAATTTAAGAGACAGATACCATTACCTCTTATTCCAAATTATTGTCTTTTTGAGTCTGAAGGCAAAATTATGAAGTTATTTTAAAAACATGGATTTCTTTTAGTATCACTGTTTCCTAGTCTACTTCCTGTGCCAGAGGAGTATTACTAGTCAAATATTAAAGGATTATATGTTGCACCCGAAGTTCAGACATTTGAGTTATTAAATGAGAAGGAATAAAAATATTTAACAAAAAAAAAAAAGACTTGAAATTACAGGTCTGTTAAGAATTCCTGCCTCCTTTGTGAAGTACTGGTTTTACTTGATCTGTAAGCCGGTATGTGAAGTAATTTTTTCCTGAGCTTGTCATATCACCACAATAATCAATTCTGCTCAATCACCAATACAAAAATGACATTGCAGTGTAAGCACCAACCTCAGTCTATGTGCACAGAGCAGATGTTCAGCAGTGCATATAAGAGTAAGAAAAACCTCTCAACATCTATGAAGCCCAGAACCATAGATATTAGCTCTTAGTCTTTTCTTGGTTTTCTGGGTTTCAGAAAAATCTGCATCACTGTGCTTCTGCAGTTCAGACTTGATTAGAGTTTGGGGGTTTTTCCTGGTAATTTTTTTACACTTTGAAATAACCTTTTAAGAGAACCATCTAGTTGGCCACTTAAGATTGCACACAGAAGACTTGCAAATAGCACCAGTCTGAAAAGCCAAAGTTGAAGTACATATGCTGAAAATTCCTTCTGTATGAGTAAGTTTAACATGTGGATATTTTCACACAAAATGAAAGGATCCTATCTCCTGTTACAGCAATTTCTGTAAGTCACCAAGCCTCCATTTGTCTTAGAAGGGACTCTGAACTCACAGTATACCCTCAGTAGATGCCGTCAAATGATACCATTCTTGGAATTTATTGAACAAGTTAACAGAATCATAGGATATAAACATATTCACAAAAAAAAATCGTATTTCTTTATCAGGTACTATATGGATATTTAAGTACTTGCTTGCATAATAGCTAAGAGAGCAATTTTCAGCTAATATCTAAGGCCATAAGTGTAATTAGCAGAAAGCTAATTTTTGTGAAGTTTAGTGTACTTTCTCAGAGATTGGAAAGAGCCACAATACAAGAACTGCTACCTGCTACCTGTTTAGGTAGAAAACCAAAATAACAGGGAGTCTTTTGTAGCTGATGAGTTAACCAGGAAGTTTTCAAAAAGTGGAAAGATTTGATTTCTATTATATTTTTCGAAGGATGTTGGAAGAAAATGAAAATATTGCAATGGCAGCATTGCTCTAGGAGGGGAAAACAAAAAACAGGATTATTTGTTTCTCTTGAATCAAAGTGGGGTCTCTATTTTTTTCACTCACACAAATAAAAATGCATTTCCACACGCAGTATTATGCAAATAATCGTATAAAATGGTTCTATTTACATAAACTCATTAGTTTGCTAAAAATGGTGTGAAGAAGTGTGTTTTATGACTTTATCTTAACAAATTTTTGTTTTCTTCAAGCATTAAAGGCTTCTGTGGTTTAGATTTCTACCCGTATTACTATCACTTGTATCAAGTCAGGACATATATACCAGGTAATGCCTCATTATAACTCTGTTTCTGGATGATTTATTAATGGCTGTGCTAAATGTGACAGAAATACATTAAGGAATTTTTTTTATTTGAAATTGAGAAGTAGAAATCAGATACAAGCTTTAGAAACTGCTCACACTTTACAAATCAAAAGTATTTTCTGAAGACAGATCCATGTATTTCTAAGGCACTCGTTTCCATGAAAGCTAAACCACTTTTCACATTCAGAATAAGTTCTAGAAATGGAGGGAAATCTACTGATGCTTAAATTTGAAAATTAAATCCAGATTTTGTGGAGACATGTAATTACCTAATTATGCATCTATAGATTTCATGTTATTCCTTTATATAAGTGCTTGCACATTTCAAGAGCTTTGAATTGATAGTTCTTGAATTGATTCAAGTACTTAACCTTAAGGACCTTAGCCAAAACTGAATATAAGACATATATATGAATATAAGATATTTGTGAAACATTCAGTATTTAACTTGGGGTTTCATTTATTGTGTCATGTGGAACTTTCTATACTGAAACCAGGAAATTTTGACAAATTGCAAATTAGGCAGCTACATTGTATTGGTCATTTTTAATTAAAATTAAAAAAATTAAACAAGCAGGGAAATACCACTTTCTTGCTGGTTTGACAACAGAACACTGGGAAAGATCCATCCAGGAGCTACAGTTCTGGTGACTGGCTGCCTTAATATGTGCTGTCCATGAGCTTAACCACACAGTCTCTCCCAGACTGTGCTCAGCACACCCTCCTGGCAACATTAGGAATTAACTGGACGCTAAATGTTTTAATCATTAATAAATTCAAAATCCATTACCTCCATTAGGTTGCAGGAATATAATTATTCTTAGCTTTTTTTGCCTAGTTACTGGTACCTATCAAATATCCAAGTTAGGCATTTAAGAATAATCACTACCAGTCACATGCACCAGTTTAAATAGAACTCATTAAGCAATTAGTAACTAATTTCAAAACCAGTGACGGACAAGAATGGGGAGAAATAATACATTCAACCAATTTCTGCCATGACTAGTTAGTAGAAATAACTTAAAGGAAGGAAAGTACTCCTGCATATATGAAAATGACAATGCTCTCTAGATTTAGGAGGTGGCCTCAAGTTTAAAAGCAGAAAAGGGTATCGTCTCTTTAATAGCAAACCATGTTAAAGCATTTAAATGACATACAAAATGCATAAGGACATTCAGGTACCTAAAATGGGTGGAGAACCTTTCTTACCTTCAGTGTTTCCTTTTGTTTTCTTGGATATTTATCAATTTATCCTTCCTGATGGTGTTATTTGCCAGCACTTCTAATGCAGTGATACCAGCTGGAAACAGTAATCGATGTCTGTTCAAGATTCAGATGCATAGAGAGACCTTTGGGGAATGGAGAAGTGGTTGGTTTATTTTATAAGGCGGCCAAAGAACACATTATTGTCACCTCTGACCTTTATATAAGACAAATTGAAGAAGGAAAAAGCTACTTCCTCTGTTTTCCTTTCACTGCAGTCTTTCATTTTGACCTTTCAGCAGTCCTGTCATAGAAGGAAGATCCAGGGAAGACTAAGCTAAGGACACAATCTATACCATTTCTTTCAATAAGCAGCAAGAACAATCCATTAACAAAATTAGAGAGCAAGCACAATAAAGGAGAGCACAGTATCAAAGACCTGAAATAGATTTTGTTTCCTGTTTGGCAGGATTATGTTCTATCTTTGGCCCAAGGCTGCTGAGGCATGTGGAATTAGACACAGGAAGCAGAGGCCTACTCATCATGGGGCTTCTTTCTTGATTTATCCTTTCTGAGGACCTCAGCTTCAATAGAGAAGTTAAATTATCATTTGCCAATTTCAATCAAGCCTATAATTTAGGGCTTAGATTTAGGAGACATGAAGTTCTAACTCCTAAACTCTTACTATAATGTACCTGCTATAAATTAAATACATGTAAGTCCTAAGCTTTAGTGCAGTGAGTTATCCTTGGAGACACAAAAGCAGATATGTCCTTAGGAGCCTGCTCTAGATACCCATGCTTGAAGAGCAGAGTTGGGCTAGACAATCTCCACCTTGTCTTGACAAAATCTCTTGTCTTGACAAAAATCAACCGCTCTGTGAATTTACTTACCCCTTCTTAGAGCAAGCAAATAATTTCGACAATACCAATAAAACCAGTGCATAATCCCCCAGCCTTACCCTTTCTACTTGAAACATGATATGCAAGATGAGCTGAACCAGTGACCATCATTCTTCCCTGATTCCTGCACCAGTGCTGTATCACCTTCACTTTTTTTTCCCCCTAATCGCTAATCTAAACCTACTTTCTTTCAGTTTGAAGCCATTTCTCCTTGTCCTGTCACTCCAGGCCCTTGTAAATAGCCTTTTTCCATCTTTCCTGTGGGCATTCTTCAGCTACTGGAAGGCCCCAATTAGGTCTCCCAAAAGCCTTGTCTTTTCCAGTCAGAACAATTCCAGTTCTCTCAGCTTTTCTATTTGATTTTTCCCTCTCATTTGGGAGCCATTCTCACAAGATCAAGCCTCACACCACTAACCTGTCTAGTTAGTAAATGCCGGTAGCACAGAAGCATGATAATAATCTCTGATTCTCAGCTCTGCAGGCAGTGAGTGTTTGTGAACACACCAAACCAGGACTCACCTTGTAGAGACCCCTGCAGAACAAACTGCCTCAGGGTCAGAAGCAGGCCGTGCTAATTATCTTCTGTGACATCTGCACACTTCAGCTCTGACCAAGGCCCATTTTAAGGGTTCTGCTATTGAAAGACAGGCCCACAGTATATTTTTAATGCCATGTAACAAGTCTGATGTATTAAGAATTAAGGAGATCAGCTTTCTGCTTACAGTCTTCTTAGGAGCAAAATGCAGAAGTGTGATTGAGATTTAGTATACCATTAAAAATGCCCAATTGTGTAGCAACACGTATGCCACATGTTAAAAGTCACTCATAGAATCATCAAGGTCAGTTGGGACACTCCCTGCATTAGGCAAAATCCAACAAAATGACTTCACTAAGTCCAAATAGACACATGGAAACACATGAACTCACATGCATGTAGGGACATGTGCATATGCCCACTTTGGGTAGAGATCATTCTGACCAGCAAATCTCATATTTCATCATCACAGACAGTCATTTACAATGCCTAGACTGCAGTCTAAGAGGAACCTGTGTGATCTGCATTTCTGGTCTTCCCTATGGTCTGTTTCTTAGGATTATGTAGTATTTTTCTTCAGAGAGAACAGCAGTGGGGTTTCTATCAGGTACTCTTGTGATTCATCACCCTTTTAAGGTGAGGTTAGTAGAGAAGCTCTGCCAGTTGTTAGTGGGAAGTGGGGCTTGGGGCTTGTGATACAGATTGAGCAGATTCTCCATGTTACCCATGAGACACAAAGTGTTCTGTGGAAAAACATAAGAATCATCCACATATTTTTCTTAATATCAATCTGCTGGAAATTTCACTGCTTAAGGACTTCAGGTCAGAGTAGTTACTTGAGACCCTGTGTTCATCACAAGTTTTCATGACAACAAAGGAAGATGAAAGTAGCACAGAGTAAAAGACTCTCTGGTTTATTACTGCTATGTCTCTGGTACTTTCTATAGTACACTGATAATTCACCAGCCAAAAGAAAGCTTCATCCTTGTTGAAAGTATCAAAATCTGTATCAGAGATATGTGCGGTGTAAGAAGGATTATGACTATTTATGATGAAATTCCTTGGTCCCTTATCTTAAACTTGGTTGGGACAAAACCCACTAGCTATGATTTTTCCTCCCAATAGCTTTCAGAATCACAGCCATGCCCAATATCCTAACCCATGCATTTCCTATTCAGTGAATGAAGTGAAGCTGACATTATTAGTAAATGAGCAGATGTCCTCATTTGTTCACTCCTCTTAGCCAAGATGTGACATTGTCCTCACCTCACAAACTTCATAAATCTGCTGCTGCAGAATATCCTCACATGTGGATGCTGGAAATAATTGAAGCCATTGCATGAAAAGGAAAATCAAGGTGGGGGAATTGTCGGGGGGAGGGGTGGGATTGGGGAGCATTTTATATGATTGAAAACATGGTTGATGGACTCTGCACATAAATTAAAACACATTTCATTCATTCATAAATCTCCCTGTTACAAAATATCCATCTTGCCTCTTTAATTTGCCATTGTAATTCTTTGAAAATGTCTTGATATAATGGTCAGTTTTCAGTTTGGTGTGATTGCAAACATGCTGAATTGAGTTTCTGCCCAGAGATAGAAAGAATGAGTCCACTTTAGTCTTGAACTACATGAGTATTGGTTTCAGAAGAAACACTGAAATTGGGGGGAAAGGGATAATTTTAAAGAGAACAAGAGAAGCTAGGTTAAAAAATAGAGGCTGGTTATACCTTGATATTTGGAAAAACCAAAATAATTTCCTGACTTCTTAAGCATGCAGAAATTGATAATGCTACTTTTCTATGCAATAAGAAACAAAATTTATTTTTGATTTTTTTCCACTCTCCATATAACACTATAAATTAATATCATATAGGAAATGAAGCTCATTTTTTCCTATCCAATGAACATGTATAACATGAGGCTTAAGAATATCTAGGCTGATACATGCAGATGTTTATTATAATTTCTTAGGTACTCAAAATCCCTTATCTTCTTTGTTTTTGCTTTTGTTCCACCCATTACCTATGAATTTTTCTTTTTTTTCCCCTAAACAATTATACACCAGTTAGAAAAGCACACAGCTGACCTGTGTCAAATTTGCAACCACTATATTTCAAGAAATATACACAAAACTAAATTAGTTTTACTTTTAATAATTCAGTCTTTCCTAGATCTCTGTTCTCTCCATTTTTCTACGAGTCTTTGCAACAAAGTAGAATGGAGATCTTCTAAAATGCTAAGATTGCAACTGAAGTAGTCAATCTGCCTGATTTTATTCTCATCCAGGCATACACTTTACAGCAAGCAGAACGTGTACATGAAAAAGAGACCAAGTATTACCAAGTATTCACTGTTCAGGCTTCACATTTGCACTCAGAATAAACCACAGTATGGTGTCATAAAGTTATATGTAACTACATGGACAAGAAAATAAAATTGCATTTGCAACATAATTGAAAGTCAGGATGGTACAATAAGAATGTCATTCTGTATATTTGCCCAACTCGATATTTTTTTAAAAAGTGTATCAGTTTTAACATGTTAATGTTCATATATATTTAATATAAAAATGCTTCAAAAATTATACCCTTTGAAAAAAAATTGTCTTATTTCAGAAAATATCCCATTTTTACAGAAATGTTGTTTCTACTGTAGGAGAGGAAAACATTTCAGACATTCTGAAATGGTACAGAACACAGAAATACTCCATTACCCTCCTGCAAGGTATCCCATGATAAGCTCTGGTTGGCAAGATGCAGTTCCATACTTCTGGCTTATGGAGTACCAGCTTCCGAATTGGCTCATAAATCATCTACTGGGGACACTTAGGATAGTTCAGACAAGGTGCTGAAGTGTGAGGCAGTCATTAAAATGGAATCAATTTCCCAGAGAACGGGTATACAGAGAACCAGACACTATTCAGAGTTTTCTTTTATCATGAAATCACTCAGCTTACACTAAAGTAAAAGCTTGTGGTCTTGTTCACAGTATCCAAAACTAGAAAACTGGCATGTGCTTATCTACACTGTAGCTGAAAAAGCAAAAAAGGCTGTGCTTAACAGATTTACTCTGCATTCAATGTAAAGTGTCGAAATCTGCTCTTACATGACTTCCTGTAAAAGGCTTTCCTGAAACACTGTTTGTCATAAACTGTTCTGCCAAAAAAATCCCATCCATTCATCATCAATAGTGTTTACTTTTTGGATGCACTAGTTTTGACAGTTAACTTCCTTTTAGTATTTTGTATAGGGTTTAGACTGTTTTAATCTTTCCCCCACCTTCAATTAAAATAAATTATAAAAACTAAACTCACTGAGGAAATAATCTGCTCTTTCTCTAATACACACATTAAACAAATTCCTTGGTGATGCAAATGTTTATCAGACCAAGTGTCATCTCCTGTACCCAACTGAACTCATGCAGCTGCTTTCAGCAGCACAATCACAGGTGTCTCGCCATCCCCTATATAGAGGGTGGAACAAAACTCCAGTGGGGGTTATAATTCACATCACTCTGCATGTTAACAAACATACTGGTAAAAAATTCTTAAAAGGGTAAAAAGGTTTGGGGATAATCATGGGCAGCCTCTATCAAGAGATACTGCAATAGATATTTTCAAGTCAGTCACTTAAATATACTGAAGATTTCAAAAGGAAAGTCATCCAGATAACTAAGATGGGAAAACATCTAAAAAAGGACAATATTGCCAGGGTTTTGCCCTCCACAACCCAAGAAATTCCATAAAAGAAAATTTTTCCATTGTCTGTCATTATATTCGGATTTGTACGGATGTCAACATTCCTCCTGGAGATGTGGAACATATTTTTCTTTTCCAGTAGTGATAGGACAAGAAGTAATGGGTACAAATTAAAAGAGGATAAATTTGTATTAGATATTAGGAAGAAATTTTTTACTATGAGGGTTGTGAGGCACTGGAATAGGTTGCTCAGAGAAGCAACAGGGATGTGGATGCCACATCCCTGGATCTGTTCAAAGCAAGGTTGGATAAAGCCTTGAGCAGCCTGATCTAGTGGAAAGTGTCCCTGCCCAACAGAAATGAGTTGATCTTAAAGATCCATTCCAGCCTTTTAAGAGTCTTAGCTTCTGTGGTAACTGTCTGTATGACAAGTATAGTTATTTTAATATATGTACATACATGCATACCTACACATTTCTATTGTGCAGAAGCAGAAGAACAGAGTGAAAAAGTAGAGAAAATTCTGAGTTACCATGGTTATATTTAGATTATATTCACACATTTCCTCATGTCTATGACCATGGAATCATAGAACAGTTTATGTTGGAAGGAACCTTAAAGATCATCCAGTTCCAACCCCTGTGCCATGGGCAGGGACACCTTCCACTGGACCAGGTTGCTCAGAGTTTCATCCATCCTGGCCTTGAACACTTCCAGGGATGGGTCAGCCACAACTTCTCCGGGCAACCTGTGCCAGGGCCTTATCACCCTCACAGGAAATAATATTTTCCTGATCTCTAATACAAATCTATTCCCTATCAGTTTGAAGCCATTCCCCCTTGTCCTGTCATTCTAGGCCCTTGTAAATACTTTCTCTCCATCTTTCATGTGTGTCCCTTCAGGCACTGGAAGGCCACAATTAGCTCATCCCAAAGCCTTCTCTGTTCCAGGCAGAACAATCCCAGTTCTCCCAGCCTTTCCTCCCAGCAGAGCTGCTCCATCCCTCTGATGCCCTTGGTGCCTGCTCTGGGCTGGCTCCAGCAGGTCCCTGTCCTTGCTGTGCTGGGAGCCCAGAGCTGGATGCAGCCCTGCAGGTGGGCTCTCAGCAGAGGGGGCAGAGGGGCAGAATCCCCTCCCTCAACTTTGGAAGAACCACAGTGACAGTCGTAACAAACAGACCATACCATGCTTTCTCTGTGTATGAGACATTAATCTTTCCAGGGGTGCTGTGTCTTACACACACAGTGCTTTGGGCATTGTGCCATCAACCTTTGCATTGCTTTGAGGTGTACTGAAGCCATAGAAACAATAAACTTTGGAAGATTATTTCTGCCCACAAAAACTGCTTGATTGCTCTTTCTCCAGATTTTTACTGCTGATGAACTCTTGCATTTTCAACACCAACACATAATCTCAAGTAACGAAGAAGTGTAGGTATGAAAACCTGCATCTCATTTAAAATGCTGTATGAAAACTGTTCTTTCATCCTAAAATGAACTATTCCTTCACCAATACAAAAGGAACACTACAACAGTTGTACAAATAGCAATAACTCCTTTTGTTCCCCAAACATAAAACTTTTTTTATTTAGCCAACCTTGCTGGTTCATTTGTGTGCTACTTTGTGGCTTTTGACATCTAGTAGCCACCATTGAAAACAAGGATGAATTTTTTAAAATTTTAACATGATCTGGGCACCTTGGGTGCAAATTTTCAACTATTTAAAGCATGATGTGACTTATTTCTGTTCACATTTATGCATTTATTGTCTTACATCGAAATGATGTTACTATTAAGATATAAAAAAAGGTTTTCAAGAAAAATTGTTGTATGTGAACTCACTGAGCGGTCAAAGCTGTGTTTGTTATATGTATGAAGTATGGGAATGTCAATAGTTTCTCTCATAACAGTTATCAGTATTACACACTACATTCATATGGTTCTGATTGTTTTTAATTTTAGAGCTCACAATTAAAAGTTACAGGTGAGTTTTTATCAGCTGTTGTGAAAATGTGTATGAATTACATCTTACCACAAGACTCTATTCTAACAAATAGTAGATTTTAATTTATTATAGAGGATTCATTGATGTTTTAGATATATTATAAAACAAGTAGCATGCGAAAGCCATACTTTTTAAAGTAGTTATGATAGTACAAGGTCTTATGGACTTGTAGGAACCAGAGCAGACCATGCCTGGGTTACCTACCTGACATTCTGCCTGCAGAATACTCATCCTGCATGTAATGTAAAATGAGGTCAGAATTTAAATTAAAAGCCCCCCCCACCCCAGAAAGCCATCCTGTTCTGATGTTGTGACATTTATGTGCTTAAATTCTATAGCTCTGTAAGTGAATGAAGCTACCTGAAAAAGAAAAGAACAGCATTATCATCAAAACTTATGACACTCATTAAGTCTTTTGATGAGCATAGGTGAATTTAATTGCTCTTCAGAGCCTGGAAGATAAATCGTAAAACCTGCATGCAAAATTAACAAGATCACCTCAAGAAACTGGTGGCTCCTCAATGACATCCCTGACAATAAAATGGTCTTCATATATCACCTGGGGATTCATCACTTTTGAGTAACACGTTTACCATCTGTGCTCATCCCAAACTGCTTCTGCTAGAATGTCTGACTTCATAAAGGTTCTTGGGTAAACAACTCTCATGTTTCTGCAGATAAGTGAACAGATTCACTGCACCATTCTTCTAACACAGAACTAGTAAAAGTAGTCAGCTACAAATTGCTTAGATTCATAGACAAGTTCTTCAGTTTGCTGTATGAAATCAAATGAGATACCCCTAGTTTCTTAAGTTGCTTAGATAAAGTATTATTCAGCCCTATCTCCAGTTTTCATCCATTTCTGAGATACATATTCTTTGTCTGACATCCTCTCTCACAATCTTCAGCTCCAGTCATCTGAATGGCTGAACACTTAAACATCTCTAACCAGAAAGCAATAGCCAGTGCAAAGAATACAAGCTCAACTTAAAATGAAACTTCATGAAAACTTGGAGGAGGTTTCTTTAAATAAAAACAGTTTTAAAAGCCCAAGTTTTATAATTATTTGACCTGTTTCTTCAACTTTCCAAGAAAGCCAGGCTGAATAGAGGTTTGAGCAGCATGATGTAGAGAAAGATGTCCCTGTTCAGAGCATGGAGGGGAGCTAGATAATCTCTAAGATCCCTTTCAAAAGAAAACATTATTTTATTCTATGATTCCTAGATTCTGGAGCTTTCACATATCTTGACAGAAGGTCAGAACCCCTCCTTACTACTCTTCAATTCTGATAAAGGCATCTGAGAAACTTCATCCTATTAATCTCTTGGTGGCCATTTATGTCCTAATTTTAATATAAGGGTTTTCCATCATCTCTAGTGAAATTGCTGGCAAATAACATGACTGTCCTGCCAGCAAACCTTCCTGCCTCCCAAGGTGAAATTATTTAGATGAGATAGGAACAATATCAATCTGCTGAAGTTAGCTCGGAGGAGACCACCAAATTGATCAGAGGTCTGGAGCACCCCTCCTGTGTGGAAAGGCTGGGAGAATTCGGATTGTTCATCCTGGAAAAGAGAGGTTTTGGATTGACTTGCTTGAGACCTTCCAGTACCTGATGGGAACTCACATGAAAGATCAGGGAGACTATTTACAAGGGCTTGGAGTGGCAGGACAAGGTGGAATGACTACAAACTCAAAGATAGTAGGTTTAGATTAGATCTTTGGAAAAAATTTTCCTGTGAGGGTGATAAGGCCCTGGCACAAGTTGCTCAGAGAAGCTGCAGCTGACCCATCCCTGGAAATGTTCAAGGCCAGGTTGGAGGAAGCTCTGAATAACTTGGTCTAGTGGAAGGTGTCTCTGCCCATGGCAGGTGGTTGATCCTTAACATCCCTTCCAACCCAGGCCATTTCTTGGTAACTTTTGATGTCCTTCAGAAGGATTCATTCATAAACCTAATTGTGCTTCAAAGTGTTAAATCAGAATAGCAAAGCATGTCCCCTAAAATACAGACTAGATGAAAACATTGCTAAGAAAAGTGATTGCGGTGTTCAGTATTTCTGGAAGGAGATACAAAGGTGAAGTTTCAATGTAATATAAAAAAAAAAGTATTGGAAGTTCCTTCTGTTTCAAACAAAGTGTCTTGGAATGCCATGTACTGTTCCTTAACAAATGCAAGGCCCAGAATTTCAGCACCAAGTTACAACAGTGGGGTGTTGTATTGCAGTAAAAAATACTGCAATTATTGAGATCTCTTCAGATGACAAAGGGAATTGGTCAAGTGTTCACATATTGCAACAGAGTACCCTGGAGAAGGAAAAGAAATAACTACTAAGTAAAGCTTAAAAGAAGGAAAGGACTGCGTTATGACTGTTGAATTCCCTCTCTTACAGAGTATAACTGCAATCCATGTTTCTCCCCAGATGGAAAGAATTACAACCATTTAGAAAAACAGGAAGTTATCTTGCACAAATAAGTGTGTAGAAGAATAAATGCCATTATGTTGCACTGTCAATACATAATGGCATTGCCTTATCAGCTGTCAACAAATCTATTTTAAATCCAGTATTTAACCAAAGCACAATATAAATAGTAAACCCATCTAAGCAAGACTTTAGTGGTTCTATATTTTGAAGACAGAAATGTTCTTACTCTAAGCTAGTTAGATCTGTAAACTGTGCCCAGAATTAATTTTATGCCAGCAAATTACTGTTTTTAACAGGTTATACAAGGCACAGAGCCATATAATTGCTCTTCACTTGAAATATGCTCTCATTCAAACTGAGGAAATGAAGTTAGCTGAAGGTGCAGCTGGGGGTGAGGAGGAGCACATCTTATCTGTGCAATGACTTGTTCTTTACAGGTGGTTGCTTCAAAAATTAGCAGCTATTTTTTTCTGCAGTAATAAATTCTAATATTTGAAGAGAGTGAGAACAGATGGATTGCCAGTTCATTGCCACTCGCCACAGCACTATGAAGATTTAATCTTTATGATGAGCAATTCGCTCTTTACATAAGCACTATACTGGCATTCCAATATTGTGTCTCATCAGCCCATTTTAAAGCAGACTGGTTTCCCAGACGTTTTTAATATAGAGCTTGGTTCTATTTTCCTTGAAAATACAAATTACTCTAAGACATTTTAGCCCTCTTTAAACTATGTGTCCCCTGTTTAATAAGTACTAAAATCCCAGAACATGAATACTATTATTTGAACTGCATGTTTAGATGCAGAGATTTTATTCAAAGGACTAAACGCTCCCTATCTTTTAGGCACAATTTACTCATTTTTATTTGTGGAAATAAAAATATAATGGTCAATTTTTACAGCCATAATTTCTGTTGGTTTAATGAAAAAGGTTTCATACTCAACTCAAGGAGCTTCTCCTGATAAAATGTACTGGTACATAGGTGAACACATCTGTCTGCAGCCAAAGTAATATTTTATCATTCCCTACAATATGTTCCAATGTGTGGCCTCTTATCCTAAAAAGGCCAGAAATGTGCATAGGGGAAACTTCTATGGCTCAGGGGCATTGAAAACTCTGAATCTCAGCCAGCTGCCCTCTGAATTCCTAAAATCTTTCTAGTTCAACTTTCTAAAATGTTTGCATTTTGATTTTATAAAAGTCTTTGCAGCAGTGCTTTTTTGTATATGGATTTTTTTTTCTCAGAGTCAATTGAGCAAACAAGTTCCACTACAATTAGAGCTATGTTTGAAATACTTGTATTCCATTATCTCACTTTTCATACACAGCAAAGGCTGTGGGAATTTTCTCAGGTAAAATTTAAAAATAGTTTTCAGGTAAAAATCGAAAAATAATTGGTTTTTGCCTGAATAAATGTTGCCTTAACACTCCCAGGTAAGTGACTGGTAAAACTATACTGGCAAACAAGCTCCTGAAAGAGGCATCTTATGTCATCTGGATAGAGCTACACTTTGAAGGCACTGAAAAGGCACAGGGAGAGAACTGTGCAATGATAAAAGCAGAAATTTGAATTAATTTTTCGTTGAAGTCTGGATAGAAAAAGACACCTAACCCTGCATTATTTTGTCTTCCTTTTCTTCTTATTTCCTTGCTCAAGGTTTCCTTCAGGAATGCCCGATTTGTGTAAATAGTTACAAGCCCAGTAGAGGGTGCTGAATAATATCTAGTATAGTTTAAAATTTTGTTAGAGCAATAAAATGTAACCCTTGTTTTTACATTGCAAATAGCAGCTTCTCCTTAGCCTGCACATCAATTCACCTCACGCACTCAATGCAACCACCCTATTTCCACATTTGTCTTTTTGTTCAGCTCTCAGTTTTCACCTGCTCTCCTTAAAAAGCCTTTCAAATGGTCACACCGATCTGTGAGTGCTGGGACCACCTCCTGGTGCACCCTAGGCATGTGAAACAACTGGAAAGGAGCACAAAGTGAAAACATTTTACATTTCTGCAAGGTCAGACTAGAGGATAACTCATCCCCTGGACACTGTTCTCAGTCATGGCAGTGTTCAATGATCCTCTGGGAATTTAGGAGGGAGAAAGAAGCATAGATTTGGGTAATTTTACAAATGTGTTTTTGGTTACTTTACACCCATATCAATCCACAGATAATAGAAGAATATGAGAAAATGAAATAATTTATTGCTTAAATAAGTTCAAAGAGAACTAAAAGGATATAACCTGTTTTGAAACTACTAAAATAGGCTATTTTTCAGTACAGTAAAATCTTTATATACTGAAGGTTTTGTTTGAAATCACAATTGTTTTCAAAGGAAAAATAAGCAATAGAAAGAATTATCATAATCATATTAGCTAGAACAATGAAAAAAGCTGCAATAAAGTGACTGTGCATAGAAAGATGGTGCTCATTTTAAGAAATAAATTTAATCTCTTTTGATAACAGAAAAACTTCATTCTCAGTGATTATTTCTGGTGTGCTCTTATAAATTAATAGAGGAATATTATGTCTCTTGAATTCTCCTAATCTTGTAAAAATACAGAAAACAAATCTGAGGCAAATATGCTCTTCTAAGCACAACATGAGTGGAAGACTTTTAAGGTATGCTCTGTGTATTTTGCACACAAATTTGAAGTGTCATTCTGACTGAGTATCCTGGTATAAACCCAGGGCTCAGAACTGTCTTTTTCAGCTGATCAGATCTTTGATGCAAACCTTTGAAAAGTAAGAACTTGTTTGATAATTTGTTAAAGAGCTCATTAGCCTGGTTTAGAAATACCAGCAGCTAATGACGTTTAGGGAAAATATGTGCTTGTATCTCTACAAAAAAAATGTCAGGTTTTGCTGCTCAGTGGCATTTTTCCTTATGAATTTCTGTTATTATTGAGTTGCATGCAATATTCAGAATTTCATTTGATTCCCATTTCAAAATACTCTTTTCAAACTCAGTTGTGGAATTCTCTTTGATTTGGCAGCTCAGTAGCTGTTGAACATTTGTACAAGCAGCATTTGGATGGAGGTAAAACCACCTCTTTCTCACTTATAAAAAAGCAGATAAAAGAAAACCGAAACAAGTTAAATGCCTTGTGAATATCAAGATCAACTATGCAAAAATTAAATATAAAAATTTTAAAAACTTGTGGAAAATGAAACAGAAAGGATGTGTCTGGAGTAAAACATATCACCGTCTCAAAGTTCCACAAGAGAGCCTTCTAAAGACAAGATGGCCAATTACTTCAATTAAATCTGGTATTAAAATCTTAAAAATTATCACATCATCTACATACTCTAGTCTTGGTATGCTAACACATGTTTAAAAAATAACAACGCTCTTGGCTTTTGTGGAGGCATTTTGTGTGATCAGATGGAGGATGACTGATACAGGACTCAGATTTTGACCTTTCAGGTTTTTCTCTCTTAAAGTAACTTTTTCTTTTAATCAATATATACAAGATTATGCCACAAAGTCTATGGACTATCAACAGTAGAAAGGACAGAAAAGAGAGAAATTGGAAATTAAAAATGCACAGCTCACAAAATAGGCAAAAAGATGAGAAAATTTTATCTGAAAAAGATAAAGGTATATAATGTACTTCCTTTTAAATTCAACCTAATTATTATCCTCAATAGGGTATGAAAATTCACACAATGCTTCAAGATCTGTATTGATTCTTATTAATGAAATGAAATCTATCTTTTTAGCACCACACTTCTTGCACTGTGTTGGGTTTTCTTAGTATTTATTTATAGCAGAGAAAGACTTTCACTTTACTATTTGTTTGAGATATTGATTGATATAGTCATCTGAATAGTTATGAAAATCATGATTGATGATGCACCTGTCCAAATTCTGACATGTAAAGCTCCATATCTGAGGTAGCCACCCTGCTTGTAGAGGTTTTTTATGAAAATAGCAGAAAGAAATAGGCATTGTCAGTGTGCAAAACACACAAGCTACCCTCAACCCACAAAGCCCCTATTTTCTGCTCATTAATGTAAAGGGGAAAAAATAGCAGCTCAGAAGTAAATTTTGTAAGATAAATTAGCTGGATCTCTGTTCATGTCCCCATGTTATCACATATTCATGAATTCATGTGTTATCACTCACCTTTCAGTAAGGACTGCAAACTCCAGAGGAGTCTACATTTCTCAGTCTCTCTGTGGTTTTATTCTACTCAGTTCTGTACCATTCCCCTAAGCACAATTTTAATTTTTTTTACTGTAAGTAGGAAGAATTTTTTCCCCCCTCATCTCTCTCACCATCAGTCCACTGCATTCTTTTGAGACCTGTTAAAAACAGAAATCCAAGACTGAGTCACTGTGTATCTCAAAGTAAAACAGAAATAGAAATTCATAGGAACAACTAGGCTGTGTATGTCTATCAAATCAAAAGATACACAATGTGACAAACAGGAGGAACTAAAAGTTCCTCTGTTTTTCCAGAGCTGTAATGTTTCTGGGATTATTATGGAATTGTTCACAGGAACAGAACACTAGGCACAGAAATTTCCAGGAAAGATTATGAAACCATACTTCCAGGAGAGACAGAAAGAGGGGGGAGACCATGCTCTCTGAAGATGACTCTCCACCACAGTCAGCTGCAGTAGAGAGGGAAAAGTTTGGATGAAAGCATAGGCTGAGGCTGGAAGGAAGGCCAAAAATGAATGGACATGCTGGTGGATGTTGCTTACAGAAAATTTAGTCAGAAAGAGAAAGGGAAAAACCAAACTTCTTTAAAATATTGGAAGATGCTCTTAACAGTCCTTCATTCTCATGCGTAAAGTTACCATCTCAGAATCTTCTGGAAGGAATTATAGCATAATACAAATAATTTGAATTTCTAGAGTGTGTTTAAGACAATTTTTTGCTGCAGTTACTAGAGGAGGCAGTCTGCAGAAGCTTCTATTCACAATAATGAAGTAGTCAATAATTGATGGAGGGCTTGTCTGTTATGATCATGAGATGATAAAGTTTAAAAATATAAAAGTAAGACAAATAGCAAAGTAAAGAATCTGGCTTTGTAGATGATGGACTTTGGCTTGTTCAGTGATCCAATTCAGAAGGATAAAGAAATCAGCAAAAAATTTGAGATTACCTGTATCTGCTGCAGAATAAAGCAGGTAACAGACAAAGAAGATGGAAAAGGCTGAGACACTCAATACCTCAGTAATTTCCATCAGGGTCAGCTCTCAGGTCTCCCAGTCCCTGGTGAGGGCATAACTTAAGGAAAAAGGTACTACTACCCATTGCAGAAAATAATCAAGTTAAGGACTGATTAAGTAAATTTTCATACACATATCTGGAGTTACAGGGAGAATACCTCTAACAGTGCTGAGCCATCATTGACTTTGAGGAAATTCTGTCATCTCTGACACACTCTGGTGACTGTTCATGATGAAAAGAACCAGACAAAAGTTACATTCTAAGTTAGGAAAGATGGTCAAGAAAGCTACAGGACAGGCCATCTCACCTCTTTCCTGGGAAGGCTATGGAGCAGATCATCACAAAAGTCACTAATGCCATTACATGCAAGCAGAGAAGATAACTGGACAAAGCCACTAAGGGCACCTGGAATTTTGAGCTTCAATCTCAACACAAGCCTAGATTTGTCATGCAAGTTAACTAAGCCACTTTTCAGTTTCTCACTTGATTTTTCTGTGTATCAGATCACTCAGGAACCATTGGTATTTTAATCTGACCTGATTAGTGCTGATAGTATGATTCAACTCTTCAAGAAGGGATCTCAAAACTCTCCCCAGCTTCCTTATCTGAAGGTATGTGTCCTTGAGACACCTATTGTCTCTTACATTAAATAATGACCTTTATAGAGTTCTGTAATTTGTGAACTTCAGTTGGTTTAGCACATCTCTTGCTAAATGTCATTTTAAATTAGTATGCACATTGTAAGAGTAGCCTCAAATCATTAAGAAATTAATATTCAAAATAATTTCAAAGTTTATAGGAGTTGATACCCTTGGGTTATTATTTCCTACTCCAGCAGAATGTACATTGGCATTATAAAAAGAGACTTTCAAATTTGTGTAGGTCATTTCAGGGCCAAGAGCTTTCTCAAGAACCCAACATTTTTACGCTGGGGAGTCATTCAAGATCTGCCACTTGACTTTGAAGCACTGCAGTCATACACAAGCTTTTCTCCTGGACAATGGGAAGTAGCCCTCAGAAAAATTTTTGTCCATTTCTGCTTTCAGCATGGATAAGGTTAAGATGTGCTTTGTATTTTCTGATGAGACTTGTCTTTAGGTTCCTGTGAGATGCAGTTGCACATTAGCTCCTCCCCTTAAAAAGGTTCTGCTTTTTCAAAACCAAATGAGTTGAATCTTGACGGGTCCTGACTAGAAAGAAAAAATACTATAATCTCAATTTAGCATTGATTTCTTTTTTTCCAGAAACACTGTATTATCCAAGACTTGCCATTGCTTTTCCCCCATGGTAAGAAAATTGTTAACGATACAAATGACATGACACAAATGACACATCAAAATTTGTCTTCTGTTCCAGGTCAGCAAAAATTGCAACTTAAAAACAAAGATAACCTGAAAAGAGTTTAGGGAGATGATTTTTTTTTTTTCCAAAGTGAAAAATACCATAGAAAATTCAAGCCCAGTGAATCAGAAAGTGTCGTGATGAATGAATTGACACGGTGCATTCATGACTGCTATGCTGTGTTTTTCTGGTGGGAGTCTGCTCAGACAGTGCTGTGAAATGAAATGGAATTTACCCACTGCCTTCAGTCCTTACAATTGCTAAACACAACAAAGTAAATAAGGAAGAGTGGCAACTGTCAATTAATTCTGATTTATTTTCAATTATTTTCATTTTCATACGTAATTAGTTTTATAATTCCGTTAATGTTCTTGAAGATTACATTTCTCTTTTCAGCCATTCTTAAATAAAATCTGAACCTTCTTTCTATTGTAAGCTACACTCCTTTATTTCTAGTGGATGAGAAGCAAATTTGGCTTTTATGACACACTCCTCCACTTCTCTTAGCAATAAATCTACTTGTTTAGTCACACAACCAAGAGCTTTTATTTCATTTTTATAACATAAGTAGACAAATGAGCTAAATTTCTTGCTTTTGCAGTATGATTTTACCTTTTGCATGTGAATTATTAGTTTGCAAACATATTTCATTTCCTAGCATTCTCCTCGAAAGTTTGAATAATGCTTGATCATTCTCTTTAACATCAACTGAATTTGTTGAGAAGAGATTAGTCAGTCATTAAAAGCCAATTGCAGAATAAATTCTGAGTTATTTTGTAATAGGTTGTATATATTTATTGCTTGGGGTGAAAAATTACTAATATGTGAATATAGAGATATAATTTAATACATATAAACATATGCAGTGGGTCCAGAGAAGGCTACCAAAATTATTAAAGGGATGAAGCTGCTCTCCTGTTAGGAAAGGCTTAGAAAATTAGGATTACTCAGCCTAGAAAAGTGAAGGCTCTGATGTGACCTCCCAGTACCTGAGGGGACACCAAAAAGAAAGATGGAGAGAGATTATTTAGAAGGAGTAACAAGAGTGACAGGACAAGAAGGAATTAATTCAAATTCAAAGTGAGTAGGTCTAGATATTAGGAAGATATTCTTTGCTGTGAGGGTGGTGAGACACTGGAACAGATTTCCCAGAGAAGCTGTGGCTGCCCCATCCCTGGAAGTGTCCAAGGCCAGATTGCTTGGGGATCTGAGCAACCTGGGATAGTGCAAGATGTCCCTGGCAGGGGGTTGGAATTAGATGATCTTTAAGGTCCCTTCCAACCCAAACCATTCTATGATGTAGTTAAATAACAATGTGAGTTTAAGCTTTGATTTAAGCTTATTCCATGTATTCATAATTCTGAAAACCTACAGCCAGGTCAGGAGTTCTCCTATTACTTTTAACTTCAGGATTTACCTCTAGCATTTTTTTCTGAGGTATATAGAAGTGAAACATTAGTGACAGTCTCCAGAAATAATGCTATGTTTAGCTTGTCATCAGAATATGCTGGAGATATTGACACATTCTACCCATTTCATCTGTGTTGGGACAGACTAAAAGGAAGAACAAAACAAAACAAATTAACCTTGCTTGCTAGTTATGAACTCACATGGAGAACAGATGTTTCCTTTGTATTCCCTGTACTAATTTGTCTAGGAATGCAAAAATCTGAGGTCATTAGTAACAGAGGAAACAATTCACCAAGGTTTACCAGATTATAAAATATACAAAAAGTTAATAAAATCATGGCAAAAATAGACAACCACAAGAAATACTAGTGAATTCTAATGCACTTATAATATTAATGGAATTTAGGATACTTAGAAAATGTTCCTGCTGCAGTAACTGCAATTGAAGCACTAAGGATTAGTTGGTTAGCCTCAAAATTATTCTGCCTAACCAGGAAAAGAAAATTTCTCTGCAAGAAGAATTAGAGATTTCCTAAACCACAAAGATTATTTAGATTTCAAACAAATTCACCATTTTTTCTTAGCATGCTGAATCATCATATCTCATTTAAATCCAGGCAAATGTCAGTAACTTTCTGGCAACTTGTGACAAGAACATACTCCCTCTGGCCATGCCTTGAACAGAATCCCAAGCACTGTTGGACTAGTGGGAACATATTTTTGTGTCTGTAAAGCAAAGCACAAATCACATTCACCACTAGTTCAGAGCCAGCATAAACACATATCATACCCTGTTCTTTCTGCTACATGGTCATGAGAAAAAATATGTTCACTTTAGCTGCTTTTGTGAGGTATTTTCAGTCACTACATGTGGTCCTGTACTGTCTCATATCTCCCTGGATTAATGGGGAGGTGAGGATCAGAGATAGGTATATAAGTAGGTTTCTTTATGGTTCAGTAACGAGAAACCACCAGAAGTGGTAGGATAGTCAGATACACTGCATATATGTACTCATCACATAATTTATTTATGGCCAGAAAGGGTTTTCTCCTTTCCACTCATGCCAGATCTTCAGTGCTGAGTAGAAAGCTGTTCAACTTATAGTCAGACTTCGGTTGATGATTCAGTTCGCTGTTTGTCAAGGGAGATAACCCAGATCCTGCTGAGGAAACAGGCAAACTAAACCACTACATCACCTTTTGTTCTGAGTACAGGACAGCTGCTTGTTACTCATAGACAGAATTTACTGGTCAGTGGTACTGGGGTCAGTTCCTTTCTTGCAGTAATAGCAAGCCTTATCCAGGCTAAGCAGTCCCAGATCTCTCAGCCTTTCCTTATATTAGAGATGCTCCAGTCCCATAAACTTCTTAGCCCCTTTCTGGATTCTCTCCAGCATGGCCATCTCTTCCTTGCAGCATGGAACTCAGAACTGAACAGGGTATTTCAGGTGGGAACTACTATAAGATTAAAAAACTTAGTGTTTTTTAATATTGAAAAGTTAGTCATTTGAAGCCAGTGAGGGATATCCTGCACCTCATATTGCAATACTCACTTCCAGCATCACTTGAAAAACAGAATTTTGAGACTTTTGTTCTTACACATAATCTAATTTGATTGAAACACTCTGACTGAGACTTAGAACAGTCAAAAGAGAGCACTGCCACTGACTTAGTTGGGAAAGAGATACAAGTGACTAGGCAAATAAGAACAGTACAAAGAAAGGAGGAAAATCCATCTAATTTATCACATTTTTATTATACTTACAAGAGGTCACACATGTAAAACTTGGGAGGCCCTAATAATCATTCTTAGTTGCGACCTTGTCAGCAGGTACTTCCCAACCAAATATTGCCAGGTAGCAATAGCTCTTCTAGCAATAATGCTTATTTAAATAATAACATTGAATTAGTTTAAAGTTTGAATAGTTTTCCATCTGAGGATGGAACAGAGATGCAGCAGAGCATATCTGATTACCCCGTCAAAGAGCAAGGCTAAAGAGGCAAAGCACAGCAGGACCAAAGCTGCTGCTGTCAGAATTTGTTTGTGCTGTCTGATCATTCAGTCAATGTGGCACTCACAGTTCAAAACTCATATAAATATAGTTTAGGTTTACATAGACAAATAGTTTAGGTTTAATTCCCTCAGCACATCTGCCATACCATCACATTTCTGCTGCTCTTACGGTCTCTTTAGGCAAGTGTGAAACTTTTGTATGATTCCTTAAATAATTCCTTAGAATGTAAGCCAGACATTGTATTTGCTGGGTACTTCCAAACAAAATTAGGGATCACAGCTGGCTAGTCAGGCCACAGAGGGAAAGGCATATTTAATGACTCCTTAATGCCTTCCGTCACTAGCTGTCTACATCACTATATCAAACGATGACCAAAAAAAATTAAAACAAAGGAATCAAGACCCCCATCCTTATTTAATCCACTAACATGTAAGCAATCCTGTCTTTTAGAAGGGATTTTTCTACTAGTATGACATGGTGCATTGAAGAGGATGGTATTGAACCCTTCACTTCCTTTGTCATTTATTCCAATCACAGTAGAAATGGTGATGAAATTTCAAATTCAGTTCAGCATTGTGTGCTTGAATATTCCCAGAATATTCCTTGTATTTCAGAAATCTTACCTTTTTTGTTTTTACAGCTATTTTTCTAGGGAAACAGGGCTATGAATTTGAAGCAACTGTGAACCCCCCCAAACCTCAACAGTCACTCAAGCCTTATGGGGCTTTAAAACAGTAACAAAAACCAAAAGACATGAAGCCGGGAGCTGTCAATCATTTGATAATCACTGAGTATTTGTCCCTCCTTTACTTAAAAAAATTATACCTTTCTCTAAATTACATAATTTAATGACGTAATTTAGAGAAAGGGCTACATAATTAAGGATCATGAAGACCTTGAATCAATCATCATTTTTTCTGTAGATCAATTATTATAAAAACACACATTTCTGTACATTCAATTAATACCTCTGCACTATTAAACAAAACAGATTTCCATGTTAAAGAAACTGGCAAATTAACCACTCTGGAGGCTTGCAGCCTCAGGAAACCCCCATCCATGGTAATCTCTTCCCATGCCAAAAGTGTACAACCTAACATGGTCCTGGAAAAACATAAGCAAAAGAACCCATAGAGAGTATTCAGCCACCTCAGTAGTTTTGGCAGCAGCAGAGAGGCTACATTTTTGTTTTTAACCTCTGAGGTAAGTGCATGGTGTCTATGAAACAATGAACACGTTTGAATGCTGCTTTTGCACCTCTATCATGGTGCAAAACACAGGACACACTCACAAGTGTTGTGTTTCACACTCAGTGCCAACTATCTTTTTTCCAAGCTCTGGAAGAAAATGAAAGAGCAAAACACTTTTGGTAAGATTTGTGAGCAACAGAAAACAACTGGTTTGTTCTTACAGGGAAGCCATTTGAAATAAATTCTGCCTAAGCATGGCTAAGTTGTGCTATGACAGAAAACAGAATATGAGGGAAAATCCTAGAATGAGGACAATCTTCCAGGAAATCCTGTCTCTGGAGGTCCAAGTGGACATGTAATTCAATGAGTTTATAGTGAGATCCTGAGGTTAAGAAACAAAGATGGGAATGCTTAGATTATATTTAAGAACAGCAAGAAAAATAATGTGAATTAAGGTTACAGGCAGGACCTCATGAAGTTTATGTTTTTAAGAACAATGACACAGGCAACACACCATCATCTCTGCAGGAAGAAATTGAACTCCACACAATAGACTGGGTTTTACTGAGAACAGGAATGGATTGTCAGAAATGATGATTAGACAATTTAAAATGAAGTCCTAACAATTCTGGGTATTTGATGGGGCATGACATCAGGAGGAGTTCATGCTCCTATGGACACCTTCAGACTAAGTTTGATACAGTTTTATGAGCCCCTCTTGGCACATTCCTCTGAAATGTCCTGCTCCCCAGCCAAAAATAATTGTTCCATGCCCTTATACCAGTATTCCTTTATAGCTAAGATACAGAAAACAGTACAACAACTTTTATCCAGATTGAAGAACAAATAGAACAGTCTCTGGTTGTCTGATTCAATCTTGATCTATCAAGCAAGGCTAGTTTGGTATTCATGAAGCACTTAACATCTTGCATATTTGAAGTCTGGGAAAATATTCCACAACACTGAGTCATTAATTGTACACTGTGTTGGCTACAGAGAAAAATAATACAACAATATACTGTTTTCCCCTAGAAGAATTATATGTTACAGGAAATCCCTCTGCTATATATACCTTCCCTCTTAAAATGGATTTTAGCTGTGGTTTGACTTGTTTATTCCAAAGATTTAGTAATCACACATTTTGATTGCTATAATTTACATACACTTAAGCACTACCTAACTCTCCAGGAGAAAAATTGCACCAACTCATCTTGAAGAAATTTTGGTTTTTTTCTAAATCACAGATGTACTGGCATGCAGAGCAACACCATAAACAACACAGAAAGGAATTACCTCCTCATCCACATTATACAGAACAATAGGAAGTGTATCTATTTCTTTACCCTCAAATAAAATATAAAACCATTTTTAAAACAATTCAGATATTAACATGTTTGTGCTGCATTTTCTTCTATTGCTTAAAGACATATTTCTTCTATTTTTTCTACTACTTTTGGAAATATTTAATCTCCATTTAGCAAACCAGACTAATGCCACCAAATCTGTAGCTCAGTCAGTGACCTCAGCTGGTAAAGCATCTTCAGAAAAACTGCTCTAGGGTATCAGACAGGCAGGTATCTTGTCATTTTAAAAATGGCCAAAACTCAGTGAGGATGAAATGAGTAAATTTCCATAAACAATTGTTCTGTTACTCACTGTAAGAAATCAGGGATCTGAGACGCAAAGTGAAGGAGGATTTCCACGGAATTGCAGCCTTTGTCTATCTTCCAGGATGGATAGGTGAGAACACACTTAGGATGCATTAAAAGAACAGCAACTAGATCTAAAATGAGTGATGAAAGACACCGAGTTACAAGTAGAAGCAATATAAGCCACAAAATAAACATACAGAATTTATAAGGGAAGGAAGCCAAAGGTGTATCCTGGTCGATCACTACTGTAAAGAATGGTAAAAAAGAAGTTAATTTAAGTTATATTCAAATTGAATGAGCCATGAGTGTTTAATGTAATAATATTTGCAAAATAAAAAAAAAAGAGAGTTTTTAGTAAAAATTTCAAAACACAGGTAGTATTTTACACTTCACTTTAGTGGTGGACCAACAAATGTCCACATGACCTTTGTAGATAGATAGAAGTCCTGTTGAACAGTGTACAGCTGGAATAATTGAGGTATAATTGAGTGCTAAAGAAAAGGCAACTGGACGAAGAATAAAACCTGCAAAATAGAAAATGAACTGGAAAGAAATGTGGAGTACTTAGGTGAATAAACCTGAAGTGCTTACATAATGTATTCATTCTCTCAGAATTTCATGTCTTTAGGGAAGAGAACATTTTCAATTACTATCTAAGTAACAAGAAAAATGGCAACAGCAAATGAAAGAATTGGCTGATTGCAGTAATAAGCTTGTATAGACTGAAATGCATTTAAAGCTGTGATGTGATATTAATTCTGACCCAGGTAATGGGGCTCTTTGAAGGATTTTAGGCACTGCAATTTGACAAAATTTCAAGGGCTCTGCAAAGAAGTCCACTTGAAAAAAAAGAGTGGGCATTTGAAGGCAAAGATCATTTATGGCTGCAAGACCTGAAGCTAAATTCCTCCCTGAATTCCAACCAGAGAGTAGCTAAGGAGTGAGCAAATGGCTTTTGTACTGGAAGCCTGGGGAAACAGATCCCAGAAGACAATAGGGTGATGTGAGAAACAGGACATCTCTCTAAAATTGCCTCATCTATCCAAGTCCTGCAGCTCATTATTCAACAAAGCCCTGTGACCAGAACTCTTCCAAGCAGAATCTAGTCAATAGGGTTTCATGGCTATGATGAATTTTCTAATCTTATGGAACTTTTACAATTCACATGGATGTCTTAGCCTTTGCAAGGTAACCTTAGTGAAAAATTCTTAAAGCTGTTATAGAAAAGAACTATTCCTAGAGTTCAGGTCACCCTAAAAATCCCTTTGGAGAAGATTTTTACCTTATTTGTAATTATTACCACCTCTTATGCAGAAGTGCATTAAATACAAATGCCAGACGAAAAAGCCCCTAAATCCAAAAGATAGGTAAAGGATTAGCATTCTTGCACCTGAAAGATGAGTATGAGAAGATGATAAATATTTTAATTCTTGGCTTGCCTCTTTATTAAACTGATTGTACATATTTCTCGACTATATTTGATTTTGTTCGAATCTTTTTTGAGTCTTGTGTAAGCCTTACTGAGTGTATGAGCATTGACAACACTAAAGAGAAACCTTAATATAGAAACTGATTAAGGAGTTCCTTATAAAAAACCAAAAATTTAACACAATTTTTTTTATTATGTGCCCTAATTTAAAGCAAACAATGTTATCAGAAATAGTGCAAAATACAGAGAATACTGTGGTAATATTAAAATTATCATCCAGATCTTGGAAGAACAGGCTTCATTGTCTTAACAAAGAGAACTGGTTAGCCAGTAACCAGTAAGTGAGAAATTAAGAAGAGAAGAAATGCACAATGGTTTAAAGTTCACAAGAAAATAGAATAAAATTTCTGTTTTATTTAATTTGCCTTTTTACTGAAACTAGGCAGAATGCAGTAAATAAAATAGGTTACCTCATCTTCATTAGTCTACTAAAAATTCTATGCTAAAATAACACAAAAATACTTGCAACTCATGAATCCATGGAAGCGTTAATTACTGCTTTATTGAGTATAAATCCATCCAGTTAAACTGCTCTATTTCCTAAGAAACACATCTAAGCAAACACTTCCAAGCAAAATACTATCGAAGCAGTGAAACATTTCTTAATTTTTCTTCTGTTTTTCTAGTTTTACTCACACCTATAAAATTCAACACTCAAAGTGCAGCTAAGCAAAGAATAGAAGTCAGAGCTGAAAATATATTTTAAGAGATAGAACACAGACCTCTAAATATTTGCATAAAGAATTATGTATACCAGCTGTCCCTGGAGGATATACTGTGAATTCAGAAATTACTTTCAATGTCTTCTGTGTTCTGTAGGATATTATAATTCACATGAAACAGCAGTTTTGCTAGGTTTGAAAACTTTACATTAACATTTCTTCATTTTTAATGTGTTGTATGAACAGCAGCAGAGAAAACAACAAACAACAGAAACAGCATCAAAAGTATGTTTGAATGAACAATCATTAAACAACTGAGAAAGAATATATGTAAAGATTACTGTGTTTTCAAACAACACTTTATTGTTTCTCTTTTTAATATCTCTTGTTCTTACTTCAGGTTCGTTAATTAACAGAGGGCTTAATCAAAATCTTCAACAATTCAACACTATTAGTGAGACCAAACTATAAAAATAATAAATTAGCTATAAAATTAGATTATGTAAACAGTAAAACAAAATTGCAATTCACTTCTCTTTTAAGTGTTCTCACAATGATGACAAAATTCTCTACTGTCACCACTCAACATATATGGAGTTTATACATTTAAATCAATTAGCAAAAATTTTCAACTCCTCACAACTTTTTTCCTAGGCACAAAACCCACTACTCTTTATCTTTAACTACTTTGGCTATTCAGCAATCATGAACAATAATACTCATTAAGAAAACCTCAAAATCTGTAGGTTCTAATGTCAGTTGTAGCAAGAGCTTATCTGGATAGAAGCTGTTCAGACTGTCATTTTCCATGAGCAAGAGCAATGCAATCCAAATATAGAAAATGCACATTGAAAAAATTATTTGAAAAATCTAAGATAAAATTTATATCCATGAATTTCATTCCAATTACTTGTTCATGATTTCCTTTCCTGCTGAATGGACATCAGTTTAAGACACAGACTTATTTCTGATGGATATTTTGGCATTCACAAGAATTACCACGTCACTAAAGAGCCAAATCTGAACACATGCACAAGTGGCTTTATTCTTTCACATATTGAATCAGGTTGGCAATTCATGTATGAAGTTGAAATTCTGTGCTGCAAGTTCAGCTCCCTCTCTTTTTCCTTAAAGGCAAAATAAAAAGGCTATACAAATTACTTGACACATTTAAATATATGGAAAGCACAAGTGCATAAAGCGAAATATACTATTTAGAGGATCTAGAAAGCTTAGTGTGAGAAGATCTTGGCAGTCATGGAAGATAAAGGAAAATCAAAAATTAAAATAAAATATGGGAAAAGTATACAAGATTCCGAAGGGCAAAATATATCTAAATCTACCAGATAGGTTTAATAAAACCTTCTACTTCTCAGTAAAGCAGAATGCAATATTCAGAGTAATTTGAACTCTTCCTTTGAAACCAATGTCAAAAAAGGTTGATATGAAGTAAAGAAACTCCACTTTTTCCTTCCTCCTGCAACACAGCATAACTGATGGAATCCTCAGGACTGTAACAGTTGCTAGGAATTGTTTGCCTTTCCAGATCCTACTCTCAGAAGGTCCCCAGACCCTCTGGGTTTTACTGGTTACATTGCTCTTTTCCTCAAAGCTCCCAAGGATAAATCTCTCTGTTTTGCCTTGATGAACATACCTGGGTCCAACTGAGTTTTCTCACCTTATACACAGAGAACCTAAAGACCTGAACAACGTGGTTTTCACATGATTTTGGGTTCACAGAGCATCCTGCTGCCTTTGGTGGCTGCATGATTAAGGATCATTGACCTTGAAATGCTCCTTGGACAGCTCCTTTCAAGGATCTTTGCTGATGCCTGGTTCTCCATAAGGGCCCTCTTGCTCTTGAAATCAAAACAGCTTTCAGAAGGTGGCCTGCTGGTTTTCCACTACTTAAGAATCATAACTGATTTTTGCCTCACGTCCTTCCTTCAATATCTCTATGACCTAGGAGCATCAGAGAAATGACATGCCTATTTCAAAACCCTAAAATCTCATCTTTACTTGAAATTTATACCTGTGAAACAAAAATCTGTCTAAAACATGTACAAAACATATTAAAACATTAAATACAATATTTGTAACAGATAGAAAGTAAACTTTGTATATTCTATTAAAGAAGTGACAGTTCTCTTGATTTTTTTCAGCCTAACACACACTTCAGAGCAGTGCAGGGCTTTAGAAGATTTTAGCATTTCCAGAGTTTTCCTCCAGAAAATGATCAGTGCTTCATTAACTGAAAAGATTAAATTACACATCCAGACAATGATTAGTTATTTGACAATGACCATTTAATAAGGAATCAGCTGAATGACATTAACTGACATTGAAAATTCGCTGCCTCCTATAGCAGTGTTAAACATCAATCTAATTAAAAAAGATGTGGATATGTTTACAAAAGAATCCTCCCTTTCCTCCTTAGATACACCATTAGATACATCTAATCACACCATACCCTAGGTTTACTGATGGAATGCTTGACCTGAAAAATAAATTTGAAAGATATTCAAAGGTACATTAGATAATCTTCTTATTTAAGAGGGGAGGCATTAAATTTTACTTTAAGATAATGTCCATCCAGTCCAGGGGACACGCCTCTGTGTTTCCCAGTGATTAATTAACTAGGTTGCAAAGCTGTGCCCTATGCTCCCTTGTTCAAACTTCAGTTTCAGCTAACACAGGGTCACAATGTCTGCTAAGTGTATGGAAAATCCTCTCGACCATCTGAAATTATTCAGTGACCCCCATGACATTGAGCTAATCAACACTGCACTTTAATTCCTGTGTAATCTTCACTAATTAAAGAGGTCAGTCTTGTTGAAATGACCAAGGTACAAGTTTCTTGTGTCTTCAAAACCAGATTAAATGGGAGGTAACTGTGACAATAAAGACTTCCATATGCAAATACTGCAAAATCAAAAGGAAGTAAAAAAATAATCTTTCTTGTGTTTAGCTGACAAAGAAAGATCCAAGCTTTGTCTTAAAAAGTGTATTTTATCAGTGCTTAGTATAAATTTCAGTTCTTTCTTTTTTGTTGTTTTGGGGGGGTGGGGTATGTTTTTATACATCTTGAAGCATCACTACAGTTGAAATAATCAAAGTCAAGGCAGTATTTCTTTGCACCTTCCTGTACAGATTTTAATAAATGGTATGCATATCCCAGTGACACCCATAAGACAAGAAACTGAGGAGACATTCCCAAGAAGTGGAAAAAAAGGGAAGACTGTTTCTCAGGAGTGGTGTTAGAACTGTTTTCTTAAAAACCCCCAAGACCGACCTATGACTGCCACCTTACTAAAATATTTTCAGGTGATAGTACACTTCTCTGTGTGGCCCCTCTCCACTAATACTTTGCTAAGGAAAAATCTCATTTTACTGAGGAAATGGCAAACAGAGACCTAAGAAACCAGGAATTGTGGAGGAAGCAGCTTGAGAAAGCACAGCTTAGAAACTCTTCTGCAGACAGCATTACTAAATACTATAAATGTGATTCCAATCTGCAAAACCTTCAATGCAAAAGTCCAAAAGTCCAAAACAAATTTCTCCTGATGGGGCAGCCAAGAGGCCCTGTCCAGTCTGATTGATCATGTGCATAATGCCACAGCTGCCACAACGGGTAGAGCTTTGCAATGTTCTTCTGGGAATGCTGACATTGGAGGAATGTGGAGATGCTCCCATCATGCAGTACATGCTTGTGCATCTCTCTCTGTGGAAAACCAGCACACATGTGGTTTCTATTTAGAATCACAGAATCATTTAGATTAGAAAAGACCTCTGAGATCACTGAGTCCAACAATTAACTTAGTGCAGACAAGTTTAATGTCATAAACCAATTATGTTTTGGTTAACAATCCTTAGTGCTATACCTTTCCTCCCTCTGGGGAAACTCTACTAGGGATGCAGCCAGTTCTGCTTCAGGAATTCTACTTTCCCTTCAGAGAATAGTTAGCAAAAAATTAAAACTCAAGGTATATTTCTGCCTTCTCAGCCCTGGAATCAGGGAAAATGTGTACTTATAGCTGAAAAGATAAACAAAAATATTAATCTGCTAACCTAAAAGAGACTTTAACTTCAATATCAAAACCCCAGGATTCACATATGGGCTATAAAATTTATAATAAAACTCCCAGCAGAATCAATGTGCTCATAGCAAAGCAATTGCTTTTCATTAGTGTAGGTACAACTGAGAAATCAAGCCAAAACACAGAGGAAGGGATGAGAAAAGAAGACCTTTTTAAGGTGCTTTTTTAGATTATGTCCATATTCCTTCAGGATTCTCCTTAACTGTTGTTACAGAATGTGGAGAGAAACCAGCATTGTCACATGATCTTGACTCCCCTCATTATGATTTCAGCCCTTACAAAACACTACATAAATGCAGGAGAGGGAAGAGGACGGGATATTACTATTACTTACTTTTTACCAGAACAATCTGGATAATGAATCTGCCCAAGCACTGCTGTGTGAAACAAGCATGTAAAAATCCTGCTTTCATGCTTTATGGCATTTCATGTGTCCACTTTTTTTTTTTATCCTCAACAATCCAACACATTTGCTTGGAACTTCTTATTTGTTTTCATTTTCCAATAGTTATTTAATAGTCTACAGAATACAAATACCACCAGGGGAGATTTGAGTTTCACTGGTAAACAGGAAAGCACATGCATGAAGATGGTAAAACCAGCATGGACTGCACAATCACAAGAGACATTTGCAGTCTGACTGGCAGCCAGAAAGAACTGGAACATTTTTTCCTAACTTCTTTTTAGGATAACACTTTAATGTTGGTAATTGGAATCCAGTTGGAATCCAGGAATGTACAAAGAATAAACCAAACCCAAAATGCAGATGTACAACCTGGGAAGTGCCACATCTAACTCTATCAATGCACAACAACCATAGGTTTTTTCATTTAGTCACAAAATGCAGGAATCTGCTGTCTACCTAAATTGCTGGATATTTGTTTCCAAAGATTTATCCCTCCAATTTCTAGTATTAAAAAAAAAAAAAAAAAGATTGCAATTAAATAATATTTTCAGTGTCTTTTCTTCTTTAGCTGTTGGTTAGAAAAGGGTAATTAATATTATTCGGGTCTATGTTACACTTCAATTTTGTATTGTACACCAGTGTTCTCATAAATTATGATACCTTATAAGCAAATATTTATATGTGTTGGGTAGAACCTCATTTAGAAAGTTAAGCTTTGAGAAAACTTCAAAACTGAAGCTGGACATGGATATACAATCCTTGGAATTACAAAGATCTACAATTGTGTATTATGTTTATTCAAGCACTACACTATTTTTAATGAACTGAGCAGATTTTAAATTATAAATCCAAGAGGCAAGTTCCTCATATGTCATATTTCATTTGCAGAACAATAGCTATTTAAATACTGGTTTTCTCTTTTCATGTGTAGTTACTTGTATCTTACATGTTGAAAAATATACCTATTAGAGAATAGGTTTATATTTGATTGATCAAAATGAATAGAAATAAAATACAGGAAAGGTCACCACATACCACACTCAAATAGTCCAGACAAGCTGCAATTGAAAAAAAGAACATCCCAGCAACCCAGTTATTCCATAACTCAAACTTAAGGCAGCCACAGGCTGTTGGAGATCATGGAAGAATACTGCTAGGATAGAAAATCTGAAGTCTAGAGTCTGGTTCATGTTACTTCTGTGAATTACACCACACAAAGCCATTCCCACCCCACAAAGTTCCAAAGTGTATTCCATGTGCTTTTGACATTATATTTCTAATTCCTCTCCTAAATATTTGGGCAATCTGAAAGTAACTTTGTGAATGATAGCACAGAAAAGAGTCTAATTAAGAAAAACATGTACTCCATAAACCAAATTGAACTGACCTAGGAGGGCAGAACAAAACTTTGCTCCCAGTAGATTTTATTAAAATAATTTCATCCTTCTTGCATGCTTTGATCAGCAATATGATAAAAATAGTTATTAAATTATCATCAGTCACTGCATACCAAGCATTCATTTTACAAGCAATGGTGGAGAAGAATCATAATTACAAAGCAAGCATATCAAACCATCTGCAGTTATGCAGATGGCTTTTCTACAGTAGTAGAGAAAATGTACTTATTTATGCTTAGCTATTTTTAAGTACTCGAGAAGGAGAGGCACTCCATGAATACTTACCAGCATGAATGCTGACCCAAAAGGATTCATAAATACTAAGCTTTGCTTCTGGCACTTGAACAACCACACTGATTCCAAATATCATGTCCTAATCCACTAGCTTCTCTGTTTCTGATCCTGTATAATGCTCTGAAGGCTTAACAACCTTTAACATTTCACAGTTAACTTCTTGAAAATTAATGGGAACAGCAGAGTAAAGCAGGATGAGAGCTAACATCTACAAAAGAATATTACATTTGTAAATCAGAGCAAAGTGGCAGTGATCCATTTTCAAATATTTTTAGCCCTCAGTATATAATATATTATAAAAGTGATTGACAATATATATAAAATACAGACTATCTTTAAAAAAATACACTTTTGTAGGACAGTTTTATATAAACATGAGCACATGCAGCCTTACCCAATTCAGAGTGACTATCAGTTAGACTAACTCATAAATGGGAATCAGACCAGCTTATCTGTAATATTGCTTTAAATAAGACCATCAGGCCAAGTATTTGTCAGGTTTTCAGCTGAAAAACAGAACAGTACAGGAAGAATATAATATTCTTCAATATAAACATTCATGGTATTTTTTTTTCCTGACAGTCATCAGAAATACCTTTTTGATACATTTGTTAAGAGACAAAGAACAGAAAAATTTTGCTATTTAAAACAGCCATTAAAATTCTTGCACTGACATAGCAACAAGGTACCTCATTATATCAGCTCTTCCCATATTTCTAGGGAATTTGACAGGAGTGGTTACTCAAGCCCATTGTGCTCAGCAAAAGATGCAAGATCTGTTCTGATTTAGGATGTGCAAACATAAGAGCACAGATTCAGAGAAGACATGCACTATAATGGTTTAGGGCAAGGCTTACTGATGTTTGCCACCTGGAATAACAAAAGAACATTTTGAGAAAAGCTATGTGTTCTGACATTCCTATTTATGTTAGGAAAGGCTTTATGTCTTGAGTGTTCAAAGGAAATTCCTAGGTACTGTTTGTACTTAAAGCAACATTCCAAACAGACTCTGGCCCTCAGCACTCTGGGGTTTGACTGACAGGAAGTATAAAACTCTTAGCCCAGATCAGTGCAAGGATAAATGAACTTGCAGTACCAGATTTAATATTATGGAATTGGTCTGTGCCTATGACTTCTCCTTCCTCAGAAGTTCCCACATAGTACAAGACTGTAGCTTAATACTCCTGAGTGCAGGATGAATGAGAACACACACAAGCTGTATCTCAGCCCCACAACTGCTACATTACCCCAGTTCAAAGCTTTTATTGCACACAGGCTCCAGCTACTGAACCAAGAACCGTTGTGGTGTGATGTCGTGGTTCGCGTGCCATTAATTACTCCAATAAAGAACTGCCAGAGCCTCCTTCCATTTCTTTTACTTTCAGAAGAAAGACATAAGTAAAATAGTTTGTGTTCTCATTCCTCCATGCCAGAAGGGGATTCAGATGCACTGTCTACACAAGTAGCCTTCAGTGACCAAACAGCCCAGACCTGGTGAAACCATGCCTGGTTCATTTTGCAAGTTGTGTATCAATTCAGTGATGGGCTCCTCCTATTTTAACGTTCTTTTTCAAGTAGGTCACTTCACATGTCTTCTCCAAAAGCAATTTATTCTACCCTTTCATCCCCAGTAAGGAAAAGGTCTGGATTTGAGGTTACCAAGATTTGGTGCTTACTACCAAATATATGTTTGTGAGGTTTAGGTGTGATGTCTGTAATGGTATCGCAGCTTGGTGCAGATAAGTTCAAGAGTCTTCTCATGAGAAAGAAATTGAATAGATACTGCTGTGGTGTTGTGAAGTCCCCAGGACAAGGTGAGAGATGAGAATTTGACTCTAAATTCTCAGAAGGATGATTTATTATTTTATGATATTATATTTTATTAAAAGAAGTTATATACTAAAACTACACACTAGAAAGCTAAAGGAGACATCAGAAGGCTAGACAAGAATGAATAATAAAAACCCGTGACTGACTCAGACAGTCTGACACAATGGTTGTGATTGGCCATTAATTAAAAACAATTCACATGTTTGGATAAACAATCTCCAGACCACATTCCAAAACAGGGAGAAGATGAGGCTTCTCATCTTCCCAGGAGAAGAAATCCTGGTGAAGGGATTTTTCAGAAAATATCATTGTGACATACTCCTGCACTGTTCTCCCGCCCAGTATCATCCAAAACTGTAGTAAGTCACTCTGCATCATCATCCAGATCACTAATGTGACAAAAATACAACAAAACAGAACTAAAGAAAGCTCATCAGAGATCTCCACTTGAATATTCTTTCAGTCAGCGAGTATTCCAAATTAAACATATATAGTATTTTTCTCATCTTGCATGAGTTTTTAAATAGAGTATTCATGATGAACTCTACACATGTAGCATATATTGGGGATGGGATTGTTTTGTTTTCAAAGCTTCCACATGGCCTGAAACATGACCTTCTTCAACAAATTCTGTTTTCTGATGTTATTCTCACTATGTTCTTGGATTACAGCTCCGTTTTGTGACTGTTTCTTCTGTCAATTTACTGGATATTTTAGAGAGAGATTTATAACACACTATTTTCTATCCTTTCTTCTCTGTGTAGGAAAATATTTTTCTTCCTTCCATTGTTTGGTATTTTATTTGTCCTTTGCAAAATCTTGAACACAAGTGCCAACACCTCTGAGATTTCACAAGTTTGTTAAATGTCTGGGAATGATGTTCAACAGGCTCATCTAACTTACAAACCTCTAGCTCACCTAAGCATTCTCTAAATCCTTTTTTCTTTTAGTTCAGGTTGGCTTACTGCCAGCATTTGTTCTATCAGACACCAGTAGTAACCTCATTAGTGAAGATCAGAGAAGAACAGCATTAAACACATCAGCCTTCCCCCTCCCATTATCTGTGAGTAGAAGTCACATTCTGTACTCCCACACTCCGGCAGTGCCTAATACTTTGTGATTAATTATCTTATTACTGACGTGCTTTTGGAGGAAATGTGTTGTTTACTTGAGAACGGTTCCTAATTCCATTCTGTGATTTGATCTTCCAAATGTTGAGCTTGAAATTACAGAAATCAGCAGAGAAGAAAGGGATATTTCATTGTACATTTACCTTTCCCTCTTGAGAACTTTCTTGTATAAGTAAACAGGGAATAAAATTTTAGCAGTGAGATCCCCAATGGTTTTGGCTTAGAGTGTATACTCATCTGCTGAAAACAGTTTTTATACCTTTTCTGTGCTTAAATACATCAATATTTGGTAATGATTTATTTGTAGAGAGCAGCGACACTGAGCAGCAGGGAAGGGCCAGATCCCTCATGAGTTAAAACACCTCAAGTAATGCTGAACACTACACTTGGCCAGAGTCAAACACTGATGAAGCAAATTTTTGAAGATAGAAATTCAGATTAGCCTCTTTGGTGGAAAGAGAGGATTAGTTCTGAGTTTATATTATCAGTTGACTGCAGAGTCGCTTCTGGCACCCATTCTTTTGCAGCATGTTGTTGCTTCAGGCACAACTGTTGTGTTTAACAAATTATCATAATTCCCTGAACTCGCTATTTATCACAGATCTCCTCTGTCTGAGAACTAGAATTAGGCTTCTAGTGCCAATCTGACACAGTCTAGCAGCCATGCCAGATATCCCTGATAACCCATTTTGCTCTTTCCCCATTACCCTGCATTGGCCACGGAGGTACACTATGCATAAAATCCAGGAAAAGTCTGCTTGGGACTTATACATGTGGCACCACAACTGGTTATTGCCCTGATTATCTGCATGACCCTATGCTCACTCACACTTCTGCAGCTGTCCTTTCCAGAAACCTTTGATCTGCGCACAATCTATAAAAGTCTGCTCCTTTCATACCACTATTTCTGTCGAGCACCAGAAGCCATGTATGCCTCCTAAAAAGCACAGATTTTTATTCCAAACCTCCATACTTGACTCTATTTAGTCTCTTTCTATACAAATCCTGGGAGGCTGAGCACAACACACAGCCCATGGTGCATCATAGGTGGGAGTGCTGGATTAGAATTCTCCGCAAAACAGGGCAAGATGTGGAAACTTCTGCAGCAGTGACTGGAGGAGACAGACAAACAACCTGATATGAACTTGTTCCCAGAATGGCTCAAATTAGTATGAGCCATCCTAATGAGGTACCATCCCCGGGATACATCACAAATAACATTCATGACAAATATGGGTGGGTGCAGTTCATTTATAATACAACAATTAATTTACAGCAGTACAGCTTTGCAGACTGCACAATGACTCTCAAGGTGTATTTGCTTGGAGGCATAGTCAAGGACAGAACATTTACCCTGAGCATTTTTTCTCTTAGAAGGTCATAACCCAAAGCTTTTCATGATTTACCCGTATCTCTAGATCCCACTGTCAAAGCTTTAAATTTCAGAATAACTGGAAGAATTCATTAAAATGATTAATATTCAGAAACAATGAGATTGTTAATTCAACTTCTCTGTTGGAGGTCACAGTTATTTACAATTTCTGTTTATATTGAGACAACCACCTACTATAATCTTCCAGTTTCATTAATGCTTAATGATTAATGACATTTTCTTACAGGAATGAGCAACCATTTAAAATGCGTGTTGCTATTGTGTTACAGTTTCTCTCTTACAGAACTCCAATGTTCTAATTTAAAAACAAACCTCCATGAATTAAGCAAGCAATCATACAGCACTGACAGCAGAGTCAATCTTTAAACCCCATTTCCCTCGCCCCCCAAATCTTCAAGAATCTTGCAAGAATTTAAATTCTTGCAAAACTCATGTGTATTTGTATTTGTACACAGGTTGATTCTAGCATTTTATTATGAAATAGGAAGGGAAAAACTTACAAAAATTCTTTCAGATATTGCTCAAATCTTCCCATCTCTTTAGTATGTGTATAATTGGTGGGTTTTAGTATTAACTCTGCCCTTAACTCATCAAAATATCTGTTTATTTACCTTATTTTTGCTGTTTACCAAAAGTCCCCAAACCCTTCCTGGTCTCAAACTTATTATTTTTTAAGAATTACCACTTATTTAGAAGAGTATGATGCGTACAGTAAACAAATCTTTTTCAGAAAATTTTCTAAAGGTATAACTATGACATGCATCAAACAGGCCATTGATGGGATGCTCCATACAACACCTTGTTAAACCATTTTCTTCCATTTTGTCACTCTTAATTTTTTTAAATTGCCTGAAGTTTGAGAAGCATCCAGTAAAAAGTGCCTAAAAATCAATACATCAAAAATCTTGAACAACATTAATTACAATAAATACTACTATTATTTCTTCTGCACAGTGAGAATTGCAGAAATTTCTACTCCTGGTAATGCAGACACATTGCTGACTGGCTCAGACCCAGCTACAGGAGTAGCAGATGCTTACAACATCAAACCCACGCATTTTTCTCAGTCAGCAGACAGCTATTCTTTCAGATGATACTGGTACCAGCCTTTCTGAGTCATCTCAACACTGTTCACATGCCATTCCCCCTGCCTAGAGCATAGTATAGGAAAGCTGCTAGCACATAATGAGACAGATCTGTCCATTTCAAGGCTGAATCTCACAAAATGCTAAGGTGGCAACACTTTCCACTTGGGTTCAATTTGGGAAAGATAAGGTAATATGTGTCATTGTCAGGAAAAGCCCACCAATGGTTTGGCTTTGTTTTCCTTATTTTTAAATTTAACTTCAAGATGTTAAAATCAGGAAATTAATACTTTATTATCTTGACAAGGTGTGATACCTCGTGTAAAAATGTTTTTCTCTTAGCATCATTATGTCTTATCATAGAATCCTAAGCACTGAAACATAGAATGGCCTGGGTTAGTAGAGAACTTAAAGATCATCTCATTCCAAACCCCTACCCTGGGGAGGGACACTTTTACCAGACCAGGTTGCTCAGAGCCCCATCCAACTTGGCTTTGAACACTCCCAGGGATGGGGCAGCCGCAACTTCTCTGGGCAACCTGTGCCAGTGCTGGAACACTCTCACAGTAAAGAACTTTCTCATAATGGATAATCTAAACCAACTCTCTCTAGAGAAGGTTTGCACCAATTTGAAGCCATTCCTGCTTGTCCTGTCACTCCAGGCCCTTGTAAATAGTTTCTCTCCATCTTTCATGAGGGCGCCCTTCAGGTGCTGGAGGCCCCAGTTAGGTCAGTGTGGAGATTCTCAGGTCTGTCAAAGAGAATTCTCCCAGGTTTCTGGCCTGGGGAACTTAGAGAGGAAGAATGAAAACAATTATTATCTCTCTTTCTGTTCATGTTGTTTATAGATATGTACCTTCAGAGTGTGTTATTCATAGTTCACCAATAGTGTAAAAGTTTTTTACTTTGAGACCAATCGCGTTTCACCTTCGTGATCCTCTTAATAAAATCTCTCTTTTTCGCCTTCTGAAACATGGAGTCGTTTCTTCTGTCCCTGACTCAACAGGGTAAGGTCAGTACAAAGTTTCTTTTTTCCAGGCTCAATAATCCCAGTTCTCTCAGCCTTTCCTAATAGGAGAGGTGCTTCATTCCCCTAATCAATTTGGTGGCCTCCCCTCTCCTCGCTCCAACACTTTCATGTCCTTCCTGAGCTGGGACCCCAGAGCTCGACTGAGCACTTTGTTGGAGTTGGGAGACATGAAAAGAGCTTTGTATTTATTATCCTAGTTAGAGGATACTCTTGTCATGATAATGCTGCCTTCAATTTCAGCTAACTGTACTTGCAACAGAATCTGCTGCCTTTAGCCTTTAATCCAGTTCCCATGTGTGGTACTTTGCACTTCTGCATTATGCAAGGGGAATATCTAAGGGCCCTCTGTATACAGTAACTGCTCATGCACATCAAAAATAAGGTTCTACTAAAACAACTCAACCACCAGAACTTTTACACACCTACTGTTTAATCAATACATCAGCATCAGAGAATGCTGATGCTGTAAACAAGCCATTTGCAATTTTATTAAGTGACAAGTGCTTTGGCTGCATGTTTTCAGGTATATTTTTCTGTCCATTTTACTTTTAAGTATTTACTTAAATGACCCAAGGGAAGGCTTCTCTTCAAACAAGACTGAAATTATATACTAGGTTTTTGTAGATTAATAAAGGTGAAGTACAGCTTTATGAAAAATAAAATTTATTGTTTGCATGACAAGAGCTACTTTTCACGCTTTTAGTATTCTAATATATCACCCATAAGATACACCTTGCTGGACAAAGAAATATAACCATTAATGTTCACAGAAATTATGCATTGCTGGTTTAGTATTTTATCTCTTAGGAATTTTACAATTCCATCATAAATGGAATTTGGAACATAGAGACTACTTAGAAATTCAAGATTGCTTTGTGGTTTCTTTAAATATTTTTACCCAAGTACTCCATTTAAACTAAATTAAGCCATAAAACTGCACAGAAGAAGAGTGCAGTTTTTTAATATCGGCCAATAAAAGTTGACTATGTTGTATAAAACAACAATTTAACTCCTTGGTCTGGATATATTCTTATTCAATATTTCTGTCATAAATCATTCCCTGCTACTTGTGCTTGGCAAAATGCATTACTTGGCTCTAACAGCTGTACTTTTGATACTTTTGAGTCATACAAACTTCTGGAGTTTATTTCAACAAACTATGATAGTGCAAGCTCATTTATAGATAAAATCTCTTCTGGAGCAAGCCAGGGGGAAAAGAAGATGACTCAGAGGGATGATATTTAATTAGTATTATGTATGGTAATAAGCCATTCCAGAACTAAGCTAGTCATGACAAAGAAAACAGCCCCTCAATCTTAACAGCTCTTCAGGGTTTAGCTTTAAATAATGACTTATCACTGAAAGTTTTAGCAAATGCAAATGCAGAGCTGCAAATATATCCTGAGCTGCTAATATAATTCAAAGATTTAAATACAATGATTTATTGAATCCACTACTGTCTAGTAAGTAGATAATATTATTTCTTAAATACTAGTTCTTATAGAAAACATTTATGGTTAAAATCTGCCTGTGCAATGGTTTATATCTACAAACTAGGGCAACTGTAATTACCTAGGTAGTAAGTAGGCACAGGATCATTTACTGTGGTTCTGACAAAGGAAAGGCTGGAAGTACTTTTCTGTCAAACACATTTTTAGCATCTATATAGAGCAGTTTGCCATATTTAAAGTACACTGGAATCCAAGAAGTCCATATCTGCCTCTAAGAAAGGAGGGGAGGAAAAGATTCCAGTCAAGATCAGGACAAAAGTTTTATGACACTTCACCACCAGGCCTGTAAGAAAGACCTAATGACAGGGACAATCTTCTATTGATATCTACAATCTAAACTATCTACCAGCTGCTTGCCACTGGTAAGTTTTAGGGTGAAGGTGGGGGAACAGATCTTTTCGTTTCTACTGTTCGTATCAAATCCATGAAATTGCTTTCATTTTGTGATTATGAGTGCACTAAACAAACCACTTCCTTCTTTTACATTACTGAATGGAAGATGTAGAGAGTAATTAGAGCTTTCAGAGTTAGAAACCCCAAATGTTTGCTACGTACTAAGTTCTTATCTCTAAAAGAAATTGCCATGAGAATAGACAAATTTGTCAGCCATCTTTTCGCGCTGCAGCTGTATCCAGCCAGGCTGGTACTCGAGACAGCCCCTATGGTCAAGGAATACACTCAACCTCATCTATTCCACCAACTTAAAGAAAAAAGGAATGTCCAGACTGGGTTGCATTGACTGCCTGGATGTCTCAGGCTACCCAGGCCAAAAGAAGCACCTCCATCCCTTTAATGTGATGCCACGCTGAAGCACGCAAAAGCATGCAAAAGCAGCATGCAAAATCTACCCCAAATCTTTTTGTGGAATTAAGTTTGCATTCCCTAGGGCTTTGACTAAATTGTTAGAAGTAAATTGACCGAAAAGAATTTCTGAAAAGAACCAGTCAGAAGCATATTAAAACACTGCAGAATAATGTATGAGTGGAAACTGTAATGATGTGATATATCATTTGTGAATATAACAATTTTTTCATTAGCATTTTAGAGTTAATTTCAGCAAATGAATTCATATTTGAAGTTCACTGTACTGTACAAAATTGAGCCCTACATCTATGAAGAATATTTGACAATAGTAAAAGAGTTTCTGGGTTTAGTTGACATTTTATATCTTAAGGTGAAAGAATTAAACATATGGGAGTTATGCTTGTTTGACATTCTAGATATCCTTCTGTTTATATGCTAAAGCTGCCCTAATTTTTCAGCAAGACTGGTCTCAGAGCTGCCTGCCTCTGAGAGGCTTTAGAGCACAGCCAGAGTTTTGAATTGTGGGTAGCCATGTTCTTGCTTACATTCTCTGATTCAAATTGGAAAGCAGTAATGGGAATATTTTCGGCTGAATACAAACTTCATTGACTATTTTGCTGAAATTAAAGTAACTGAGAGTTCCAAATATGATACAAAAATAAGGAACCTGTAGTGATTGTTTTCTGAAGTAACTCAATCTCCCTAGCACATCTCTCTGAACCTTTTTCCTGATAAGGCAAATACTTTCTAAAGAATATTAGAATCCACAAGGGTTTTAGCAAAAACCAATATTCAACTCAAATGCATAAATAGATTTTACCGTTAATTTTCCAATAGGTTTAAACTATGTCTTTCTAGACTAGAAGACTACATGATGTTAAGACACACTAATAGAAAATAGGGCAATAAATGCACTGAATTTGAAAATGTCTGGATTGAGCCCTTGAATGCGATCGATTTATATTGTGTTGCAACAACATTTAAACACACATGTAGTACATGGAGTTTCATTTAATTTCTTCAGGTTCCCATTTTCCAGGAATAATTATTCCTCTTCTATTTGCATAACCCTTGACCTAAGACTATTAAATATTTGGAACAAAAGAGATTTTTGAGAATTTTGTAGTAAAATGGATACACCACAAGAATCCTAGGAAGTCTCAATATGCAGAAAGCAAATCCTAAGATAGCTTCCTTATTCTCTGAAGCACTTTTCCTATGTTTTTCTGAACTAAAAACTCTAATCATACTTGAAGAATGTCCATCATATAGGGATTTCAGTTACACACAGATGCATCTGACCCAAACACGGCCAAATTCAAATTCAAAATTATGGACTAAATGCTTAAAATTATAAATTTTATTATGACTGTCATTATAATTCAAATCACAATCAAGAAGACTCATGAAAATCTTGGTTCTGAAGGTTGCAATGGGAAAATTCAATCCAGAGAAAATAAAGAGCATATCGCTTATATAGCATGTCATGCATCCTGAGATATTTGGTTTAAAACCTTGGAAGAATTAGTGCAGCAAACACCTTACCTACAGTGACAGGATGTTCTTTTGATTGTTTTTCTCTGTGGGTTTGTTGACTTTTTTTAAAATTTTTTTAAAGAGATATACTTTGGTGGCAAGAGACTCCTCAGTTAAGCTGCAGTTACCCACTCTAAATTTATTGAGCTTGATGAGAACAAACACAAAGTCTGTGCTAGCCGTGGCACCATCAATCAAAGTGCTGGGTAGTATCACATCTTAAGTTTCTTGATTTAGAATTCTTTTCCTGCTTACTTACTGAGACGTGCAATGTGTGTTAATGCGCCTGTGGATGAGGACAAATAGTGTGATAAGCTATGAAATATTTTCCCTGAGACCAAAAAAATATCAAAAACTGACAAATGAGAGATCTAGTGGGGCTAAGAAACATTTTATTAGAAAACCAAAGATCTGTTTACCCTATCTTCTAAAATTTATCACTCTTTTCTCTGGAGATTTCACATCTTTTCAAGACAACTTCAGAGGTCTAAAAATTTTTTGTGTATCGGTCCATTGAAGCTGAAATTGCACTTATACCACTTATGTGAGGTTATTTCAGAATCAAGAGAAGTGAGTGCAAATGAAAAGTTATTGAGTTGAAAAGCCTTTTTTTCCTTAGAGGGAAGCAACTATCAGAAATACCTTTTACTGATACAACACCTTTGTGCACAACAAGGAATAGGAATTGTTTATGGCTCTTCAATAGTATTCTGGGATGCATCAGGAATGGCATTGTCAGCAGATCAGGGAGTGATCCTGCTTCCCTACTCAGCCCTGGTGAGGCACATCTGGAGTGCTGTGTCCAGTCCTGGGCTCCTCAGGACAAGAGAGACAGGGAGCTCCTGCAGTGGGTCCTGTGGAGGTTGCACAGATGATGAAGGGATGGAGCTTCTCTCTTATGAGGAAAGGCTGAGGGAGCTGGGGCTGTTCAGCCTTGAGAAGAGAC
>JAXCLO010000001.1:13061468-13083499 GCA_035583995.1 Arremon aurantiirostris | reverse complement strand
CAGTGTCTGTCAGTGCCTGCAGGAGGGGTCAGAGCAGGGACCAGGCTCTGCTCAGTGGTGCCCAGCAATGGGACAAGGGGCAATGGGCAGAAATAGATGCACAGGAAGTTCCGCCTGAACATGAGGAAGAAATTCTTCACTGTGCAGTGACCAAACACTGGAACACATCGCCCAGAGAGGGTGTGGAGTGTCCATCATTGGAGATATTCCAGACCCATCTGGATGCCATCCTGTGCCATGTGCTCTGGGATGATCCTGCTTGAGCAGGGAACTGAGACCAAATGATCCACTGTGGTCCTTTCCAAAATAACCCATTCAGGGATTCAGTGTGTCACAGACATCTTTTATGAAAAATCCTTTCTTTAGGATTTTTCCCCTTTGTGGGGGGCTGTGGCCTCAGGAACAAAATGTAAACAATGATTATCTGCTGCTGTGGAATGCAACAGGTAAATCTGTGATTGGTCTCCTGTGAATGTTTGATTTAGTGACCACTCACGGCAGAGCTGTTCTTGCCTTCTGCCTGGACACAGAACTTTGTTATTGATTCCTTTTCTATTCTTAGCTAGCAAGCTTCTGAGAACTTTTCTCTCTATTCCTATTAGGATAGTACTAATGTAATATATATCATAAAAAAATAAATCAAGCCTTCTGAACATGAGGTCAACATTCTCATCTCTCTCTTCAGCCTGAAAGACCCTTGCAAGCCCTGTAACATCAATGAATTTGGGTTTCATTTATATTGATATCATATCACTCAGCAGATATATTTAATATTATGGAAGCTGAAAAAGCATCAACATGATCAGGTGGACGTGAGTACAGTGTGAATGAAAGATCTGAAGACATTCCTTGAAGAGGAAAATCTAACAAGAATTCAATTATAATTATTAAACATAGGAACTTAGTCAATATACTGGTTAGATTTTTTTTCCACTCTTGAGAAGGCCACACAGATTGAAAAATAGTAATATAAAAGATAGAATTCTCTGGCCCCCAAAATTTGGGTGATTACATTTTCTCCGTCAGAGTTCTGACTGTACTAGACCAGAGAATATGACAGCATTACTTCCCTGCCATGCAGATATTTGTTTTCATAAGTAAAAGGCAGTTAATTGGGATCTTGACTGAACTCCTGTAAAACTCATGTTACCTATGTCTCTTTTAATGATACAATTATGTAACACAAAAAAAAAAATTATAAGCATTTTCCATTTTCAGACTGCAATATGGAAAGGCATAAAAATTAGCTGTCTCTATCTTAAATTACAAAACCATCATACCTGTTGTCTCCTACAAAAAGGCTTGAAATTATTATTGATATTACCAACATAATTTGATTTATTTGATGAGAAAAAAAAATGGCCAGGGCCATAAAATATACTTTTCTCTCAAAACAGCACTTTATTTGAACAAGGAGAATGACTAACATTGTATTGTGGGGGTGCAGGACTATTCAAATTAAATGTACCATTTTAAGCAATTAGACTAGAAAATAAAACTAAGAAATAATCATGCATTATTTCTGAAAAGACAGTGCAGAACTAATTAGCATGAAAACCTATATTCAGGTTCTTCCCTCTCACTTTACTCCACAGATAACATTGATTTCTACAAAGGAACTCCTAAAGTAATACATTTTTTTAAAAGTAACTGAACCTTCTCCTGAGAACATTGTATTGTTATATGTTAAATTAGTTATGCATTTTGAATGTATAAGATATCAGAGACTACATTCACATATTTTCAGTGATCAAGCTGCCCAAATGATTCTATTTAAACTGAACTTTTCATTACATAACCTTGTTTTCCATACTGCTGTTACTTTCAGGTTGCTGTATTATCAGACTGCAATTTCATAAAGCTGTTCACTCTCCTTAACTGTGCACAGCAACAGAATTTTAAGTGACCAGGTTAGGTTACAGGTGTGCACCTGTGCCACAGAACATGCTGAGAGACCTTGAAGCACAACAAAATGCATTTTTGCCCATGGTTTGAGCACTAAATAAAAGTAAGATGGACTACCACTGAAAAACCCTGAGAAGTCAAATTGGAGGTAGTTCAAAAGCTGTAAAAGCATTTACATCTACCCTTTTCAGATATAAACTGGACATCATAGAATATTCTGATTTTTCTTATGTACTTATGGCCATGGAAATACTCTTTTTTTAATGTTTGCTAACAAACCCCTCTCCTCCTTACCAATCAAGTCATATTCTGTACTATAAGCATCACATTTCTTAAATAATTTGGTTTTTTTTTCCTACCCAAGTTCTGCTGATATAGAAACGTAGACTCAAACACACTGTTTCCACTTGATGTACACTCAAATAAAATTATCCTCAAAATAGATTAAAATGCTCATCCTCATACAAATGAGAAACTAGAATACTGTGTATCTGCTCTGGTTGCCTCTAAGGTGTTATGTACAGGGAATATTCCCGCAGTATTGCACAGCTATTATGATTTGAACCATATTTCTAAGCTGTATTATGCTCCTATTTTTCTCCAAAGTCTTCTGGGGGTAGCATTAATATTATTTTCCTAGCATGCTTTAACGTTTCTGCTCTAGACAGTAAGACAAAACCAAAGACATATTTATTATTTAAAGAGCATTCATCCCAGACTATAACAGCAACAGACATTAGTAGCCATACTTAAATATCTGAAACAAACCATTTAGGAGCTAAAAAAGAGTGCAAGCATACAAGAGTATGAGTAGACTCTTCCCCAAAACCACAGCAAACAAAAGTAGTATTCAGAGCATGAGACTTTCTCCCATTAACTGAATGACAGAACATATTGTTGCAGAGGAAATCCTTCATTCTCTGCTACGCTAAAAGCCAGCAATACAAGATACTGCAGTTCCAAGATTCTGCCTAATGCCTGCTAAAACCCATAGAAATGAGACACCTCTTTGGCTTTTAGCACAGCTTGTAAAGTACCTGACCTGTTTCAGGCCACACAACAGCCTGAAAAAAAAGGATAATTTTTGTTGGAGAGTTCTGCCTCCCTGCACTAACATTAGAAGTGACCTATTAAAAGCTAATCGTGGAGACTAAGGTCAATGAAATATTCATTATAGCTTAAAAATACACATTCAGTCATAAAAAAAAATCATTATACTACAATTCATTGGTTTTCTATTTCAAAAACAGTGCTTACAAGTTATGTCATTAAGAACACAGAACCAACACAACACTAATTACAGGCCTCAGTGATGCCCATGGGGAGCAATTTCAGATTTTCCCAAAGACAAAAGGATAAGCATAAGCATCTTGGTAACACTATCCAAATTAATGTGGAAAGATTTCTACAAACTGACAGAAAGAAAATGAAAGAGTGTTTTCAGAAATTTCAATGACAAGAGCGAAACAATTACTCTGCTGTCTGGTTTATATCTCCCAAAGTCATTTTCTTTCAATTGACAGTAAAAGCAAACTTAATGCAAATGTGTTTACATCCAGCTCTTAGCTATGTACAGAATCTGAAGTTAAAATACAGGGTAAAGAATATTTGTGCTGACAAATATAGAAAATAAATTGAGAAACTTTTAGGAATGTGGATATATTTCACCACAGCCACTGGTCTTGGTTTCCAAAACTAAAGGATAGTTTTACCCCAGTAGGTTTTCTTTGCTTTGCTATCAATAATGCAGTACTCTACCTTTCCCTTGAAAGATATTCACTTAGATCTGTGTATTTTCACTATACTACAGTGGAAGATTTTTCTTGTTACCGACCATGTCAAGTAAGAAATTCAAGGTTCAACACCAGCTATGCTCAGTGAAACAGTCAGACTGCTTTAACAAGCTGTTGGAGCAGCAGTTATATCTCATCAGCTTCAACTCAGAATTCCCAGCTGAAGAGGAAGTCTGAATTTCTCACTAAAGTCAAAGGTTAAAAATTGCTAAATTTAATCCAGGTAGCACTCTAGTCTCTTGTGAGAAGGAAAGCATGTGTGTGGTTCTAAAGTAGGGCTATCCATGGAAGCCTTGCATTGGTTCACACATAGCTTTGACATCGCTTTCTCTTTACAGGTTATTTTGTTTGCTACATCATTTCGCCATCAATTTGGTTATTCTAAATTTTTATTCTTGAAACCCTGTTTAAGTTCATGTATTTAAAAATGAGGTGCAAGAGCTTTGGAAGAAAAAGAAAAACCTTTCCAAAACACTCCCAATTTTAAAATGAAATAATTTTCCATTCTTCTATCTCATTTTAGTCTCATGTGCATATAGGTAGCCTGTGAGTTGCTTAATAAAGCATCTTGTGAAGCTGGATTACACCTGCTTGCAGCAATTATACCAGAGAGGAGTTATAGGAACACAGTATGCTCAGAAATAGAAGCATTTACTGTTGGAATATATGGAAAACAGCAAGTTATGCATGATGCCATTCAGTTCAGCTCATTTTCAGCAGAGCTCTTGCAAGTTACTGTAATGTTTGCATGCTTAACTAAGTGCATTAACATTTTGGGTTAGATTGGGAACACACTTTTGAACCAAACATCTCTTATCACCTCTCACATGGCCATGGTTTGCATTGCAGAATAGTCTCGGAGGACAAAATTGCATCCCTTTTGAATTAAGGTAAACTGACATTGTACTTCAGAATGACCTAAATCTTAGGCTGCTGTCGACAGGACCAGGGCAGAGCCAGGCTGAGCTAAATCCCTTGAAAATTGCATAAATACATAAATATGCAAATTTCAGGTTTTTAACAACAGTGTGGTTTGCTATTAGTTTTCTCCTGTTGTACTACACTACTAATGCAGACTCAAACTTTTCACAGTGGCAGCAGTCCTGGTATTCTCCGTGGAACTGCTGAGAGTGCCAGCACCCTGAAAAGTCTGGGTAGACATTGAGGCCACAACTGTGCATGTGCTGGCCAGTTGTCATAAAGTAGAGAACTCCTCTTCCTCTCTAGCCTTAGGAGCTTGCACCTTGAATATGGAGGTGTCCTGACAGGTCCAGCCTCTCCAAATGGACAGGTCACCTTCTCCCTGCACAGGCTGATGTCAGCTATCAGAAGTGGGGTCAGAGCAAAGGAAAGGGATGTGTGGGTGCCATGTGCCATTGTGGGGTTCTGCCTGTGTGACCACAGGGAGGGCATAAGGAAGAGGGGTGTTGAACCTACATGGGCTTCAAGGTTGGAATTAAGTGAGTTGGGAGGAATAGCGGTGTCCAAAAAACATTCATTCAGGAAGGTTACTCCTCCAGATGCAGCAGAAGCTCTGAGGACATTTCCACTTCTGGCCCTGAGGAAGGAGCTACAGGTTTGCAGTTACAGGAATCAGGTGATGAATGCTCTGATCAGAGACAGAGGGGCTCTGTCTCCAGCCAGACAGTGGAAAGGGACAGCTAGTCTTACTGGACTGTATGGAACAGGTTTCCTGGCACGTCAGACCCCTGGGAGAGGAACGCTTCGGTGGACACTGGTGCACAATGCAACTTCATGCCATCAAGGTCCATGGAGGCAGAACTCAGCTTTATTTCTGGAGTGTCAGGGCATCCCAGCTGGTGAAGTGACCCTAACAGGAAACAAGGGGGATAACATACCCTGCTATGGACCTGCTCAGATTAGCAGGGTGTCTTTGTCAGAGACTACCTCAGAAGAGGACACTGCAAGGACCTAAAACCGTATCACAGGTACAATTTTGTTGTAGACACCATGAAGATTAAACAGCTGTTTACCTTGCCCAGCCTCTCAGATGATCCATCTGTAGTGGGCTTTCTGCATGCCAAGGATCAGCAGGTGCCAGTTGCTACCACGATGGTGCATCAGTGGCAATACTGCACAATCCAAGTGCCTGGTTCCCCTCCATGAGCTTATTCATCAACGGATAATGAAGTCATCAGCAAGACTTAATCTCACTTGAACAGTCCCATACAGCCAGTGCAAAAGTCTGATGGAGAGTGCAGACTTCCAGTAAACTATTGTGGCCTGCACAAACCCCTTTCCACAGAGTAGCCATACTGGACGTGTTAGCATTCCAGTATAAAGTGGAGTTAAAGGCAGGCAAGTGATAGCACCTTACATGATCAATGCTGCTTTCTCTGCTGCTTTGGCAGACTGTAGGCCACAGCTTGGTTCCATGCAGAGGATTGTCCATTACCTGGAATTGTCTGTCCCACAAATGGCAGTACAGTGTAGCATATGAAAACCAGACTCATAAACTGAGAGCAAAATGCATCTGATGATTGCAGAGTTCAGACAGTACTTATACATTTAGTGCAGGAATCTCTGTTCACATACAACCTGGCTGCAAGCCTGTAATAAATCCATCAGCCTGTCAGTGTGTTAGTTTTCTCAAGGTTTGCAGGCTTCAAAGAAACAGGATGCTTTTCCTGCGTAATCTAAGTCCTTCCATGCTTCCCAGGAATTTTCTTCAGTGTCAGGCTTTGCTTGTTCCTTACAGCACAGTCCTACCATTGACATGGATTCATATAGACCACAGTGGAACAGGGTGAAGCTGCCCAACACTGATGACAAAATAATGTGGGACAACACAATGAAAGAAGCAGTTAAGAAAGTGTTTCTTGGGCCCCACCTGCAGGGCTGCCTCCAGGTCATGAATCCCAGCACAGAAAGGACAGGGACTTGTTGGAGGCAGCTCAGAGGAGGCCACCAAGATGATCAGAGGGATGGAGCAGCTCTTCTGGGAGGAAAGGCTGAGAGAACTGGGAGTGCTCAGCCTGGAAAAGAGGAGGTTTTGGGGTGACCTACTTTGGCCTTCCAGTACCTGAAGGGAGTCTGTCTACAAGAAAAATGGAGAGAGATTGTTTACATGGGTCTGGAGGGGCAGGGCAGGGGGAAATAGCTTCAAACTGACAGAGATTAGGTTTAGACTAGATGTTAGGAAAAAAATATTTTCTGTGAGTGTGGTAAGGCATGTATACAGACTTCCCAGAGAAGTTATGTCCGCCTCATTCCTGGAAGTGTTCAAGGTGAGATTGGATGGAGCTCTGAGCAACCTGGTCTAGGCAACCTGGTCTAAGCTCTGGGTAGCCGGCAAGCCGTCCTTGTCCATGTCAGCAGTGTTGGAACCAGAAAATCTTTGAGGTCCCTTCTAACCCAGGCCATTCTGTAATTCTATGATTAATATTTTCCCTTAAAACTGACTTTGCCCAAAACAAAGCAAGGCAAGGGACCTGCACAAGGGACTTTGTTTTAGGAAATAAAATTTCATTTAGATATTGCGACATGTTAATGCACGTGAATTATTATTATTATAGCAGCCATATTCCCACCAGCTAACTGAAAGAAAACAGAAGCATGCTGAGTTTCTAGACAGTGCAAATCCTTTGTTACAGTCAGACTGGAAGTCCTCTCCATTGAATAACACAGAAAGTATTTCCACCAGTTCCCTGAGCAGCAACAAACCTTTGAAGAGACCAAACATGAAACTGATAATGCAGTATCCCTAGACCAGATGGACAGGACCAGAATGTAAGAAGGATGGCTTACACCACAGCAAGGAAATTGTTGCTGCAGCCAGAAAGCACCTAGAGAGACCCAAGGTCAGCCTCTGGAGTTTTGGAGCCAGGACACAGAGGATCTGAATCCCACTGAACCCTTGCTACGAAAGAGACATACTGGTAAAGCACAAAGTGGTTTGGGTTCCCTTAGAAGAAGTGATTACAGAAGCACAGCTCTTCTTGGCACCACAAACATCCACACTGTCCTGAATGATCAATTGAAGGATCCCTCTACAAACCATGCAACTGACACTACATAGTTCACAGTTGCATGAACATGCCAAAGAAAATACCACATGCTTTCTGTGATGGAGATGGGTATTGGATGTTCAGCAACTTACCCTGTAGCCAGTATTGCCACCCAAAATACCTCAAACTTCAAGTAACAAGTTTGATGATAACAATTCACCATAAAAAGAACTGAATTGGATAATACGAGCCAAATATGAAACTGCTCTGTAGACATCCAGGCCAAGAAACACAGTCCTTGACTGGGAATGTCACATTCCCTGTCATGCACCAGCCACCAGAAAGACAGAACAAGGCATTGCATTATTGAAAATTATGCTGAAAGCAAATTTGCAGGCTTCAAAGCTCAAGCACTGTGATGAACATTAGCCAGAAGTCATATGTCTACCGAACACCATAGGATCTTCTTTCCCAGATAAAAACCCAGAATACTGTGGAAAGAGCTACAGCTCCCATGGTACACAAAGGGAACTGGATCAGAAAGTGTGGGTTACACCTTCTTTGGGAAAAGGCAAAGACCTTCAAGGGATAGATTTTTTTTTTCTTAGGGACACAAATGTATTTGCTGGTTAATTCAGTCAGATGGACTAATCTGATGTGTTCCTCCAGGATGCCTAACCTTAGAGGAAAAATAAGGTCTGATTTGAGTTTTCATCATAGTTATATTCCATTGGGAGGCACCACATCAAGAGCCAATAAAAAGACAAACCTTGTAAGGAATCTGCTAAGTGCAGACTGATCCAACCTGAGTTGGCTTCTGCACCCAGCAATTCAACACACAACATCATCTCTCCCCTCTCAGATCACCACCACAACAGACAGACCCCAAGTCATAGATTTCTTTCTTCCCCATCTTGCTGAAGGTTTTGGACAGTGGCAGCATGAACAAAAGACTGCTTAGTTGCTGTCTTGTTCAACCTCCAGTAGTGTCTTTTTTGTTTTTTGTTTTTTGTTGTTTTTTTTTCAAGACAGATTCCTGATATCTTCATTTGGAGTTTAATTAGACAGAGGATTCTGGAATAATTTTTTTTTTTTTTCTGAAAGTAATGATTTTGGCCAAAGGGAAAGCAGCATGTCTTTAAATACCTGTTATTTTGTGCATTTACCCTGTAGCTATAATTTATCTTTAAGTCTCATATATATTTACATCCATATATAATTTGCATGTAATCAAACAGGTTTTGATTCTTGCAGCTCACATTCCTTTCTGAATGTAACAAATGAGAAAAAATAGCAGTCTGACATAAAAATCTGTATGCTACCAATACCACTGAAAACTAATTTAAACTTGAATTCCCTTGTAAACATCTGTTCCTAATAAAACATCCACCCTTTAAGCAATTGTAAGACTTCCAGGGAGCAAATAAACATCTAAATAATCTTTATTTCATTTCACCTCCCACTGGAGGTCACTGGGACATACATTTCTTTCTTTCTCATCTTTTCTACCCTGTTCTATCTCTTCCAGATTAGTTTTATGCTGAATGTATGCCTCAAAAAATGAGCTGTTTGCCTGAAAACATGCCCTAACTTCAAAACTTGATCGAAGTTATAACAGTTGTACCTGTAAGCCTGCATCAAGCAACCCTGTAATTAATCATCTCTTTCCTTGAGGGCTGCTGTCACTCAGCATAAATCAGAGAATGTGTTTTCTTCTTGTTAAGGAAAACATTTGTTTTTCTCTTTATGAAAAAAACTCATTTGAGATTTTTTTTTCTTTTTTTCCTTATGAATAGAAACATTTATACTCCCCCTTAGTTAAAGAGTCTAAATCAAGGACTCTGAAGGCACCATATTTTCACCTTCATAGCTCAACCTCCCTCAACAACTTTTGTTTTGCCAAATTGATATTTAAAGGTCTGTTTTTTAGCAAGTGGATTTTCCTGTGAAAATATAGCTTGTTAGAAGATTGAAATTTCCATAGGGGAAAATTGCCATGGGACAGTAAGTATTTGGAGGTTCTTCTTCTGCTTTTCCTCAGAAGAAAAGCTGAAACATTTTTCCCTGAAGGAGAAGATTTTTTTTCTCTTCCCACAAAGCTTTTGCCCTGACTCTTGAAACCATTTTCTGCAAGGATGAAACTTCCCCTGGTTTTGAGGACACTTTGCATTGGCTGAACCCCAAGCATTGAAAGGTCTCCAGCACCTCTTCAAGGTTGACTGGGAGAAGCTGACTGCGAGAAAATTAATTTGGTTATCAATAAACAATTATCTTTCCTTCTAGAGGTTTGTACCTTATTCCTTAGGAGATCTGCTGACTTTTACTGTGTAATTGGTTCTGACTTGAATAGAGCACAGACATATATGGACTAAACTTTGGCCAAATTAAGGCCGACTAATCCATTATCCTGGAGATGCAGCAGCATCCCAGGGAAATGTCCTACATACTTTATCTGCTAGTCTTTGATAACACACTGATACCCTATTCCAATACTAAGGAGAAATGAGGTGACTTATAAGTCTGACCTTGTCACCGTGATATTTTCTGAAAAATCCCTTTGCCAGGATTTCTTCTCCTAGGAAGATGAGAAGCCTCAGCTTCTCCATGTTTTGCTCCTGTGGAATGTGGTCTGGAGATTGTTTATCCAAACATGTGAATTGTTTTTAATTAATGACCAATCTCAGCCAGCTGTGTCGACGCTCTGAGTCAGTCACGGGTTTTTATTATTCATTCCTTTCTAGTCTTCTGTTGTCTCCTTTAGCTTTCTTTAGTATAGTTTTAGTATATAATTTCTTTTAATAAAATATAATATCATAAAATAATAAATCTTCTTCTGAGAACTTGGAGTCAAATTCTCATCTCTCACCTCGTTGAGATGACCCTAAACTTCAGTTTCCCACATCTTACATCCATTTCACAATTGTCCTGTGAGGACAACCTTCAAAGCACAAGTCTGCCAAAGACTGAAGTATCACAAGTGCACTGACAGAAATATATGGAGAAATGAGCACACATGTATGATTGTTTTAGTCCAGAACTATGAGACATAGAAAGGCCTGAGAAGCCTTAAGCGCTCACTCAGTGGCACATCTGGAGGAAAGGAGGCTCAGGGGGAGCTTATCACTCTCTACAACTGCCTGAAGGGAGGTTATGTGATGGTGTTCACAGAGGTCTTAGGATGAGGGAAGGGACGAGGATCTGACTTTGTGTTTCAGAAGGCTTGATTTATTCTTTTATGATATATATTATATCAAAACTATACTAAAAGAACAGAAGAAAGGATTTCATCAGAAGGCTAGCTAAGAATAGAAAAAGAAGGAATGAATAACAAAGGTTTGTGGCTGGGACACAGAGTCCGAGCCAGCTGGGCTGTGATTGGTCATTAATTACAAACAAGCACATGAGACCAATCACAGATCCACCTGTTGCATTCAACAGCAGCAGATAATCATTGTTTACATTTTGTTCCTGAGGCATCTCAGCTTCTCAGGAGGAAAAGTCCTAAGGAAAGGATTTTTCATAAAGTATGTCTGCGACAAGGTTATAGCCAGGTGCTGGTTGACCGCTTCTCCCAGGAACAGGACCAGAGGTCCTCAGGCTGCACCAGGGGACAATCATGGTTGACATCAGGAAGAATAACTCCTGGTTGTCAAACACTGGAACAGGCGGTCCAGGAAAGCCATGGAGGTGTTCAGGAAATGACTGGACATGGCACTCAGGGATCTGGTGTGAGAGACAAGGTGGAGATCAGTCACAGGATGGACTCACTGATCTTGGAGGTCTTTTCTGAGTTTCTTTCAGCACAGCCTAGCGTTATCTATATTTAAATAATTCTGTCTCAAAGAAGGAATTTCCAGGGTTTTTTAGAATTTTCACTCCTGAGAAAACCATAACCCTTGAGAAAAGACATATCAACAGACTAGGAAGAGAAAGCAGAGAAAACTGTTTTCAGCACAGGATTTGGAGCTTCATGGGCCAGTGAAAGGGGCTGCATGGCATGGCAGCTAAAAGTGGAATCAATGTGAAAAATCCTTTCCATGTCATCCTAGCCCAATGAGACTTCAAATTGGTAGGCAGCTCTCGGAGTAGACATGGCAATAAGCAAAGAATAATGCAGATACTAAATATACAGTATTATCTCAAACTACAGATGTTTGGCTCCTGATATTGAACAAAAAAGAAAAAAAATACAAAGTCTTGAACAAATAAATGTTTTACAGTAATCTTGAAGAATTAATTCAGTAATACCTATGATTTACATTCCATTGTCCCTATTTATGTAACAAAGATTAATCATCAAGGTCTGTTCACAATAAAGTGATTTCTTGTTCTCTATTTCATGTTTATTTTGCTAGATGATCAGAAAATATTAAATGCAGGTAATTTAAATTTGCTTCCCAGAATTTTAAATTCTCAGCATTGCTTTGATCAGTCCTCCTTAGTTATAAAAATCACATCTGTTTTGAACTTATGATTTTTTAAGAAAAAACACAGTATGAAGCATAGAAAATTTCAGTCTAATAATTCACTCTTAAATTACCACGATTTACTAAACAGAGATCTATGTACAGTAACATTCAATTTATTTGCTATAACCAAGAAAAAACAGATCATTAAGCCAAGGATTCCTGGGGCAAGATATTAACGAAAGATTTTGTGACCCTTTTGATGAAATAGCTTTTCTTCTACTAACAGTTACATTAACATATGTTCAACTCCAATCCAAGGAACTGCAGCATAAGGAAAAAAACTACTTTCATATTTAAATCAGACATGCATATGTAGTTATATGTTTGGTTGTATAAATAACTAAACCAGGAGTCTGTTAAAATTCAGTTCCCTGTTTCTGGTTTGAGTTAGTTGGGGGTTATGTTCAGAGGGGTTTTTTTACTGTGTTTTGGCTTTTTTTTTTTTTTAAGAGTTATTCTTTTACTTTATCACTCAAAAGCACCTGGTTTCCCCAGGGATTAGTTTTCCAACCCAAACACCAATCAGGGAAGATTTGTGCAACTGCACATACTTCTTCCCCTCTCTCCAGCGCAGAGAAGCGCAGAAATAGTAACATTTATACATCACAAAATATCACTAGTGAATATGTAACATACATTTTCAGTAAATCAAAGGAACTATTCTGTTTTCAAATCTCCTACTGAGATGTGTTGGGAGAGTTTGCGTGACAAGAAAGCTGTGATGGACACATCTCAGTTCTGCAGGAGAGGAAGGCTAGGGAGATATGGGAAGGGAGTTTGCCTTCTGTGCACAGGGGCAGTACAGATTTGCAATAGGATGGGAGACAATCTTGTTGAGAGCTCATGGGTTAGAATCAAGGAAGAGGCTATTAAGGGTGATGTCCTGTGGAAGGTCTGTCACAGACTCTCTAATCAAGGTGATGTAGCAGAAAAAACCCTTAAAGAACTTGAAATCTCTGTGTCACAGGCTCTTGTTCACACGAGAAGCCTTGACCTCCCTGATATTTGCTGGGAGTGGCAGGACACAAGAAATCACGAAGGAGGATGTCAGGGGATAACTGTCACATCCCAGGTACACAGGGGCTGGATGAAAAAGCCAATGATACAAACCTGGATCTGCTACTCACTAAACAAGAAAGGAAATAGTAGGGGATATGACAATCTGTGGTAATCTTGGTACCTCAGCACCCATGGCTGAAGGCAGAGCACAAAACCTTGATTCCAAGAGAGCAGATATCACTTTACTGAGAGAGTGGGGAAATGGGACCCATGGGCAGCTTCAAACAGCAAAAGAAGCCAAGAAATCTATCTAATCCTTGAAGACCTCCAAGCCCAAGGCACAGCTCATCCTCATGCTGCAGGAAACAAGGAGACAACTTAGGAGACGAGCATGGCATAAGCAGGAAATTCATGACAGACAGATGGCATAAAAAAGGATGCTATTATGCAGATGGAATTCGGGAAAGTGACTCAGAAATTTAGTGAACCTGTTCACAAAATTAAAACTTCTGCAGCTGAGACTCTCAATGCACTTTGAGGGCCACAAGAAGTGCATTTGCTGCTTCAGAAATATTGAAAGTCCAAGCAAGGAAAATGTGGGCCCATTGCCATTTAGGTCAAAGAATTAAGTAGGAGACAGATTAAGTAATAAGAACTTCATGTTTGCTTTGCCTCAGTCCTCAAAAATAATGCCTCATCAGCCTCTCTGTTTAGTGAAAATTCAGGGAAGGAAAGTACCAGGATTGGATAGGAATTGACTCAGGGATCATTTGAGAAAACTTGGCCTATAGCATCCTGTGGATTCAAATGAGCCATGATCAAGCACGATAGAGACCACTACAGTCCTCACAAGTGGTGTCCTCCTTCTTTCAAAGATTGTGGCAATTAGAAAAAATCCAAATCTACTGATATAAAGCTAAGTGATAGTGATACAAACAATTCAGCTTCTAAATTGCTGCAGTTGGTGCAGGGAGGGCAAAGTCTCCATAATCACCTAAGGAAGTCTGGCCTTTTACAGATGTTGGAACACAAGAACACATGAAGACTAACAAAAACCAGTGAAATAACCATTATTTTAGGAATTGTATCTCCTGTTTACCATAGTGATAACTAGGAAAATCAGTATAATAAAAAAATGCTAATGTAATATTTTAAAATGTCTGAGGCATTTAATGAGTTTTTTTCAGTTCGAAGCAAAAGCTCTTAGTCCTGAACTAGTCTTCCATATCTAATTCACTATTAACTTTCAATTTTAATTTAAACATAAGCAGTTTGTGTATCAATAATACAGTGAAAATGGAAGTGACAAACTGCTATTAATGGAATATACAGGCCTGAAACAATAATGACAAATTAATCCAATCTCTTCTGCTCACCAAACATTGCCAGATTCACAGATGAAGAATCCTATGTGGTTTCCATAAATTAAATATTAATATTTAGAGTAAGACACTAATCTTAGATGTGTGTATTTAAGTTTGCAGTATTCACATTTCAGACTATGAAATAATAAATGCAGCTTCAGAGGAAAATTATTTATAGAAATACTTTCAGTGCTATCTCGCAAATGGAAGGTTTAAGGTAAATTTTATGGAACTGCAGAGGCAGAAGTTGACTGTAAAACATCTCACTGTAGGGTATTTAAACACTCCAAGCAAGAAAGTTTCTCTGTTTCCCAGAGCTAAATGTAGAAGGCTGACTTTTAGAAAGGTTAATAACACCCAATGGCATGCCTTTATACTTATATATACAACATGAGGATGACCAACTGTGATGGAAAGAACAAACACGGGCAGCCATCCTTTAAGGACACAGACCCTTCAGGACTCTCCTACCACTGTGATGAAATCTGCTTTTAAATCTGTCTCCAAGGAAAGCTGACAAGGTGCACATGTGCCAATGTGTGCTACAAACCCTGGCAAAGGCACTGGTGCCTAGAGAAGCGGCTGACAAATTAATCTCATTTGATAACCGTAGGTTTTTGAGGTGATGGAGCTGGTACTTTACTGCACTAATCACCTTAAAGGTCTCAGGATACTTACTTATATCCTTAAGTTCATGCTCTCTCAAGAATTATTCTTCCACTAGCTGACATCCCTCTACATCCCTTCTGAAACCTTTAAGTAAATGAGCTTTTATGGATTTCATATTAAAGCATCACATTTTATCACAAATCACAGCCCACAGAACTCACACAGTATATAACAGTAAAAAAAGGCATCAGAGATTTCACCAAGTTTTCTTTTAACTTCACACTTCTCATTTAGTCTTCCACTATGCTAAACAAGGGCGTGGAGACAAGTTGAGGTAACCAAATAGTGCAGAACTTAGCACTTTACTCATACACTGTCAGCTTTAATCAATCTTAGAATGTAAAACACAGGCTAAATGACAGCCAAAAAAAAATCATTAGATGAATTATTCACTTTAACAGTTTCCACAAAACATTCTTGTTATACTCTAGTGTGGTAAGTCAAAACACCCCCAGCTTATATGAGTTATATGTAAACCGCAACTGTAAAAGAAATAGCAATAATTACTTCTACAACAGGATGAGTTTCTTTCCTCCTAAAAAATTGCCTGGATTCTGCATTTAGTCAAAAAGCTGCTCTAAACAAGGATAGTCCTGACCCAGCATGTTCATATCATCACCAGGACATGCACCACCTATTTCAGAGAACAGAAGAATGACAATATCTTTGAATTGATCACCAGGCTGAAGACTGGACATGCCTGGACCTCACACTCCATCCATAAGGAAAAGGTAGCAAGTGAATCCTTCTTAACTACTTCCAACTTGAAGGCAGCTAACTTGGCCTTACCTTATCAAGGAAAAAGGAGGTATACTAAACAAAATGTAAAAAAAAACAAGATCTCAATTTCTTCTATTATTTATTATATAATTTATCTTCTTTTTTGTCCTCCTCTCCTGGGGATATATGCAAGACCACAAGCTAGCTCAAAGTGCCCTAATTCTCATTATTATGCCCTTTAAAATGGGGAACAAGATCTCATATTCTCTCAATTTCAAAGCTCAGCTACTCACTAAAAAAAAGGGTTTACGGGCTTTGTCTCTCTCCTTTGACAAATTTCTGTTCCAAAAATTTGGAACAGGACTACCAACTTAGAGCAGCTCTCACCCTTATATTTTCTATAAAAATATAAGGTAAAATAAAATGAAAGCTGGAAGGCTTATATCAGTATCTGTCTAATTTGGTGTCACAATTATTTCTATGTGCACCTTTGCTGCTACCACTTCCTGATGTGCTTCCTCTCCTTTGGAAAACTGTCCCTCTGTAACTATTGTAAATACTGGAGAAATCAAGAGTACTGACAAACAAATAAAAAATTAACGCCATGTCTCTGATTACATTGCATTTTTAAGCTTTGTGATTAAAAGAACTATTTTACCACAGTCTTAAAAGAATGTAGCATCTTGTTAAATGCTTTCAAAATAAAAAAATACTCTTCTATTTATAGTACATAGTAACCAATTAGAAAATCTGTGTTCTTGGAGAGGATGTATTTTTTTTTAATGTGATGTGATGTGATTTCAGGTTCCAGTTTCTTAAGTGATATAATACTTCATTATTTCCAGAGAGTGTTGAGCAGACATATTTTAAAAAGTAGAACCGCTACAGGTTTTAATGAGTATTTATTTCTGAAAAGGTAGACCATAGCTGTTATTGCTGGCTCTGATATCAATGTGCTCTGACACATTTTTGCACATTTTTTAAGGTCTTGTTTTCTCACTTTCTAATTTTCAAAAATTAGTCTTGTACTGTTTAGCTTCTTCATATGGTGGTGTGAAAATTAATTTGTGTTTGACAAGCTATTGTTATTTATTTTTGTTGTGCTCCTTTACAGCCTACTTTACACAAGAACCTATCAGGAATATGTATTTGCTCACCATTGCTATTTACCATAGGGAAAATATATTATTAGCAAGCACAGATGTCACTCTGAGGCACAGGTGATATGAAAATTTAGTGGCAGTCATTACAGCTGTCACAGGACACAAAATATCTTCCCATCAATTCATTAAATGACACAGAATTATCCTGAAATATTATGCACTTACCTAACATATTTGATCAGTAAAATCTCAATTTACAAATAATTTTTATGCAGAGATGCCCTTGTGGTAGTGTAGAATTTTCTGTAAGACAGTGATGGAGGCGAGTATCCTTAAGTACACACAAATTCCTTGTCTCAAACCACATGAAAGCAGTGCTTACATTTCTCACAGTATATCTGTGTATCTTCATTTTTTCAGCTGAAAGAAACATGGTCTTAAGGAAGGAAATCTGTGGGTAGGATCCTGAGCTCTGAGCTGCTCCAACAATCTCCAAATATCAATTCTACCCACTGCAGAACTATAAACCCCTTTTTTCCCTGAAAAGATTGAAAACAAGTAATTTTCAAAGTAGCCATATCACTTAATTTTCTGCTTCAATAGAGGTGCACCACTACCTGGTGGGCTTGGGAATTTCTGTTTTTTTTGTTTTGATTGTGTTTAAGACTAAAATTAAACATATTTAATCTGAATAATTTATTCTTTTATTTTTCTTCTATGGGCAAAAATAGGAACTGCACATGTTATGCAAGGAAAGCTCCATTTCCAGTCTTCTTTCTAACCTATGACATTTCCCCAATTACTGTTTCAATTAAATATGGTGTACTCAAGCTGGGCATTCAAATAAATGGAATATAATGAAATGCTGGGTTACTCATTATGTTAACCTCATTAGAATGAATTAATGTAGTGATAAATAGATTGAGATGTCTTTAACTGATGACAAACTGAAAATGGAGCACTAAAGAATTCCCACCACTAATTTAAATAATAAATCAATTTCTATTTTCCGATAAATTTAATGTGATATGAATGCTGTATCTTGCCTTCAATTAAACCAAAATGTATTTCTCTTAACTAATTTCAAATACAATTATATGTTTTCTTATTATCAGGTGAATGCAGTTATGTTTACCTTTTATCTAATCCTTAGTGTCCTTGATGTCCTATATAAACTGCACACAATGAATCCTAATATGGGGCAATGTGATGAAGGAGGTTTGTTATCCACAGCCTCACTCACAGACAGAAGAAAAACCTGCAATTCTGACCAACAAGGACTGGAAAAGTGAAAAGATTACTGCAAAAAAGAGACAGAGAATTCATGATGAAATCCATGTATGTTCTTCTAAATCCAGTGATAAATACCTCAGTTCAATAATAATATATACCCTTAAATACTGGTTGGCACTAACAATAAACAGATGGAGTTCTGATACAGAGCCAGGACGCGGATTGCTACAGGCAGAGCACCAGTGTAGGACCTTTTCTTTAAGGTAAATTGCCCAAGCAGATGCCCTTTAATATGGAATACATTTGACCATCAATGGTCAATGGGTTAGTCCCATTGCATTCTTCTTGCACAGTATCAGTAATCTTGGTCTTCACTGCTTATTTATCAATTTTTATACATTTTCCTGTGTCTAGTTCTTTAAAGATCTGTTCCTGTTTTATAGTGTGAGATAGTTAAGTTCCTCAAAGCAAATAATGAAATAAACATCTCTTGCATGTGATTAAAGAACTTGTTTGGAAGAACTTTAGAAGATTTGTGCAAGTGGAGTAACCTTAGATATCCAAATAAATAGTTACTAATCACCAGTGAAGCTGCAATGTAAGGATATAAAGATGTTCCTTTTTCTCCTCAAGTTTACGTAGATGAGCTTGGTGCTATGACAGCTCCCCTGCTTGTACAAGGCTTGTCTTCACATTTTGAGCTGGCCCCAAGACGCCACTTGCAGCACTCCAAGTGGCAGGGTCAGATGTCCTAATTATTAATTCCATTAAATCCCATCAAGTTCATTCAAGAGAACTGGATCCTTGCCAGTAATGCAATCTGCAACTTCAGTCCCACAAGTTCCCAAAGTAAAAGCAGACTTGGACTGAGTCTCCATCATCAATGAAAACACATTATTTTTCATTTTGAAATCATTGTAGACCTTAAATTTAAGGCCAAATCTGAGACTATGACAATTGAATCAGGAGTAAGCAGGCTGAGAACACTATTGATTTTGCCACTAAACACATAAACCAAAAACAAAAAACACCTTCATAGCTTTAAAGTTTTCTTAAAGATTTTGAAGTATGAATTGGAGGAGAAAAAGGGATAAGGAAAAAAAAAAGGAGCTTCTAAAATTAACTGTTTCTATTGAACACTACAAGTTACAAATTGAAAAAACAGGTGTATCTATCTTACTGAAATGACAGAAATCCTTTTCAGAATTTTGCATGCTAATCTCAGAGCTGAGATGTCAAATTTCTACATAAAACAAGACAGTCTTAAATTCACTGCAAAGACTAAATCATTCTATATCAATTTGCATAGAATTAGAACATTGGAAAATAATTAAATGGCTGACAATGTAAATTTAATCAGTGTCAGTTAAGCAGCCCGGTGGCAAAGGAGTCTTCAAAGTCCAGTTGGATATAGTGTCTGACCCACAAGGATTTAATTGATTAGTCATGATTAAGGCTGACTTAACAATTCTGAATATAGCCACAGATGATAATGCTTTTCTCCTTGCTAAATTTCAGAGAGATCTAGGGGTTTTATCTGGACCATAAAAACCAAACCCAAAATGCTTCACAAATTCTTCACTGGTGGTGCTGGTTGCAGAGGAAGTTACAGATTCATGAAGGTGCCCAAACAAGAATAATGTTACCCTGTCTTATCAGCAGAAACACAGGGCTCCTGCTGGAGCCAATGTGAAGAATTATACATTTTTTTTTCCCCAATGATAAAAAAAACAGTGAAGGAATTAGAGCTTGGTTAATAATTCTACCAGCCGTGCATTTGCTACATGTCTATAACTCATGGAAATAAAGTCTGCATAGCTTCAGATGCCAGGGAAATAACCATTTTTGTAGCTGGACACATTTTTTTGATGTCTGGACATTTCCATGCAGTCTGTGCACTGAGTCTGAACTTGTGAGTGCATAATGCACTTGCTCTTTTATGCCAGATCTGATTTTAAGCCTCCATAAAAGTGCTACCATGTACTTAATGGAACAGCAAAGTACATTAGCAACAGCAACTAAAAGGGATAAGTGCTATTTATATCTGACTTCTGTTCCCCATTGATAAGATAGTTGCCAGAAAACAGCAAGAGTAGTCAAAATACAAGTGTTATAGCTACGTATGTGTATGGCATTTGTAAATGATTTTACTGTTATGATGCTTCTAAACCACAATAATAGTAACTCATGATTCCATATTACAGTAAAGGAGATATTTTTCTGGCCTCAGGTTGTATATTACTTGCAAGATTTGGAGAGTGCTGAAGAGGAGGAGAAAAAAAATACCTAACTCTCTATATCCATAAGGAAGAAGTTTTCCTTTTTATCCACTGATAAAAAGTGACCACTAATTAGAGTAGAAAGTCATCACTGATATAAAAAAAATGTTCTTAGCCAATACTAATTCAGAGAACCATTAAGACAAATTGTGCACGATCTGGAACTTTGTTCCTTTTAATTATTATTCTGTTTTCCTGCCCAATTTTGTAGGACAGGAGTACGTCTTCTGTTTATTCTTTGTGATAAGGTGATCTTGATAATACTGCATGACCACAGAATGCTGATATATTGACAAAGTAAAAATTCTAAGCCAGCCTCTAATAATCTGACCACAGAGCTCCATAGAGATGAGAGTTTGGATGTTTTCCCCCATCCTTTCTAAGACATCCCATGTAAAACCTAAACTGTATCTTTCTCTGAATCCTTGTTTTCAATTATCAAAATTTTAATTATCCAGACTGAATAATTCTAATCATGATGAATCATTGAAAATGAATTACCAAATGGTCTTCTGCCCCTATAGGGCAAAACAGGATGTCACACTCAAGAACTACAGAAATAAATACTGCAACTGTACTTCTCTTACTACAGAAATTGTAGTCAGAGAGGTAAGTTTTCACTTTTGGTTCAATTATAGATTCATAACAGTTGGAAATGACCTCCATGGTCATCAAGTCCAGTATTGAACAACGCCACTACATCAACTAAACTGTAGTACTAAGGGCCATACCAAGTAATTTCTTGGTCCCTTCCAGACACTTCCCTGTCCAGCCTGTTCTCATGCTTAACCACCATTTCAGTCAAGGAGTTCTTCCTAATGTGCCATCTAAGCCTCCTCAGCACAAGAAAATGCAGATATATAACACATTTATATAACAATTGATATAAGACTTACAGAAGAACAAAGAAGCACAAGAGCCCCACTCCAACAGAACACAATAGAACTTGGACTGCTGCCCCAAATTATATTCATTTGTAAGTTCAGTCCCTCACATGAAACAAGGTTTGTGACTGGGCCTAAGGGAGCACTTACACACACGGGTGGTGGTACAGTCCTCAGCAAAAACTTCTAATTTCCCTCATCAGAAATAACTGAATAGAAAGACACAAATATGACAATATAACAGAAGGAAATATTGGTCATTCCTTAAATTAATAACTATACTTTAATCAACAGACTCATTAATATCTGCTTACTTGCTTCTACAATTGTCATTCCAACATCCTCACAAAACTGTTTCTCAAGTCAACTGAGGACCCTCAAAGTCACACAAAATAAGTTCTGTAAAATTTACACATTCCCTTCTCAGAGATCACATACTCTGACAAAGAAATTGAAACTCCTCTTCAATTTATCCTTTATTGAAACCTGAAAGTCAATTAAATTAGAACTATTAAAATTTTCTCATTTTGAATTCTCCTTATTTGACTTTCTTTTCTCAAATTCTCTATAGACCAACACCATTTTTGTAGGAATCCTGCTGTTTGCAGAAATTAAAATAGCTCAGAGATACTCCTGCTTCATAAC
>JAXCLO010000001.1:13044599-13061368 GCA_035583995.1 Arremon aurantiirostris | reverse complement strand
TAGACCAACACCATTTTTGTAGGAATCCTGCTGTTTGCAGAAATTAAAATAGCTCAGAGATACTCCTGCTTCATAACTTTGCTTTAGCCCTTTTCTACAGTGCTTCTGAGCAAGCCAAGTATTACATTTTGTAATGCTGTATCAGAATAAGAGTGACCTTTACAATGACCTGGTTCTCTTAGAATCTATCCTCAGAGCCAGGTGACAGACTACCATCCTGGGCACATGAAAACCTCAAGAGAAAGGCCACTACTTACAGAGTAGGAGTTTGAAAAGAGAATTCACATAAATGTCGCTATGCGGGATTATATGGTCTTTGCTCAAACATAGCCTTTAAAAAGACTCCAAATGCCAGTATTTTTAGAAGCTGGGATAAATACGGAACATTTTTATCACCTGATTCTATTTAGCACTGCATTATAATCGAAATACAAAACAAGAATAGACAGTCAGGCTTCACTAAAATGTATATATTTCATGTCCATGTTTTTTCTTTAACAGAGATAAAGCAGTCTGACAAATAACTAAAATATATCTATTTTAATTACATCTGAATTATTTTGAGGTAAAATCTCTACACTGAAATGGATTCATTTAGGTTGACCAAAGGGGGGAATTGTCAGGGACTGCTGAAGAACTGGTTAAAGCTACTTAGAACAAGCTTATTTGACTTCAGAAATAAAAAAAATTGTATAAAGTGCATAACTTTGTGTAAATGGGATTGATAAAATCTGCCCAAGTAGCTGTAGACCAGTAATTTCCCCTTGGAAGACTTTACTCAAGGACACTACAATCACCAAAACTGCTTGCAACTATGCACAGCCTCATACCAAATATTCTGAAAGAGAGGGGCTGGAAGAACCCAAGGTAACAGCACTGACATTTCCCTTTTCCACTGCTGGTACTTTGAGCACTGTTTGGGTCTCCCATTGATTTTCAGACTATAAAGGAGTGACTCCTCACTACAAGTGCAACATATCCTTTGTTAGGAGGAAATCCTTCCTTTGTTAGGGGGAAACCAGCACTTCTCAGACCTTGCTGTCTGTACAGTGAACTGCCCATCACCATCTGTCCCTTGGACAAGTGTTGACATTCCTAAATAGCCTGTTATTTAATAGTCCTGTTATTTAAAATAGATATCCTCTTAACTTCCTGTCATTTGGAGAGCCAAATAAATTTTTCCGCCTGGCAAGTGTTCCAACATGACCTTGTCATTGAGTGATGGCTGCAAAATCCTCAGGATAATATTTTCTGCTTATTAAAACAGATTTTTTTTACTCTAACACTATACCAAGACACAATGTCATTTTTAGGAAGGAAGAACTGTTCCCAATTAATCACTGATGATGAGCGTACATGAGTTATTATTTGGACAGCTTGACGCCAGACCTCATTAAGTAGGTACCACACAGAAATTGTACTACTTCTGCATAAATATTTGCATGAGTTTTTGCAACCCTTTCCTAATTCTGGCTGATGAGAAAGTTATGTTTATAGCCCTTCTGTTGTTTTCCTGCTTTCCAAACTGAATATTCCCTATATCATAGCTATGGTATCTGTTTAGTCTTTAAATTGCACAGGGTTTTTTACATGCTCGCTGATGAATACTGTCATGAATTACCAGAGCTCAGCTTCTTGAGAACTTCCTACTAAAATATTGGAATAACTAAAACTAATATTTTTTTTAATTCTTGCTAAGTGAAACCAACATTGAAACACTGAGCATTTTGGGGTCACAATTCTGAAACTATTGAGAACACTGATTATCATTAAAAATCCCCAGCTCATAAACTGAAACTGCTCATCACCATACCTTTCTGGATACTCAGGAAAAAGACATCTGTCATTTTCTTAATGCTGCTATTATCCCTAATGTGAAAGCAATTCATATTTTTATCTTTCTATGTTCATCCTCAGAGAGCAGCTGGGTAAGCTGAAAGACCTGCACTTTCAATTTAGGAGTATCTGCTCTATCTCCCAAATGTATCAATACATTTCTACTTTCACACATTTCATAACCAAACAGTAGGTTCACTTAAAAGCCCTCCAGGCTCTTCAACCTTGTTTCTAGGTAACTTTAAAAAAAAAAAAGGAAAAGCACTGCAGTGTGACATTAATGTCAATGAAAGTAAATTAATTCAATACAGCCATGTATATGAGTCTGGAGTAAATGTGTTGTTTGCAAAGTTTTGAGGTCACTGTTTGCCTACAAAACTCCAAATGTTAAAGAAGGAGTACACTGTGGCACAGATGTACTGCAAAAAATATTTATAATTAAAGGAATCTATTCAATCATTATTTAGAATCCCCCTTGTAAGTCTTGATCCTCAGACTTTATTTCAAATATTCAATTTGTACTTGGAGTAGCTGGCCTTAAAACCCATTGATTCCATCCTCCTACAACACAACTGCTTAATTAAAATTAGTTCAATTTGTATACACTCTTACATTTATGCTGGACTTCTGAAACAACCATTAAAGGAAATTAATTCTGGTCCTTTCTGAGTCCGAGAGAGCTCATATAAACACATATTAGCAAACTTGAGGAAAAACAAAATCCCCGTAGCTTTAAAATTAGGGGAAGCAAATCCAGTGTTTTTTTGGTTTTTTTTTGAGTTCTAGCCTAACCACAGAGCTGCCAGAATTAATCATTTCAAGACTTGGTTGTAGAAACTTGATTATGCACGTTTCAAATCAAGAACCATATTTTACCCAAGCAGTGGTATTCTTGTGTACACACCATGATGAAAATGAAGATGCTGAAGAAGGGTTGGTGGCTGAAGAAACAGAAAGATAAGGAGACTGCTTTCCAGCTGTTTCTAGTCAGACGAGGCTGCTGGAAGTGACCAGAACTGTATAATTTTCTTACCTGTATCTGGATGTAGGTCTGTAAAGAGTATTTGGGTCTGGACATGTAACGCTTGTTGTTTTCAATGGAGGAGAGTGCACCGAGTCTTCCTGAAAGAGTGTTGCTTTTTATCTTATATATATGTATGTACCTTAAAATTGTAAAATCTGGCTTAGACTTGTGAAATCTACCTACTAATCTTCACAAAATCATAATATCGACAATAAAATTTAACTTTTCTTTCTAAGAAGTTCATTGCTCTCACTTTTTAGGATGCCAAATATTTTAGGAGTTCAGAAAGATAAGCTTATCACAGGACTACTTCTTAAAGTGGGTTTGTTTAGTCAAACCTAATTTCAAAGACACTTTTTCATTTTATTTTACTCTTACTTTTGCATAATTTCTTTAAAATGACTATTTATTAACATCTAATTTACTAACACTCAAAATGCTGCATTTAATCCTCCTCATTTTTTAATGTATTTTAATATGCTTTATTTTTCAACATCAAAATATTTTTCAGAAGATGAGAGAACAGTTAATTTTCTTTTTTCTTTTTAACTTATTCTAACATTAAACATTTGCAATAAAAAGAACATTTTATAATAGCAGTAGTTTTCAGGGTATATATTCAGCACCCTCTCCTTTCATTTTTTTATGTAAAGAAAAGTTCTGAAAACCCATAATCATAAATCCTCTATAGTCCACACAGAGCAGATACATCACTTTGAATCCATGCTCAAAGAAAAACCCAAAAGAGAAGTAAGAATATGGCTTTCATTCCCTCTTATAACTCTTTGATGGTTTTTGTTTGTTTATTACAATAAAATATTACTCATTCACAAACCTCTAAAATTCCAGTTAATTTATGAATATGATTCAGCCAAGAAGCAAACAGACTGAACTGTGTTTATCTTCATGATAATAACAACAGATTACACAGCAATCCTTAATGATTGGAAAGGTTTTGTCAAAAATGTAAATACAGAATTGAACTATTTCCCTGACCAAGGGACCTTCTGGGTTGGAGTGACTACATCAGTAAGAGGAGGGGTACAGATTCCATTTATCTGGAGTTCTGTAATGATGGTAGCTCCCCACAGCATTCTTACCTCTAAATTTGAGAAATATGGGTTTAAAGGGTGGACTGATGGATGTCCTGAGGAATTGGCAGGGTGAGAAAGTGCAGAGTTACAACCAGTGGCTCAATGTCTGAGTGGAAACCATGAGCGCTGTCCCTCAAAGGTCATTACAGGATTATCCATTGTTACACAAGCCCTTGGTACTACCAAATTATGTATCAGTAGCCATCAAACCACCACCATGATTGTCAGAATTTTGAGTCAGTAGCTGAATCCATATCTGGGCTTTCTTATCTTCTTTCTTGGATAGGGCCAAAGCCTCATCCTCCCACCCAAACCTATTAGGGTTCACATAATTTTTTACCCGAGGGACCCAAAGAAACTTTTCAGTTCTTTTTTTATTTAAATGTATCCAAAACTATGCTCCTGCATACTGAAAACTCTATTTTGCTTCATATTTTGTCTCTTGTTATCTTGGACTTGAAGGATAACACATTTAATAACTTTGAAGCAGCAGGATATCAGAAATACCAGCATTAGAAATATTCAAATTACACATTTGATATGCAATTCTTCACTTCCCATCAAATGTTTTCAAGCTTTTGTTGCCTACTTCAGCAAACAGGGTTATTCTAGTCACATTTTAAGGTGTTTTCTTTGATGTGCAAATAAACGAGAAAGTTCAGATAAGAAAATCCAATATATTTTGTGTACTTCACGTCAGCAAATCAAATAGATGAAGTGAGCTTGTTTTGTACTGAAGGCAGAAAATGTCAGAAGGCATATTTAAAATTAAATGTAGTAATTGCAGGAAAATGTGTGTTAATACACTATTATAATAACAACAGGAGACCACAGATGAAAGGGTAGAAATAAATTTAGAATATCTCTGCTAGTTCTAACCAAGCACAGCACAGAAAAGCAATATACTTTTTATGGGAGCAGGACTGCTAGCCATACTTTAGGACATCTCACATTTTTCTTGAGATATTAGGTACTGAAGAAATGAAACAATTCTCTTTAACTCAGAATGTCTTTAATGATAATGATGTCTACTTACAATGATTAATTAGGAGAAGACTTTCACTTTAGGCAACCTAAATTAGCTTAAAATAAAAATTTCTGACCTATAAAAGTTACTTTTTTTGTCTATAGTTTATCTATTCAGTTGGGCTATATTTAAGTTACAGAAACTAATTAGAGATGTTCTTGGTTCCTAAGAAGGTCACAAAATTGCCGTGGAGGTGAAGAATTGCCAAAAACCAGGTGGGTAAACCAGAGCAACAGCCACACCAGAATCATGACATCCTGTAGGCCAGAGCCTTCTGGAAAGTTACACTGCTATTTGTTTAAACAGGTTTGTGAAATGAGCTGTTTAAAAACAGAAGTCTCAGCACCACAGGTGATGTTTTCCCTTATAAACTTTCAGGTTGCAGGACTGAGCTCAACTTGGAGCCTTTAGTATTCTAGAGAAGGCTTTACAATCTCTGTAAAGCCATCCATCCATCCATCCATCCATCCATCCATCCATCCATCCATCCATCCATCCATCCATCCAAATCCTGAGCAGAACTGGGAACCATCTTCTGGTGTTTCTCAAATTCATCCTCTTAATAGTGTCAACATCATGCACCACCATTTTTTTTCATTTTTCTTTTCTCTTTTTGTTGATAGGAAGCAGCACAACTACAGGGCAGGTTGAAGCACCCACATGTCCTGCAGCTGTGTGTGCCCTCAGCCCCAGAAAGAGGTGAATGTTTGGAACTCACACCACTTGGGAAAGGGGGTGCCTGGAAATGCAAGGATTAGCTGCAAAATGGTATTTTGAACATGTAAAAATTATTAATGCTTTAGAAGTCTTTAGTATTCTGTTTCATCAGTTATATTAGTCATACTGATCCCAAATGTGTATTTCACTGATTGCTGGCTAATTATGAATCATTAATAAATCACTAGATTAATTATGCTCCTTTGATCCTGATTTGGTTAAGCTATATTAGCCCATGACAGGTGCCAGCTCAGCAAATGCAGGAGCAATTCCTAGAAATCAGAATTCATGCCAGTAAATTTCATTTCCTCCTTGTGTTCATTTGTATGCAGTCGTAGCTGGAGTGTGCAGCTGCCATGGGAGACCCACTACTTAATTTAGTGTTGCTGGCCTTTCTCTGACAATACAGAATTTCTGATGGGAAAAAGCTTTACTTTCTGGTTCTTAAATATAAAAAGAATGAAATATAACACAGTACAGGATAATCTTAAAGAATATAAAGTTAAATAAATATTTTTTGCAACTGCTCCAAGACAGTTACCTGAATTATAATTTACCTGAATTTTCCAACAAGGAGAGACACAGACAAGTATTTTGTGTCTGTATTCTGAATATCAGGGGAAAAGTATTGCACATCAGTTACTCTAAGTTAGAAATCCTGACTACACCAAAAAAACCCCCAGATAAACATATTTCTACAAGTGCCTCACACAGGACTTCCATACAACTGCAGTGATGCTGTACAGTTCTACTGCTGCATATGTGGAGGCTTCTCAGACTCCACTGCCTTGAATCTTACTGTAATTAAACAGCTGCTCTTTAGAAAAATTATCTGGATTTTTCTCCTCATTGCTGAGATGAAAAATTCATGAAAATACTTGCATAAGGGGAAGTTGATATTGAGCCATTGGATTCATATTTTGTAAAGTTTCATACAAGCTCATAGCTCATATTGTGATTCTACACTTATTCTATGTAGAATGCCTGTTTGTAACATTTAAGAGCAGAAACAGAAACATCAATTTCCCAGAAAACATTAGGTCTCTGTCTAAAGTCCTTCAGGCATAGAAGCAACATGTTAAAGATGCAGAAATTGACATCTGTCTCACAAAGCTGCATGGAAGACCCTGAAGATAAAACATCCTAAATAATGCTCAAGACAAATGTTTATTCACAGGATTACTCATCTGAATTTCTAGTATTTACCCTTAGATGGCAGTTAATCAAAACTTTTTTGAAAAAGGGGAAAAAAGGCAGAGAAAAGAAAGCTAGAATCTAGCTCCAAATAATGTAGTTTAAGCTTTTTTTAAACTAAACCCCATTTTTTTTCCCCAAAATAAAGTATGTTAAAAGCTGTCCATGAAAATCAGTTGAAATATGCCACAGATTTTATACCATCAACTAGTTTTAATGACTTATCTTCTTTTCATCCCTTGGGCTGAAATTGTGTTTCCTGACTCTCCTAGATTTCCTGAGGGGCTGTTTTATCTAATGGGCCTTATAGTGCTCACTTAGTTCTTCCAGAGCTTCCACCTTAGGGAAGAAAAACACCAGAAAAGTGCCATAGGTTTGCTAGTTTTTCTCTAGACTTGAATCTGTGGTACTTCAAAGTCACCAGGCATGTTTATATTGCTCTTGGCAAACAGCAGTTATCCAGAGTGTGGAATGATCTAACAGCTTCCAGAGGTTCAATAGTTAGAGCTGTTTTTCTCTTTTCTGGCCTTACTCAGAGGATTATAAAATATCTTGAGTTGCAAGGACCCATATGGAACACCAAAGCCAAATTCCAGGTCCTTCCCAAGAGTCACACACTGTGCCTGAGGGCATTGTCCAAACATTTCTTGAGCTCTGTCAGCCTTGGTGCTGTGACCACTGCCCTGAGCAGCCTGTTCCAGTGCCCAGCCACCCTCTGGGTGAAGAACCTTTCCCTAATATCCGACCTAAACCTCCCCCAACACACTTTCAAGTCATTCCCTCAGGTCCTGTCACTGTATTGAGATTAATATTTCCCCCCAAAATTTTGGTATGAGACAACATTAATTTATTAATCTACTGATAGACCAATTTTTAACAGCAACATGACAGTTGAAAGGAAATTTTAAGATGTTTTAAATGCTTCAAAACCAGAGAGGTAGGATCTTTCAGGACTACATGGGACAAAAACATAGAAGATACACTCAGAAATGTTTGGGACATAAGTGAAGAAGTTGTGCTTTACTCCAGTTCAAGATTCCCAAAGTATTCACTGAGGAAGACAGAGCAGAGGAGGTACATCAATTTCTAGTACTTTCATAAGGAAAATAAATTATTAAATCAAATTAATAAATTAGATCTACATTAGAGTAACAGCACGCACACAGGAGCTCTGAAGGAACTCAATAATAAGAACATAGACCAAGGTGTTGCTGTGCCAGGAGACCACAAGGCTTGCCAGGATAACCCTTGCCTACCACAAGAGATTTTCAGGGGATTCCAGGAACTACTGGCTGATGAGTCTGATTTTCATTTCAAGATGGATATTGAGATGGAGAGTCTACAGTAAAACATACAGTAACTGAGCCTGAACATAAACAGCTTGTTTGGAAGGGAACAGCCTGGCTTTCTGTGAAGAAAAGTCCTGGCCCAGCAGCCTGCCAGACTTTTTGAAGGGGATCAATAACCACATCCAGCAGATATAACATATTTGAATTTTCAAGACACTTTCAACAAGGTTTTTCAAAACAAATTGCTGCAGAAACTGAACTACCTTATGACTGGGAATGTTTTCATAAAATAAAAAGCTAATTAAGGCGGAGAAAAAGAAAAGGAAGAGCTTGATGCTCCCTTTTCAGCACAAAGAAGAGCCAGTCCTCGGGCCCTGCAGGCATCAGTGCTGTGATTGACTCATTTTATTCACCCTTCATGACAGAAAAGGAAGTGCACTGTCAGATCTCCAAGTCTGCTGACAATAATGAGCTTTTCCAGGTAGACAGATGCCACAGCAGTGGTGAGTATCTCACTGAGCTGAGAGTGTGAACATTAGATGGCAGATGAGCTTCAGGGTAAACAGGTGCAAGTTTGTGAAGCAAAAATGCTCTGAAGCAAGTTGAACTCTGGACTAGCAGACAGCTCTGGATCCTGGAGTCACCACCAGCAGTTCTCTGAAATCTTTTGGTCAGGGTATGGCAGCAGGCAAAAAATCCAACAACCCTTTGGGCATCACTAGAAAGGATACAGCGAGAACAAAACCATAGAAGGCCACACTGCAGACAGTTCTGATATCCATGTCAAAATGCAGTTCGAGCAGCTCCTCATGAAGAAAAGCTAGAAAGGTCAGGAACCTTTCCTTTCAAAGGCCACGAAGTTGAAGAGGACATGATAATTTCTCAAAATCGTGAAGATGCTATACATTGCAAATTCAAAATTATTACAACTAAGTTCTGCAAAGCTGGAAGTAAAGGGTATTAAATACTAGATTTAAGAAGTATTACAAAGCAGGCCTTGAACTTCTGGGACTTCCTTCTGTCAGGTTGTTAAATTAGGATCTGACAGAGGGTTCAAAAGGAGTTTGGACAAATTCAAGTACCACAGATTCATTAATGGAGGTTAATGACAAGTTTCTTCTAGAAGGCCTGGCTCTGCTGTTGTTAGATAGGGAAGGAACAGTGATTTGAGTAATCAAACCTGGAATTAAACATTGAGTTACTACTCAAAACGCAAAAAAGCATTTAAATTATTTAAATATCTAGATATTAGACCAAGTAGCTTGATTGTTGAAAATGCCTAGAAGTAGAAAAAGCACCACATGATTTATAAGATTCTTTCCTCTTGGAACTAAATGGGTAGGAAAAAAAAAATAGGAAAAAAATGCAGAAACTACTTTATAATAAAACCAGGCCAATCTGCAGAAGTGAATAAATGTGGTTTGTTCGAGCAGTTTGTGGGCATGTGTCAAGCTGACAAAATTTTGACATATGTTCTTTTCAGCATGGTAAACACATCTCACTTCCCTACAAAAAGCTGGCAAATGCTGCATGGTTGATTTTAGTGGGTTTTTTTTGGTGTTGTTTTTGGTTTTTCTTTTTTATAGTGGCAATAATTTTATAAATTTAATAGTTTATATTGCTTTCTTTCTCATATGCTACCTCTTTACATGCATGCTTGATGTTCTCAGGCTTTTCCTATTTGTTTGTCAAAGATCCATTAGTCTAGTCCTGAGCCTAGGATGTTATTTGAACTCTATTTAGTTTCTTCATTAAGTGACATGCCCAAAAAAATTTGTCCCAAAGGAATGAAAACAACAAAAAACTAAATGTACTCTTAAAAGCAAGCCTGTATGGCAAGAAGTCAATAAATAATCAGGCAGTTGACAATAGCCGGAGTAACTGTCAGCACTCTTGACCACTTACCCCATCCTTAAACACCTCTCAAAGATATAAATTTTCAAATTCTCTTTATATATTAAATTACCAAAAATATCTTTAGTGACAATGATGCTATCAAAATTCTTTAGAGTGAAATTACCTATTCAACTACAATCTAAATACTGATCTACATGAAAATAAATGTTTTTCTTTCAAGCCATTCACCTGTGGCTTCCTCTCCTTTTGCACAGTCATTTTACTTCTGAGCTGCCAAGGCTAATCAGGTTTTCTTTGATACTTTCAAGTTCTCAGCTCTTCTTTTTTTCACTGATTGGAAAATGTATCAGCCCTAATAAAGAAAGCCATTTATTTCCTTTCATTAGGAGTGAAAGAACAATACACAACTGATTGTCTGTGGTCAGCATTAAACAAAAACCTGTGTCAGTGATGAAGATCACCAATACTCCTTTATGGCTTGTAGATAATCAGCTCTAAAAAGCAAGCAAGGAACAAGAGAAAACAACAAAATTTTTTTAGGATGTAAGATGCATCACACCAATAAAGACAGCACTATATGAAGATTTGTGGATCCCTAATCTCGTGTGCCTACTTTCATTTTTTTTCATCTTTTGTTCATCTTTATGGACATAAGTTCTTCAGAAAAATTCAGATATGTAAAGCACAAGAAAAATACAGAGATCACCACCTAGGTGCTTTTGAAAATTCTTACATATCCATGTCCAGCTAAACAAGTTGTCATTAAGTCAGTTGAACATCCTTAATCTCTCAATCTCGGTGAAAACTGCTGCAAAGCTGCAGAGAAGCATCTGCCACAACAGTCTTCAGCAAATAAAACTCAGATGAATGTAATCTGGCAACAGGACCGTCCAATACTTTTGTGAAATATTTTTGGACTCAACATCTGGGACATGAAGACTAAGAACAGAGGTGAGTAACTATTCCTGCTAATGCCTATGCATATGGGATCTTTGCAGTGAAAAATTAGGTTCAAATGGTGCCTTGGAAACTGAGTAGGAATCTCTGAAACTATTACCACAAGGTGTAGGATTCAGCCAAAATGGTAATTAAAACCCTTCAGAAAGCAGAAGGCCAACACATCTCTGGCAACATATGTAAAGTGCATTTATCCACAGTGGTTTTTTCATAACTTCTCCATTTTCCACACAGAGAAAGCATAAGGGAAATGTTAATTAGCAGCCTGTAATGGCTTGTAAACCACAATAAATAGGGGGATTTAATTATAATTATTTTTAAGTATAACATTGTTATTATGTGCAAATAGTTAAAAATACAACCCTCCATGGGATTAAAGATTTGATAATGTTATATTTTTATATGAAATGTTTCTAGTATCTCCAGACCATATTTAGCCATTGCCAAAAAAGCAAAGATGCCACCATAAAGCATAGGATAAAGGGAACAGGAGGATGGAGTTTCTTTATCCTATGTTTGCCTGTCTCCTGTTCTTCTCCCCTCTTCCAGCATTAGGAAATGCTACAAATAAGTTAAAACAATGTATGTCACAAGAGATGAGAGATTCAGTTGTCTGAACAATACATCTGACAGCTTTTATTACTGCAGAAAAGGACATGGAGCTAGGCAATGGAAGCTCACAAGGGACTCCAACTGGTGCAGAAAACTTTTCACACTTTGAACTGTAGCTCCACATGAGAAAATTTTAAAAGTTCCTGATGCAAGTGTTCTAAAACTTTCACTTTTTAAAAATTTTCTTCCATAGTTAAAGATCACTTAAGGCAACTGAGTTTCAGTACCTGGCTGAAAGTTTTGACATAGAAATTACATGGATATCCTAAGACACATTTTTCAAAGACATATTTCTATTTAGACCTTTCGTATTCTTTCCAGGTGCAAAGAAAACTAGCACATAAACCAAAATTAGGCTTTCAGAACCAACTTTCAGATAACCAAAATTAGGCTTTCAGAAACATTTGAGGCTGTGACAAGGGAGGTTTAGGTTGCATGTTAGGAGAGGTTCTTCCCCCAGAGTATGGTTGGGCACTGGAACAGGCTCCTTGGAAAGTGGTCACAGCAGCAAGCCTGACAGAGTTTGGATGATGCTCTCAAGCACAGGACGAGATTGTTGGGATGTTCTGTGCAGGGACAGGAATTGGATTTTAATGGTTCTTGTGAGTCCCTTCTAAATCTTTATATCCTATGAGTCTATGATTTCAGGATAAGGAAATAAAATACAACCCAATAAAGCATTAATAAGTAAATGCCTACTAAAATACTAATTGTCTATTGAGAAATCCTTTTGGTCCTCAGCCACTATTGAACTGTGTGTGTAGCCTCTGAAACATGGACAAGCAAAAAAAATTTAAATACACAAGCAAGACAAAAATTAAGATTTCATATAAAAGGAAAGGACTAAAGTCTTACACTCTCAATTAATCTGTTCCCTATTAAGCAAAAAAGCATCTTTTAAATCCATTCAGGGAGCTATTTCACCAGCTGAGAGCATCAGAAAAGCATTTATTTTCAAAAGGAGGCATTACAGAAGGTATTCCAAAGATACATACAAACTCTTAACATCAAAAATCAACTACAGGAATGCTATAGTCTTCATAGGTTTGAATCCAAGCCCTGGAGCAAGACTTCAAATTGTCACCATCTGATTGGTGTTTAATCACACACAGTCTATAAAATGCTTAAGTGAAGTCTGATGAACATAAACAACAACAAGCAACTCTTTAGCATTTCACTCCATGAACACACTCTATATTCAAAATTTACTGTGTGCAGCCCTATAAGCACTTAAAGAGGTTAGCTAAAAAATAAGTATATGTTTAAGGTACACATAAAACCAATTTTGGTACATAATCTAATAAATAAAAATGTGGAGATTCTCTTATTTGTGGTCCTGTTATTCTGGTGTTGAAGTACACTAAAAGAAATTTTCTATTTTAGAAAATCCAAGCAAAATAGGGGAAGCTGCCTTTCCTAAAAAACCCAAAAAGCCCTGCAACAAAGAAGAAACAAACCTAAACACATTACTGCAACACAGACAACTTCTAGAAAAGGTTAAATATAACACTTGGAAATCTCAGTGACTTAAACCTTGGAGCCCAGCCTGCCACAGTCCAGTTGGTGCCAGTCTTGTTTTCAAGCAAAATTCAGTGAAGGAGTCATCACTTACAGTTTAAGTAGAAATGTGTTATTATGAATACACAATTTAGCAGTAACTACTGAATCTGAAGTCAGACTCATCTCTAAATTCCCATCTTCTACTTTTATTCACGTACTTACTCTTCTTTCCATGGTAAAGATCTCCCTTCTATTCCACATCATTTCACCAGAAAGAAATGTTTGCTTTGCCAAGTTTTCTCTCTCCGCATGACTAAGTTCAACATCACTTTATAGCAACTCTCATGTAATAGTATACCAGGACCTATTTTTTGCCTCTTCACATGTAGATTTACATTTATACATGTAAAAATATCTCATATCATACATATTTTCCTTATTAAGAGTGGGATACAGGTGTTATCTTACTGCAGTAAGCAAATACATGGATTGTACGTTCCACGTTACCAGACTGATGATGAAAGAACCTTTTCTGCCTGGAGCAACTTCTAGTAAAATCTTTACCTTTCAGTATTTCCTAATAACGTTTTGACAAGCTGAAACAAAACCCTCAATGCATTTGACTTCTCTTGATGGATGGAAATCTAAAGACAACCACCATGTTGAAGAAGAATTGCTCATAATAACTAAGAAACCACTTTGGTTACAGCAAAAGGTAAAAAAAAAAAGTAATTCTGATTTTTACCTGAAAGTGCACTTCACGATGAAGTCTGTCACGCTTCAAGTGTTGAGTTTTGGTGAGTTTTTTGACAGCACTTTAATGATGACACAATCTGACAAATACAGACTGTCCACTGCTGCTAGTAATTTTTAGCAATCAGCCTTTTATATAAAAAGGTAGGTCAGACAGACCCATCACATTCTGCTAGGAGGTTTTTGGAGGAAAGAGATAGAACACCAGTGGGAAATTCACATCAGTACATTCTATAATTCAGTCATATTAGTTGTGTACAAGCAACAGAACAATCTTTGATGGAAAAAAGCCTAATTGTATTTAAAATACAAAAAATGAAAGAAAGAAACCATATGAAATCTTGAGCATGTAGCCAATTTTTCTAGAAAATTTCACTGAATAAGAGAGCAACCACAACTTGCAGAGTTGCACATAGACTCACATACTGAAAATAGATTAATTAATCTTTAAAATATTTCTGCCCTTGGAAAGCTTAATGACCAGTTTCAGACCAATTTAGTCATAAAAGTGTCAGGTGAAAAGAGAACATCATTTTACTTTTAGCTAACAAAAATTACATTTTTGCAACATGTAGCATTACAGTCAGCACCAGTGTTTACAACGCCATACTGTTCTTTACAGATATTTATATTTACTTGTTCCTGGTACATGTACATTGAAAGAATGTGCTAGTCAAGGCATTATCCAGCATTTGAGGACAAACAACTAATCACAGAATCATAGAATTATTTGGACTGAAAGGAAGCTTCAAGCTCATTCCATTTCACATCCTCCTGCCATGGGTGGGGGCTGCTTCCACTAGACCAGGTGGCTCAGAGCCCCATCCAACCTGGCATTGAGCACTTCCAGGGATGGAGCATCCACAGCTTCTCTGGGCAACCTGTGCCAGGGCCTCAGCAGCCCCACAGGGAAGAATTTTTCCTAATATCTAATCTAAACCCATTCCCAGTTTGAAACCATTCCCTCAACGCTGCCATTTGGAGACAGAGGAAAGCAGACATATTAAATTCACATTTACTATGAAAAGAAAATCCCACAGCAACCCAACACAATAATTTTTCTGCTCTCTGAAGATTTCAAGTGTCTGTATGTACATGAACAAATAAAGTCTGCGCAGTACATCATGTTATTTCAATTTAAATTCAGTATTCTATTTTCAGTGAAATTATGACCATATTTCTTTACTTCAACACACAAATCTCATCAGAAAAGAAGTTCTTCTTAGTATTAAGTATTAAGTACCAAAGTAGTTTTTTGCACCCAAAAAATAAACTATCATTTTTCCAAATTTTTCTAATCCAACTAAATGTATGGATTAGAAAAATAAGGTTTTAAATAATCCTCTTGATGCACTTGCTCTGAACTTTAGGGGTGTGTTCTGCTGTAGTATCTACCATCTACATGAGTGTACTCTTCAGCTCTTTATCCATATTAAAAATATTTTAAAGATAATTGCACTTTCATAAGGCTTCTTAATTTATTAAATTAACCATGTGATACTTTTAATATAATTTTCAAGAAAGAATACCATAAGTTTTTTCCCAGTTTTGAGTATGCAACCCGTAATCACAATCTGAACACTGCAGCTCCCTTTTTAAAAGAAAATAGCTTTAGAAACAATGAGTACAAAACATATGGAACTACTTTTCCTCCTGAATTGATTATTTAGGGTAGAATAAACACCAATAATAACTTAAATCCATATAAATATAAAACACATGGCATTGCCATGACTGGCTTTTGTAATCTTAAATTTTATAAATTGTCACGTTTCGGTCATGAACATTTTGTTTCCTGGAACAGATTTTAGAAACTTTCTAATCCTTGCCAAAACATCTGCATGACACTCATTATTTCAGTATTATTTCAGCTTCCTGTATTTTGTGTTGAGTTGTAGGATGAAAGTCAGAAAATAGACTCCTTAAGACACATTCATCCCAAGTAATCTCTAGGACAGAGATAATTTTTGGAACTACATGAAAGCAATCAGTCTTCAAGTAATTATTTGCACTTAAATTATATGATATTAAAACATTGGCAATGCCAGATAGATTCTCCAAAATCGCATTTATCTCAATACAGGATGGTGTGATGTTTTGGTTTTTTGCCCCAGTTCAATTATTTGAATTAGTGGTTGGTTTTAAAAAGCAGAAAACCCTCTTATTAAGAAAAAGAAGACTCTATTTTTATTTTTTTTAAATATAATTTACACATTTTTTTGAAGGTGAATACTCACAATTTTGATTTTTCCTCTTTTTCAAATAAAGGTAAGTCTTCCTGAAGAGTGAGGAAAAACAAATTTTGGAGTTTAGAATAGAAGTAAAATATACTATCCCTCTACATAGAGTGTTTCTTTAGGGTTTAAATCTGTGTTTAATTCTTTAAAGGAGATTAATCTGTGGTAAAGAGTGTATTTTCTTTCATGTCATCAAGCATGCGCTGTTTCACAGATAGAAATGTTATCCCTTATGCAATGTTCAAGTAGTGTTTTTCCTGCCAGGTGCAAGATTCAGCTTTAAGACTTATTTCTGCCATTTCAAATTTTTAGAGAGAGTGATTTCAGAACATTTTACAGCCAAAATATTTACTTGAAGAGTATATAGTAACAGAAACTCTTCTTCTGAAACCAAGATCACATTGTTGTAAATAAATAAGAAACTTGGCTAAAGGTGACAGCTGGTCCACAAATGTTGCTAAAGAAACATTAACTAATATTTTACAGGGGTGGAAAGATTCCCATTGCACACCAATCTGAAATAGAAAATGCATTTACTGAGTATTTACTGAGTGCTTAGATCTGGAGTGACAACGCCGAGTGTATCTGGGTTTCCCAAGGCCAGTTCAGTTGGCCCTGAAATTCTCATGTAAAACACCCAGAAGAGAGCTACTGAGATTATAGCATGAAATG
>JAXCLO010000001.1:13027342-13041510 GCA_035583995.1 Arremon aurantiirostris | reverse complement strand
TCCTCCCAGTCCACAGCTTGCTTGGCTACCCAGTGGATTACTTGCATGCCTCCTGTTAGAGGCCACAGTGCTGGGTAGTATTTATTTGTACCTTCTTTCTTGTTAACTTTAGTAGATAAGTCCATTCTAAAATCAATAACCAATCAATCAATGAAGAGTGCTACATAAAAAAGATGACTCAAACCTGAGGTAAATTTATCAGTCCTCTGTTGTCTCATTATGCTTGGATAGCTGCTCCTCAGACTGTCTGCAATTTGTGAATGACCAGTTCTATGAGTTCAAAGGCTGAGAACAGTATTTTTTTCATTTACTCCACATTCATTATTTCAATGTCCCCCAGAGAACAAGTGTTGAAAGAATTGCAGGAAACCTTATATTATTGCTGTTAGCTACAAATGACCATCAGTGTGAAAGGTTGGCTTCTGAAAAGAAAATCAAGGGATAGTCCAACAGCTGACAAACAGCTGTTATATGACTACATACATTTAACTACCTAATTTAAACAAAATGAGTTAATAAGATTTGGCAGAATACTTACTGGAGATGCTTTTGTCACAGTGACCAGTATATAGGCCTTTGATTAATAAAATTCTTTTTCACTTTTCTGGAAAATTAGGAGAGAGAAAGGCATGAAATTAAGGACAAAGTCAGAAACGTTCCATGGAAATTCTGTGTCTTAAGAAATTGTTCATTTGAAACCCAAATCAACAATATATTTGACCTATGATCTGTCAAATACAGATATCTAGCAAATTAAAATGGGGGTTTATATCGTTTAACTACTTGGAAAATTCAGATTTGCATGATGCTCTCTCTTTAACATCCTGGTGGATCAATTTTAGTGCAAACAAAAGCATTCACTGGTGTGTAATTGGGCGTGAGGTTTTCATGAAGATTTGCAGCCCAGAGAAACTCACTGTGGGATCCCAAACAGCATTTGAGTGGGATTGTAACAACTGTAAAGATTTTATCATAATAATTAAAGCAAGGTATAGGAAAGGTTGAACTCTGTTCAAGCGTGTACAGAAACTATTGTTCCTGTTGCTCAGATAAAATGTGCAGCTTGACTCAGGTAATTGTTTACATGACTCAGAATAACGCAAGCAGAATGCTGCAGTAATACCTGCATCAATTATTGTTTTGGGAGTCCTGCTCTGGGTAAGATAATACTTCTCTTATGCCCATGTAACCTGGAGGATGAAGCACCATATATGAGTAAAAAGAAAGCCCCAATCAGTCTCTTGCAGATGCTGCTCTGTAGCCTTATGCTGCAGTAACATATATCAGGTTTTAGAACGTTTTCTTTTCACATGCTGTTCTTCCTCTGCTGCATGCAGTGTGTTGGCTTTATCATGGAAGAGATTTTGATAAATAATATTATACTGAACCTATAGCACAAGTCAAAAAGGGTTTCAGTAAATTGAGTTCTTCCTTCTTACCCTGATATTTTCCTAGTTATCAAGGTTTTGTTAGATACTTTTTTATTATTTTCCTTTGTTTGTCACCCATGTTCAATAACACATTGTCATCAGCCAGATCAGGAGGCAACTCTATAAAGCATACATGTGAAAACTGGTAGCTGCATAACAGAACCTGAAACCCAAACAGCAATCTCACATATATTAAGAATCAGGTTTTTTTGTAAAAATCAGTAATTTGCAAGGTGTTAGTCAGATTTTAGATGGTTTTCCAGGTGACTTTTAAGTTCTGAGGAAGGCCTGTAGACAGTTGTCTCCCTTCTCTGGGAGGGTGGTGTTTCCACTGTCAAAATGGCACTGCTTTTGGGTGTGGTAGTATTAGACACTGGAAAAGAATCAGTGAACTGTAGTTCTTTCTAACTCTTCACTTGGGAAAACAATTTCTCACTTTTTTTATGTAACCTTGATGATACTGAATATTTTCATCAGATTCCTGTGACACACTTTTACTTTGCAGTATATTTTCAAACTGTCAATAGATACTAACAAAACTCGACATCTTAAACATCAATTTCAAGTCTTTATTAAAAATGTTTGTTTCTACCATTTCCTAGATGCTATTTTGGACATTTCACTCTTTCTATTTGGAAGCCTTTACACTGGAATCCTGGAAGCACTTGTATCTGAATCACAAAGCTTTGCATGACTTATTCTTTCTGTCCTCTATGGTATCAAGTTATAGTCAAGCAGGATTTTGGTTGGTTCATCCTACTTTATGTCTAGCTTTCTTTATAATGCTGCGTATTGTTTGAAATGCTATGTGAGAAGTAACTTCCACAGACATGTTTGGATATTCATTAGAAGCAGCAACCTGGCTGAATTCTGTAGATTAGAGTTCAGAGTGATGGAAACAGCTGAGGTGGGAAGGTAGTTCTGGAGATCAGCTTGACTGCTCAGTTAGGACCACCATGCTCAGGACCATGTCCAGATATCTTTAAAGTAACTCAAAGCTGACTCCACAACCTCCTTGAGTGATTTTATCCAGTGTTTGGTCACCCTCTGTGAATAAAAGTGCTTCCTAATGTTCAGGTGGAACCTCCTGTCTTTCAGTTCGGCCATTGCTCCTTGTCCTGTCACTGGGATCCACTGAGAAGAGCCACGAGCTCTCATTTTTTCACCCTTCCTACACCAAGGTCTCCCCATAGCATTTATTTCCCCAGGCTGAAAAATTCCAGATCTCTCAGATCTTTAATCATAGGAGAGATGATCTAGTCCATTAGTCTTCTGATTGCCAGACTCTCTCTGTGGTACTTGCTGGGGTCCCCAGGACGAAGGAGAAATGGATGATCTGACTCCATGTTCTTAGCAGGCTAACTTATTATTTTATGATACTAGATTATATTAAAGAATGCTATACTAAAACTGTACTAAAGAATTGAGAAACTATAAAGACAAAAGTCTTAACAAGATACTAACTGAAAACTTGTGACCCTCTGCAGAGAGTCCAAAACAGCTGGACTGTGGTTGGTCATTAAATAAAAACAGTTCACACGAAACCACTGAAACAACCACCTGTTGGATAAACAATCTCCGACCACATTCCAAAGCAGGAAACACAGTAGAAGCAATCAGATAATTATTATTTTCATTTTTCTCTGAATCTTCTCAGCTTCCCAGAAGAAGAAATCCTGGTGAAGAGATTTTTCCAGGAAATATGACAGTGACATTTGCTCCAGGATTTCCATGTCTCCCTTGCAGTGGGGAGCTGAGAACTTGACCCAGCACTCATGATGTGGCCTTGCTACAAGTGGTGGCTAGAGGGAAAGAACTACATCCCCTGGTGTCCCCTTGACCAGCTGCCAACACTCCTCCTCATGCAGCCCAGGACATCCTTAACCTTGTTTGCTACACGGGGACATTCCTGATCCATGGCCAGCTTGGTGCCCACCAGCATTTCCAAGGCAAAGCCACTTTCCATGCACTGGTGTCTGGGGTTGTTCTTTCCCAGGGGAAGGACTTTGCACTTGTTCTTTTTAAACTTCCTGAGGTTCCTGTTGGCCCATTTCTCCAGCCTGGCAAAGCCCCTGGAAGCCATCACAGCCATCTGGTGCATCAGCCATTCAAAGCAAGAATTGTGGGGATGGAAATAATTTTAGAACATGAAGGGAAAACACAAAATGTCTTCCTAGAAATCTGTTTACTATCAACAGCTCATCAGATTGCACTGAGTAGACCAACTCCAGAAAGGAATGGGTTGAGTGTTTCAAGTATAGGTATCCAAATCCTTTACTCCTAAATTAAGCGCTTATTTTAAAAATTATGAAATACAGCCAAAATTATTTATGAAATTTGCTGGTTTAAAGCAACAGCAAAAGGATTCCTTTGAGTTATGTATTTGCAATCAGTTATAGAAAGATTAGAAGTCCAAAAGTGGAAGCAAGAAACACCTCTCTGCTCATACTCAGTGGCAGAATTGTATTTTTGGGCTATTATTACGGATTGAAAACACAGTATTCACTCTGAGTTAATTCTTTTAAAAATCCTGTTAATTATTTACATAATACTGTAATGTGCATGGATCTTTAAAATAGGGTGGAAGAAGATGGGGAAAAAGTGGAAAATTCTTCAATCTATAGGCAACATCTAAAGCTCAAATGAATAGAAGTTCAATAAAGAACAGATGCAGGATGAATGTTAATACTGAAGTGTTTGTTGTAACAGATGGGTTTTGAAGAGACCAGAGAATGTGGGGCTATAGGCACATTTTTTTTGGCAGGCAATTTGGAATTAAGGCCTTTATGCTTTCTGGCCAGTATGAGATTGTCCAGGGACATTCACATGAATAAAAACATTGTTTTGTTTTCTGATTTATCCTAGTTGTTCAAGGGATAAAAAAACCCCCCATAATCCCTGTGATTTGAGGTCTGAGAACATAAATTACTTATAGAAAAGACAAAGAAAGACAGCATAATAGCCTGGCCATGTATTTACTCTTCAAGAACACAGTTGCTGTATCAGGGAGGGACCTCTTGCAGATCATAAGAAACATTGGATTGAGTAGAATACCTGATGTGGTGCCCTTTATGTAAAATAGTTCTTTCCTGTTCAGATACAAGTTCAAACCAGAAAGGATTGGTAGAAACAACTTTATACTGAAATTTAAACTTAAAGTTCCTTCAGTTCCCTCTAAAAATTATTTAAAATTTTTGACAGTGAGGTTTCATACATTCAGGATTTTTTTCTCTTATTACAGATACTAAAAGTCTAATTTTTTTAAAACTTCATGCAGACCAATTTAAATATCTAATTATGTAAAATTGACCCAGTCATTGTAAAATTACAGTAGCATATTTATATCTTGTAAATAAGGAACTCGTCTTCACATAAGATTCTAAAGCTCTCTATTTTTGAAAAAAAAAAAGAGATTTTGTGCATCAGCATTAGAACAAAGTAAATATAATTTAAATTCTGAGCTTATTGATCTAAAACCAGTGAATAGTAAATCTCTTTTTGAATCATAATTTAGTATAGTTTTGCCTCACTTCAAACAACCTCATCATTGTCCTTAGAGATACACCATGCAGACTTTATTTTTTAGCATGACTACTACACTGTTACTCAGGGTAGCGTAGTATCTGACAATCTAACACTGGGGCTGCTTCTTACCATTTGCAAAAATTGACTTTGTGTCAACAGCACTGACTTGTGCTTATTTCTCCCCTTTTCTTTCCTAATCAGAGAGTGGGCATGCAGTTAGAAAAGGGAAAGATGGGACCTCTGGCAATGCAGCCCTTTGAAATTTATCTTTATTTCCTTCTTCCTCAGGCCTTTGTTGGAGACATTGTCAGTTATAGTGAAAGCTTTCCCCTCTCTGTGTGCCTGGTCAGAATGAAGAGAAAGAGCTTATTGCTTGTTGCTCTTGCTCACTGGTGCCTAATCAGAATGCTGTAAGGAATTTTTACTTTGTCTCTTAGGGCTTCTGCTGTTTGCTCTAGGCAGCCTCAGGCTCCATGTGGGAATTGAGTGGCAGGTGTTTCCATTAGACTTTTGTGGTTACAGAATACTGCCAAAAATAGCAAGGCATGTCTATTACATACTCTCCTTGATGCACAGAAGGACAGTGATGCACTGGAATCCTTTGCCAGCTTTCTTTCTCTTACTAACTTGAGGAATGCTGGAACTCCTGTTTTGACTCAGTCGAACTCCGTGACACCTCAAAAATGTTTCTCTCCTGAGAGGTGTTCCAGCCAGGCTGGCAGTCACTGTGTCCTAGGCAAGACAAAACACCATTGGTTTTCTTTTTCATTGGCTACCTGCAGCTGAATGGGTGTTTTCTAGGATAACCTGAGCTATGGGAGCTCAGAATCAATACATTCTGCAAGAGCAACCACACTGTATCTTGATTTTTCTCATCAAGAAAGTTGAATGCAGGGCCAAAAAAAATCTATATTATATCTGAAGTTCTGCACACTTTACAATGCAATATTGATATAAATGATGCATGGCAATAGATTTCCTGGCAGACCTGGTAATGGTGGTGGACAAGACCTATAGACGACATTTAAATGGGCAACAGAATTACAAAATGAACATAAATTATTGCATTCACTAAAGAAATTCAATTAATTGCATCATGCAATAACAGTCAGTTCTAATAGCTGAAATTACCTACTGTCTGAAGAAACACTTGCTATTTTGGTACCATATTATACATAGGTCTTAATCTGTATATTAACAGAGTACTTTTTGTATTCTGAAAGGAAAATACACAGTACTTGGATTAGCTATGGATGCAGTTGTAGAAGAGTCTCTGATTATGCATTCATTTTTTGTCTTAGATCAACTTCCTAAGGGACTTGTAACTTCTTTCTAAAAATTATTTCTTAGTGAAACTTGATATGTGAACTATTAGACTAGGACCATGTATAATAAATTATGTTTCTATGAAAAAAATATAAAGGAAAAAATAAGAGCTTTTATACTTTGTGCTCATCTTTGCCTTCAAGTAAATACCTTACAACATCAATTTAAAAATTGCTTCTTCTAATGTTTTTTTACAGTTCTGTTGCACTTGGAATATTTGGGGGTTATATTTGAAGGATGGAGAGGGAAGGCAATAGATAGTATTTATTTGATAAAATTCATAGTGACTTTTTAAATTATAATTCCCTGCAACTTGTAAATGTGGAGTTTCCTGATACAGTGCTTAAATACAGTTTTTGTATGTATAATATATGTATAATATATGTATAATATATGTATAATATATGTATATTATATGCTTTGTATATAAATATATACAGCTGAAGTGATGAAATGAAGGATTTCTGCATGTATGCATAGAAGCATATGTACACATTTAGTAGTATAAACATATGCTCACTTAAGCCAAGATATAGAGAAACTATATTTTTTAAAATTGGATTTTGGTACAAATTGGCTTGATGCAGTTGCATAGAAAATATTTCAGACACTGTGCTCATCTGAGATATAAATATAGAAGCACTCATTTTGTAAATGTTCAAGCTTTGTATTTCCATATCATAATTATTCTTATCGTAAGAGCATTCTAAGTTGTTTTCATAAAATGAATAGACACTCTTGACTCAGCCCTTGCTGTATGTTTTGCTAGGCACTATGTGAATATAGCTTGTTAAACCCTCAATCAATTCTCTTTGCCTATTCCATTTAAAATTGTTCTTTTCAGAATTTTTTTTTTTTTGTAATTTATTCGTTCTTCCTTTAGTGTTGTACATTGTATGCAAAAATATCTAGCACTTTTACATCATTTTCCTAATTACATAACTTAAAATGTCCTAATTACATAACCTAAAATTATCATGTGTAGGGATTTTGATATATTTAATGGCCTGTATAATCTCAAGGTCACAATTGTGGAGGGAAGCTTCAGTTTGAAAATAGCTTAACTATTGACTCTGAAATAGATGATGGAATCTTCTTTTTCTTTTCTGTTTGCAAAAGTGTGTTTTAAACCATCATGATGTCTTTTGAAGGAAGCAGCATTGTGGACTGTAAGCTATGAAGGTTTCTGGAATGCATTCGTGATGCTGGTGATGGAGATGCCCATGGGGTAAGATGACCTGATAGACTTGGTATTAAAAACAAGGAAATACTGATTGAGGATGTGGGAATTGGGACGAGTCTTGCTCATGAGATGGTGGAATTCAGGGTTCAGAAGAAAAGTAGCCTGATGAACCCAAGAGGTCTCTGTGAGGAGGTGACTGACTTGGGGATGAGGAGAGAACAGGATGTTACTGATTTCAGCAGTCTCACGTCACATCACAACTGAAAAACTGATGCAGACTGGACTTTATGTGCAAGGAAATGGAACTAAAACTGCTGATCACAGTTGTGATCCGTGGCAAAATCCAGTCCCTGGCAGTGCTCTGCAGGGTTCAGTGCTGGGGCCAGTATTTCTAAATACCCTCAGTGCTGAGCCATATGACAGGACAGAGGGTACCCTCAGCAAGCTTGGTAGGTGAACCCAGCCAGGCTGATGGACCAAAGAGATGGTAGTAGAGCCTTCCATGAGCATGTGAGCTGGAGAAATGGGTGGAAGGGAATGTTGGGAAGTTCAGCAACAGGAAACACAGTCCTGTACTTGGTGTGGGGCAGGGCAGGGAATAACCTGGTGCCCAAGTACAGGCTGAGGACAGACAGGCTGGAAAGTAATTTGAATATGAAGATATGGGAAGGGCGTGGTGTGATGGTGGTGACATCCTTGTTGGGGCCACAATCAACCAATGCACCTGTGCGGCATCTTTGAAAATTCTCACAAGCTGGTGGATGTCCTGGGCACCTTGCCTTGTCCACCAGCTCTCTGAGTCAGCGACTGGACTGGCAGCCCCCAGAAATGGCCCTTAACCTGAGTAATTTTGTGAAGACCCTTCAATCTACAGCTACCAGCTCAATTTTGGTACTAAGCAGGTTCCTAAATGATTTCTGATAACTAGAGTCTTTTTTCTGTGCTTTCTGTGTCAAAGATGGAAATATAATTTTTTTCTTTTTTTGGAAGTTTCTTCTGAAGGAAGAAGAAACATACATCTGTTACTATGCAGATGCTGTAATAATGGTATCCACCAAAGAACTTCAAATACAATGATGATTTATGCTTTATTTTCTTACAAGTTTTTTCTTGCTGCATCAAGTGTCAAGATAAATATCAAGTACCTGAAGGAAGAATCTGATATGAATTATAACTGTATGCAATTTGAATATATCATAATAATTACATAATTGTATTATATTATAATTTTTGTCTTTGAATATTTTAAAATAATTTCATCAATAACACTAACTATAAAGGTTTACTTTTATTTGTGTTGCAATTGTGCTTAGTAATCTGTGGTGTGCATTGCACTACTGTTTCTGTGAATGTTTTTTTGTGCAATCAGGGGTAAACCATACACAGCCATTTTGTGTCAGGTAATTTTTCCCTGTTACAATTTTTAGGAAGGGGAAAGCACCTTTTTTTCCCTCCTTTTGTTTATCAGAGGGGGACATTAGTGATTCTAATCCTAGTAATTTCTAATCCTAGAACAGTTTCCTAGTTGAGCTCTGTGAAACAGTGAAACTCCCAGGGTGGAATATTGAAACACAAGGTGCAGAAACAATGAAAAATTAGTTATCAAATGTGACTTTAGAGATGAAGTGGTTGCTACATCTGTGTGAGTGCGTGGTAGTGGCATACTGGTGGTTTAACTGCAGAAAATACTGAGGTTGTTGGTATTTTGGCCAAATATTTTTAAACTCACCCTGTACACAGAAGAACTGATCCCCACACACAGTGATAGTGCTCTGTATTTCCATCCATGGTCTGTGACAAAGGGATAATAGACACAAAATGCAGGGACAGACAATCTCTGGAAAAGGTAACAACAACTGCATGTTTTCCAGGCTCTGTGGAAAGAGATATTTTAGGAGGAAATTCTCACCTGTTTTCTCTAGCTTTAGAAAATTTTTAATGTTTCAAAGGGTAATAGAAGGAGGAGGAGCAGAAAGATTCTCGGTGCCAAATCAGACAGCTGTAAAGCCTGTGTCCTCCAAAAAGTCATATATAATTAGTACTTGTCATTGTGAGGAACAGTAATTAGTTACTGTGTATAGAAGCACAAAGAAAAAACATGTGATATAGTTTTCAAATTTTAGAGTGAGAGAAGCTTTGAGCACAATCTAAACTAAGCCTTGATAAATGATAATAATGGTAGCCTAGAAGATATGTACACCTTTATTTTAAAGTTAAGTAAGACAAAAGCCTAATAGTGAATATTTCCCAGATGTTTCAAAAACATCACAACTTTTTTCTATTTGTTTTGACTAAATTTCAGAAATCAGCAGCAGAAGTTGTCAGCTAACTAGCATATTTTCAAACAGAGGTTTGTTTTTCTAATTGAGAATAATATGCAGATACATTTATCTTCTTTGGTATGTCCTAGTTGCTAAGTGTAAAGGTCTTTATCTGTATATATGCATATTGCATGCATAAATGAACATTTTCAGTAGGTGTTCAGTAATAAGCATTTTAACTGCAAATTGAGATTACAAGCCTTCCCAGAGTACTTGTAAATGGTCTTCTAAAAAATTAACTGAGTGATGGTTTTATTAATTAGTCATCAATAGAACAAATGAGTGACTATCTGCCTGTCAGTATTCCCTACAGTACTTAGTCTCCTTTGAAATTTTAAATGTGAGCTAAATAAAAATTCCCATGCACTATAAAATATGCTTTAAGAAATACTTTATGTTGTAATCCCCTGTTTGTAAGTATTGAATGAGAGATGATTTTTGAAGGTGAGTGGTTTGAGCTGTGTATAGACACACATGGGCATTGGGACCTTTGATATGGTATTGTACACAATATTGTAAAACTTCTGTTCCCTGTGGGTGCTGTGTTCAGGGAAGTTTTAAGATGGAGCAGCTGTAGTAAATGAAATCAAAGGTCTAGAAAATGTATTACCTTTGATGTTGATCAAAAACGTCAGTCTTGAGGAGAATAGACAGAACATCCCACAGCAAAGTCCAGAGCTGGGCTGACAGGACACAACCATGTCATTCAGGAATGGAGAATCCAAGCGGGATGAGCTAAGCAGATAGATAGAGGTGTGCTCTTTTTCCCAATAAAGGCTTCTAACCACCACTCAAGGAAAGAGGACATTTATTTGATCTCACCCAAATGAGCATCACCTTCTTATCAATACTTACCTTTTCCACAGACGTATCTGTGTCCTATGCATTATGTAATGCTCCATAGCAACATTTCTCTTATTTGATGATATCAGATCACTTTGAGTGACATAGATTAGGTTTTTGGGGATCCATATGTGTAGTATAAATTGAAATTAACTGTATTCTTTGATTTTGCAAGATGCTTACGAACTTTTAGATTGTGTTGCAGCTTCAGGTGTGTTCCAAAGAAAGAAAGAAAAAAGACAAAAAATTAGAAATTGAAGGGAATAGAATAAAAGAAAAAAAATAACATAAACCCTGCTATTTTGATCATATGCAACAATTTATGCTTTGGGTTATAATTGCAACATATCACCTTACTTTGGAATGACACTGAAATAATGCAGAAAATATGCTGCCTTGTATTTCTCAAGGATTAGTGTGGATATCAACATTTCCTGCAGAGAGCAGATAATTTAAAGCTGTTGACAGCTAGAGGTGATATTGTGTAAGGTAGAAATGCAGTGGAATGAGGAACGCTGTTGCTACATAAAAACTATGTTTACTGTCTAAACTATTAGTGCTTTAACATGTCACTGAAAGGTCAACCTTAAAGAATAATGGAGGAGCTTTTGGAATGAAGGGAAATAAATTCAAAAGGATGTACTGTGAGTTCATTCCAGCTCTATCTTTTTCATAGGGGTTGCTAAAGTAGATTTTTTTATATTATTTCCATTGTTTTGTTTTGTTTGGGATTTGGGGTGTGTGTGTGTGTGTGTGTGTGTAATTTGGAGGGAAGGAGTGTGTATGTGTGTTTTTATTTTTTGGTTGGTTTGGGTTTTGTTTTTTGGGTTTTTTTGGGTTTTTTTGTAATTATTTTTTGTAATTTTTGTAACAATTGTCCTAGTTTTCTTGGCCGAGATGAATTTTTTTCTTCCTAGCATTTGACTGTTTTGGATTTAATATGAGAATGATGCACACTGATTGTGGGATTGTTGCTGAGTGGTGCTTACCACATCCCTAAGTCAAGGACTCTTCAGTGACTCATGCTCTGCCAGCGAGCAGGTGCACGAGGAATTGGCCAAAGGGATATTCCATAACACAAAATGCCATTCTCAGGATACAAACTGGGGAAAGCTGTCCAGGAAGGTCCAATCACTACCTAGGAATATGACAGGCATCAGTCAGTGGGTGATGAGGAATTGTATTGTGTACCACTAGCCTTTATTGGGTTTTATTCCTATTTAATATCTCCATTTTCATTGCTATTATTATTATTACTATTGTTATTACTATTATTGCTACCCTTACTAGTACTTCTATTTTTACAACAATAACTAATAATAATATTAATTCAATTATTAAACTGTTCAATCTCAAACCATGGGTTTTCTTTCCTATTTTCCTCCCTACACCATCAGGAAGGTATTGGAAGCAAATAACTGTGTGGTATTTAGTTGCTGGCTGGGTTTAAACCACAGCAATAATGACTGGGAATCAAGCATTTTCTAGATGTGTAATACACTCCAAAACCACTGGAGAGCTCTAACCTGTTCTGATATGATTTTAATCAACATTTTCCTGCATTTTATAATTTGATTCATTAAAGAAACCAAATGCACTGTAAGAACAGTTCTATTCTTCATCCAACAGGGATAACTTGGGTAACACCAGTTGAGTTGGTGCTCCCCGTGCATGCCAATACCAGAACCTGCCCTTGAACAGGTTCTCAACAAGAAGCTGCATCCTTCTGCTTAAGATTTCTCTGCTAGTACACATTTATATACAGGGTCCCCCCTACATGAGTAGTCCTGATCTACCCACATGAATATCTACTGATTTTTCTCCTGACCATTAAGGTCAGTTATTTTTGGTGTTATTACATGAATTTTCAGTTTTTCCACCATAACTGTGTGTGCTTTTAATTGACCCAACAGAACATACATCTTCATGGCTGTTGATGTGGAGGGTCTTGCTTGTCAGTTTTAAGTAATTTGCTTTGATGTCTCCAGAGATGTGTTATGGACACCTGTCCTGGGGTGACTTTATGATGATTGTGTCCCCAGTCGTCTGTTCTGTTTGTGCTGGATGTTAAGTCCTGCACCTTTAAGGCTGGGAAGAAGAAGGAAGAAGAATAATTTTCAAACAGAAATCTCCCTGTTCTTCAAAAACTAGGCAAAAAGGAAAAGGTATATTTGAAATTAATCAAAAATTCTATAAGCACCAACAAACAAGTAATACATTAAAACAGTGGAATGTGAAATCTATGCAAGAGATTCAGAATTTAAATAACCAAGAAACTGTTCATCAGTAAAAAAAGCCTCTCTATCATAAAATAATACTTGAAACAATTTGATATTCATCAATTCACTTCAGAACATATATATTCATACAAAAAAACTTCTTACATTCAATTATGGAATGGAAACTAATGCCTTCTGAGAACACAGAAAACAGGTCACTCCTTCTATCACGTCCTCCATTAGTTTTTGACAGGTCATTGATGACTTCATCAATATTACTTGTGACAAAACATTTTTTAAAAATTTCAAATATTTAAAGATAGGACTAGACCTTCCAGAGTTCCAGCTACCTGAACTGTGTCTATAAAGCAGGTTTACTCTGTCAGAAAATTTCAAGAGCTTGTGATGCTAACACAATTCAGAGTCGCCCTTCTTCCACGGCATGTGAAAAACTTATGTTGTGCAGGAGCCAATGGGACAGCCCAAAAAACCTGGACACAGTATGCACTGGGCTTGTTTCCTTCAAACTCCATTTCTCTCCAACATTTCAAACAGAGGAAAATCTCATAACACAGTGCTCTTGGTGTAAGGCTGCAAAGGATGGTAGGAGAATTTTCACTTGTCCTGCTCTGATAGGAAAGGCTGAATAGCAGCCCTGCTTCAATGCAAGAGGGGCTAGAATGCAACTAATTGCTCCATTTTGTAGCATTACAAGCATTTCCAGAGTTAAAGAGACAGTCACTTCTACTCAGGACTATAAAACTCATAGGCAGCTGTACCACTGTGACATTGCATACACGAGACAGGACTATCATAGCTACTTTACAAAATCACAGCAGCAAAAAATTCCCAAATGCATGAAGAAAAAACCAGGTAAAGAACAAGTCTTGAAAGAAAAATGGGAAACTATCATGCAATACAAAAATAAATGCATTTCTATAGAAAGAAGTCTCTAAGCATTCCAGTGTCTGTGCCAGTGCAACACATAGAAATTTTTACTGCATGTCTTAAGAAACATAAACACAGTAAGTCTGAAATTTACTCAACACCCTTGTGACCACATCTGGAGTGCTGTGTCCATTCTGGTCTGTGCAGCAAAGGTGAGACAGGGAGCTCCTGCAGTGGGTTCTGTGGAGGCTGCAGAGATGATGAAGGGATGGAGCTTCTCTCTGATGAGGAAAGGCTGAGGGAGCTGGGGCTCTTCAGCCTTGAGAAGAGACGACTGAGAGGGAACTTCATCAGTGTCTGTCAGTGCCTGCAGGGAGGGGTCAGAGCAGGGACCAGGCTCTGCTCGGTGGTGCCCAGCAATGGGACAGGGGGC
>JAXCLO010000001.1:12977224-13023706 GCA_035583995.1 Arremon aurantiirostris | reverse complement strand
AATATAATATAATATAATATAATATAATATAATATAATATAATGTAATATAATGTAATGTAATGTAATGTAATGTAATATATCACAGAAATATTTTCTGTTCTTTGTAGTTACATTACTTTGTTGTTCACTCCCTTAGAGCCAGTATTTGCTACACTGAGTAATGTCCTATTCAGGAAACAGTTCTGTTGAAACAGATTTATGACAGACTGGTCTGGTAGTAGCTGCTGATGTGTTTCAGCATATCTCTTTGATTACTGCACACTGCCATCTGGTAGTTCCTTTGCTTTTCTTCTCTCTATTTATTTAATTTATTTACTGTTGTTTCTATTTAAAGACAATTTGACAAAAATATTTTTCATTTGCCCTTAATACTTTAATCTGAACCTCTGGCCTATAGTTAGTACAAATACGAAAATTTGGTTCATAGACTCGTTAAAATACGTTAAAATACGAAATTTGTTGTAACGAAATATTCGTTAAAATACGAAATTTGGTTCATAGACTATCTCATTTGCATGTAGCCATAGTTAAAAATAATTTATTCTCATCATTTCTTCTACAGCTTAAGAGATTTCTATTTGATGCTTGTTAATTGCAGAACAATAGCACCATAATTTGGTGAAGAAATGTCTCCAGAAATGGCCAATTCACTTCTTAGATGTGGATAATACCCTGAGTGTTAACAATGAGAAAAAATTCTTATTCTAGTATCTTTCATGGTTTGTGCTCCATTATATCAAATAAAAGCTTTTCTGAATCTCAAAAATGTAAGATAATGGGATAAATTCTCCAATTTAAGTACACTCATACTTCTTGAAAGGGTGGAATAACAAAACATGATTTCTGAGAAACAATGTAAAAACTGATATAATACACTGGAGAGTGGATTATAAACCTGAAACATTATCTACAGTGGATCATAATTGAAATATACAGATAGTAGTAGTATTAGTAGTAGTATTAGTAGTAGTAGTAGTAGTAGTGGTAATAATAATAATAATAATAATAATAATAATAATAATAATAATAATAATACAGCACAAGTTTTACTCACGGACAGGTAAGGTCTGAAATATCTCAATTTTGCTGTATTCTCCTTGCCCTTTTCCATTTACAGCAGCTACTTTGATTTCATAAGTGGTATTTGGTTCCAAATTGCTCAGAACAACCATAGCTAAAGGGAAGAAAAAAAAAGAATAAAATTTGATGAAATAATAGATTTATAAAAAGTAAGACAAATTCATAATTTGCTTTCTTCACTTGTAAATAATGAGCCTCATATTCTGACAGTACATTGGTTTTATCACAGTACATCAGCTTTTTTTGTTGAGTGTTAATAGTCCCTTTTTTCATCTGCATAAAATCATTGTGACTGAGCAAGTTATGCTTCTGAAGGAACAGTGAAGTCAGTGTAGGCAACACTTAAGGACCTCGATGGGAAGCAACATCTTATATTCAGATTGTGAGCACAGTGTATTGGGTTTGCACACCCGGGTTTTGGTAGTGAGGCAGCTGCAGGGGTGGCTTCTCTGAGAAGGTTTCAGAAGCTTCTCCCATGCCTGACAGAGCCAATCCCAGCTGCTCCAGGCTGGACCCGCTGCTGGCCAGGCCTGAGCCCATCAGTGACAGTTGCCTTCTGTGATAACATATTTAAGAAGGAAAAAGTTATTGTGCAGATGTATTTGTGGCCGGAGAAGAGCAGGATGAGGATGTGAGAGGAACAGCCCTGCAGACACCCAGGTCAGTGCAGAAGGAGGGGCAGGAGTTGCTCCATAACTCCAGAGATTCCCCTTCAGCCCATGGTGCAGCCCATGTGGATGCAGCTGTGCCTTTACAGCCCATGGGAGACCCTGGGGATGCAGAGTTCCACCTGCAGCCCATGGAAGAGGTACACACCAGAGCAGATGGATCCTGAGAGAGGGCTTTGACCCTGTGAAAAGCCTGTGCTGGAACAAGCTCCTGGCAGGGACCTGCACACCCATTCCAGGGGCCCATGCTGGAGCAGCTTTCCTAGTAGGATTTATGACCCTGTGGGGGAACCACGCTGAAGCAGCCTGTCCTTAAAGAATTGATCCTGGGGAAGAGTGACCCACGCTGGAGAAGTTAATGGAGAACTGTTGTCCATGGGATGGACTCAGTTTGGTGCAGTTCATGGAGAATTGTTTCCCATGGGAGGGACCTCCTGGAGAAGGGGAAGACTCCACTCCCAGAGCAGCAGTGGGAACAACATGTGATGATCTCCTTTTATAACCAGGTCACCTGCCTGGTGGATGCAGGAAAGGCTGTGGATGTTGTGTGTTTGGACTTCAGCAAGGCCTTTGCCACTGTCTCCCACAGCACACCCCTGGAAAAGCTGCAGCCCAGGGCTTGGACAGGAGCTCTCTGTGCTGGGTTAGGAACTGGCTGCATGGCCGGGCCCAGAGAGTGCTGGTGAGAGTGCTGCATCCAGCTGGGGGCAGCCACCGGGGTGTCCCTCAGGGCTCTGTGCTGGGGCCAGTTCTGTTCAATGTTTTTATTGATGGCATGGATGAGGGGATTGTGTCTTTCATTAGCAAATTTGCAGATGACACTAAGCTGAGAGTCTGTGTCGATCTGTTGGAAAGAAGGAGGGCTCTGCAGAGACCTGGATCAGTTGGATGGATGGGCCGAGTCCAATGGGATGGAGCTTAATTAGTCTAAGTGCCAAGTCCTGTATTTTGGCCACAATAACCCCCTGCAGCATTACAGGCTGGGGACACTGCAGCTGGACAGTGCCCAGGCAGAAAGGGACCTGGGGGCACTGGCTGACATGGACATGAGCCAGCAGTGTGCCCTGGTGGCCAAGAAGGCCAAAGGCTCCTGGCCTGTGTCAGGAACAGTGTGGCCAGCAGGAGCAGGGAGGTCATTCTTCCCCTGCCCTTGGCAAGGGGTTGTAGAAATGTAACATCTTAAAAAAGAGCCAGTAGTACCTTTCACAGTCCCTAGGGAGCCTAATTTTTTCATTAAACCGAAGGATTTTTTTAGTTGCTTTAGGCCTTCAAGTCGTATATCCAATGAAAGCATAATTATTTCTGTCCATATTCTTTGTTATTCTTTTCAGTGCAGATTTATTAGAATTTCTACTTCTTTAGTTTCTACAGCAGTCCAACAGAGTTCCCATTAAATGTGAAGCTAAAGGGATTTAATGAATTTGGAAAAAGAGTAACTTCTACATTTCACACTCTATTATGGGCATTTTGCATGAATTTGCCATTGAAACATAATTGTTTTCTGGTAAATAGAGCAGTAGAATTGTATGTCTTCCAGCATGCTTTAGCTTTATCATTTTACAAGATTTAAAAATACTGAACTCTCAAGTATAATCATGTCATGAAAAAATAATGTACCATCATGAGAATAAGAATAGAATTAGGAGATATATCACTGAGTTCTGTTAAGATGAAATTTAAAACTTAACTAAGCAGTAGCAGTATTTGACTTGCCTTTCAGCCATGATTACTTTCCAAGGATGAATAATTCCACTGAAAAGAAACCTTAGGGCATACCAAATATTAGTGCTACTGTAAATGTTTTTAAAATTTAAACAACATAAAAGCACAACTAGGAGTCAACATTTAAAAAAATGCAAATGTGTTAGCTACATGAAACCTAAGGATCCAATTTTATAAGCACCCCTGGGACCTATAGAAATGAATAAAATTTCTTATATATGCAGTATTTAAAGAATCATATATCCTTTATATACTTTATAAATATATATATTTTTAGATATATAATTTAGAATCCCCTGCACAGCACTATGTATCTAGACACAATGACTTTTGCAATTATATTTGTGGAATTAACCCAGACATATCTGTTACCATAATATGTCCTCAAAAACTGGACTCACTTGGTATCAGTGATGGTGTGAGGTGCATATATTAAATATGTAGGAAAAAATAATAACTGTGGCCTTCTGAAAACAAAGAACCATTCTGGATTAGAATACATACTCCAGTTGTAAAAGAACTGGAGTAATTAAGATTAATTAATTAATTAATTAATCTTAATACCTGGAGTAATTAAGATTCAGAAGTTGTCACAAAGAGTGTAACAAAAGTGCAGGACTGAAGATTAATCTAAGAGAAACGAAAATTTCACTGCTTGCTAGGAGTTGAGATTGGAAGAAAATACTTCATAAATTAGTTGTTTCTTTTTATAATGTCTGTTTCTGTTATTTAAGTATAAAATCAGCTTATTCATCTTTCCATATACAAATAAATTTTTCTCACATGAAAATAGCCTTGGGCACAATGGATATTTTTTTATTTCTTTCACATTTAGTGCATAAATATGAAAAGAACCAGTCCACTGCATACCATATATTTACATTATGGCATTGGCATAATTATCGATGGATATCAAGTTCCAGATATACTGAATGTGAAATACCTTTCTTTCAGAGTATCACAGGAGATTTTCCTGTTTCTTCTGGCTGTTTATCAGTAGATAGTGTCTTTCTAATCACAGTATCTGTGAGCGTTAACTGGATAATTCAATTTTGTGGATTGATTTTGCTGGGATAATTCGCATAGTGACTGGTTAGATTGAGGAGTACATTTGGAAGGAATACTCCAAAGAGGGAAAAGCAGAGGAGTCACTTGTGAGCTCTCCAAATTAAATAAATTATCTAATTTAAGTTTGTTAATTAATAAATTAACATGGTGCACAACAGCTCAGAGCTTAGTGTTATCCATTTATAAGTGAGGCTTTAGGTCTCAAGGTAGCCTTGGAGGACAATATGACACAAGAAATTACCAGGTATATTGGTTTTTGTTTAGTATACTATATTAAGGCTTTAATACTAAATTATTAATATTTTTTTACAAGATATGTCACAATGTGGCTAGTTTGGTTTTTTTTTTTAATTTTTTCAAACAGAAGTTAAAAAGAAACACAACAATAGAAAATAATTAAATTTTACCTAATAAAATTTAAGTTTAACCGATTATGTGATAATAGGTTGATCGTAAAGTTTAAGCAACATTAAGTATAAAGTCTGTCTTTTTATTATACAGATTCTGGTAATTTGCAAATAAATCTAATAAATTGAAAAAAAATTACCTCACCACAGAAAAAACCCACAGAAATATGCTAAAAAAATGCAGAACTTCATACTATTTAAAATACAGCTTGCAAGCATTTCGTCTAGAAAACTTCCTTTTATTGTCTCAGAATTTTAACTGCTGTCAAAATGAACCATGGGAAAGCAGCATGTAACACAAGATTTGTTGTGAAATAAATTGTACCATAAATCCAAGTCAGTAAAACCGAAACAAAATTCCCCAGCTGCTTCTCTGGTCCAGGGTAGGTTGTTTATGTTACTTTATTACAGCAGAATGAGAGGAAAAATGCCTGGCATATTAAATTATCTTTTCACTGAAGTAATCTGCCTCAGAAACCTTCTAAGAATTGTGATATATTACATAAACCATCACCAAGGAAAAGAAGGTTAAGGGAGCTTGCAGTACAGTTCCTCTACATTAATCCCAAAGTGGATCTCATATGAGGTTAATTAACAGAAACACCACATTGCTCCATTGCTCTCATTGGAGAGGTACCTGCTGCAGAGAACAATGTTATTCCAGTTCCAAATTCAATCCCCTGAGGATGTCAGGTCTAACTGAAGAAGGATATAAATTTATTTTCAAACAAAGTAGCTGAAACACTGCTGCTGAAACAACACCTTCACTCCTATTTATGTGAGATTGTGGTGGCAGAGTGAAATTTATGTCGAAGAAGCATTACAAGTTTGAGGATGGTTTGAGGTTTTTTTTCTTGCTTCTCTCCCTTTAATCTGAATCTATATTACTGCAGAGGATGCATGCAGCCTGACTACTGTGCATGTTAATGAGTGGAGTGTTTTGATTTAACAGCACTTTGCTGCACCTATTTCTCATTATTTTACTACTCCTGAGGAAAATCTGAGTCCCCTGGAAATACCTGAATCTCTTTCAGAGGAGAAAAAAAAATGAATAGCATTTTTATGAAGCTTAAACAGGTTTGTGATGATGATTCATGTTCTTTTAAGGGCAGGAGAAAAAGTCATGGGAAGACAGCAGTGAGAAACTTGAGGTGATAAAGTAATAAGGTTCTGTACAAATGTCTGAGACTCCTGTAGATGTCACAGAATATGAGGAACTTTGCCCAAAATCTCTCTGCCTGGGATGAGCAACAACTGTTTTGTTTATTCTATGTGTTTGCACAGTAGGAGGAAGAGTATATAACCTCTTTTTTCTAGCTGAGACTCACAGTTAGCTCAGAGAAATATTGACAGAATGAAGTTAGAAATTGCCACAGGGGAGAAATACAGGGGAAAAAATAAAAAAAAAAGGATTTTGCTACACAATAGACAAAATGTTAATTCATATGCAGAAAGAGCCAGGCTGTCTCAGTTCCATCTGTCTGCCTTGCACAAATAACAATTAATTTCATAAATATTCAAGCATCTGGCTATAACTGTCAGAATTCAGCTAACACAAATAAATGAACTTTAATAATGAAAATATTTCAGGTTGCACATTCTATGAAATAAAGATAATTATAGCAAATCATACTGTCAGTGAAATCATTGTCATAAATTGGCAACAACATCAAACTTTAATTCCCTAAAACACCAGAAACAAATGTCACCATTTTAATAATCAGATAAAATGGTTCTGTTCCCAGAATTTCCATCTTTCTCTGCACTATAATGTACAATTATTACATTATTTTGGAATAAAGGTATTAGCCATTTATTTAACTGTGAATACAAATAAAAACCCATGAATAGAGATATACAGTGTAGTAGATCAGGTATAATTAATAAAATTAATATAATCTAATGTTCACTATCATGAGTAATTTCTTTACAAAACACTTTTCAGTAGCTGACATTAAAAATGCATTTGGCAAAAAATAGCTGTAATATTTTTATTAATATTAATATATAACACATTAAAACACAATTACCATGTTAAGCTCCTTTCTTCCATGTATTTAATTTTTAATTTTACTGGGCTGGATTTTGAGATATCACTATACAAACTGAACAAAAAGTAGCATCCCTATTCAGGGATTTTCTTTGGTACCTATTTCTACTGAGAAAAAAACTAGTCAGAAAAGGTTAAGTAATCCATGGGAAAATCATAGTTACAAAATGCACAGTACTATAAATTAATGAAAATAAAGCAAGCAGAAGTGTAAACTAAAGTGTCTAGAAAAGAGCAAATTTGTGGATTGACAATATAATTTATAAAATATTGAATCCTCATGAATCCAGAAGATGGGATTCTTCATTTAACAAACTTCAGGTATAAAAATGAATAGGTTTTCTTTAGAAGTTTATTTATTTAAAAAACACCCTTAATTCAACTTGGTTTTAATAAGAATAACAGCAGAGCACACAAGTCAAAAAAGGAAAACATTCCTGGCACAAAAGCAGTCGATTGAGATAGATTATCAGATCAGTAAACCTTGCACAGCTTTATTCAGAGCAGAAACACACTTGCAGGAATTGCATACAAAATAAATCACCTATGCAGTAATTTAAAAAAAAAGTCAATGCATGTATTATTTTTAGGCTATAGGTTTACAAAAAATATCTGTACTTCAAATGATAAATTAAACCATATTATCTTGATATCTTCTTCAAATTTTTGTGTTTTACTGATTTGACAATAAAATCAAGTATTTCATGAAAAAATTCTGGCACTTGTACTGACTACTGATTAGCATCCCATCAGCAATCAAGTGCAACCAGGATCTAGCTTTGACAGATTCTGTTTCCCATCACCACGGCAATGGAATTTATATTCCAAACACACTCTTTAATACCTCTTTCTCCAAGTTTTTATTTATATATTTCTTTGACTACCTTTATGATGACCAAGCCAGCTGCTTAATACCAAATCTGGAAAAATCTTGAACTGCCATAAAAGGTATTTGTGGATATTTATGGAAAGGGAAATGGAAGTCAAAGAATAGGAAAGGGAAAATAGAGAAGGAAATGGAAGAGGAAAAGGAGAAGAGAAAGAAAGAATGGGTGATTAAAAACTTTTTTAAGTACCACTAAATATAAAGTTCAGGAAAGAGAGTGCTTGAAACAACTGATATTCCCTGTATGAAGATCTTGTTAAACTGAACAAAGGCATCCTGAATGAAAAAATTCTTTACAGAATGCAATAGGTAAAAATGGAAATAACATTCTCAGCTTTAAAATCACACAATTCAAATGCATTTCAAAAGCAAATGCTCTTTGAATTACCTCTTTTAAAGTGTGAGGTCTCCTCCCAGTACTCATTAGCCCTTAATTTTATTTATTTAGTAAGTGTTTTGGAACAAGTTTTTAAGAAATATTTTATATTTTTTCTCTGTCATTGTCAGTGTTTTGTAGTGTTTCAACTTATCAGACAATAATTTAAACAATGCTCAATGATGGTTAGCAGTTTCCTATCACAGCATTTTGAAGCATTAATTTAATCAATACAAATTCTGGATCTCATGGAGACTGGTGGATTTTAGCACAGTCCTTATAAAAAGTGACTGCAGTTTTTTGGTGTTTTTTTGTTTTGTTTTGTTGGTGTTTTTTTTGTTTTGTTTTGTTTTTGTGGGTTTTTTTTTGTTTTTTTTTTTTTGTTAAGTTTTTTGGTTTATTTTTTTTTTTGCTCAGACCAGGTATTAGAAATATTGATACACTGGGAGAGACATGAAGCACTGAAACAGGTTATTCCAAGACAAAAGGGTGAGGAATCTCCATCCCTGGGACTCAAAACTGAGTTAGACAAAACCACACCTGATCTGATCTAAGACAGGCAGTAGTCTTGATTCAGATTCTTGGACCAGATAAATACCAGGTATTCCTGCCAACCAAATTTTCTGATTCTCTAAATTAAAGGGAAAACTATTTTGGTTCTTGGAACATTTTGCCCTCTGCTATAAAAATATTACAAAATTCTTAATGGTAATATTTTTCTTGGAGAAGCAGCCAGACACTTGAAAAGGACTATACTAAAAAGCTTAATGAAACAATAAATGAATGCAGTGAAATCAATGGGGATTTGGACTTCTACCAGATATTCCCTTCATGATGGGAAAAGAAAGTATTGTTCAAAATGCTTTCTAACACATGACTAATGTTCTCAGCAGGGTTCATTGTTAAATATTTATGTCACTATAATTGCTGCAATTTTAGTAGTACAAATTATACTGCTAGATATAAAGCCTGATTAAGTTAAACATGTTCATTAATCAAATTTACTTTCTGTAGAGACTAGTTTTAAAATTATCCTGTAAGAAAAAATACAAGGCCACTGGATACACTGATCTTACATTGGCAATATGAACATAGAAAGACAGCATAGTTAAGATATCTGGGTAAGTAATACTTTATTGAGTGAACACAAAATACTACAAAATGTAGTAAAGGAATAACTGCTGTAATCTCAATGCAGAGTGGCAATCAATGCCCTTATTAAGATAATTCATACTGTCATTTATCCTATTGTTTTTTCTCTCTTTGAATACCCTTCAAGGCTGAAAAGAATGGTTAATGGGAGAAAACTCAGAAATTAAAAGGAGATTATTTATTAAGAGACTACAAAAATATATTCATGGTTAGCTTGTAGGCAATGCTACTATGTATTCCCTGTTTTACATCAAAGTTGGGAATCTAACCTGGATTATTGGAGAAGGAAGTATGCTTTGAGCAGGGAGGCAGGAGTTAGTTATGAATGCATACCTTCCCTCCCTCTACTCTTGCTGCAGCTAAATCACTTTGTCTCATTCCTCAGTTGTATAAATCAAACTCTATCCTATCCCAGTCTATTTCATACATGGCAGAAGCTAGAATCTCTCACTCTCCCTTGCAGGGCAGAAGAAATTTCTGGTATGTCAGTTTTCCTGCCCTTTTATTTTTTGCTGGTCCCACAGTGGAGTTCCTGTTCTGATTTCCATCCCACCTGAAATTTGCAACACAAAGTTGGAGTTAAAAATGGTCTCCTACATTCAAAACTCTACCCATGAACTTTTTGTTATTGAAAGATCCTGGGCAGAAGGTGAGGATGGCTTCTCCTGAATTCATAGCAGACAAAAGATGCATCTTCTGAGTATGAGGCCCACACTAGCTCCTGTGGTGCACCTGGGATGCATTCTGTTGAATGTGTATACACTAGTTCCTGGTGTAGTAAACACACACAGTTTGTCATCTGAAGGTCCTGGTGACTGATTTAATATACCAGGGTGAAACTCAGGTCTAAACTAGCAGCTTATCCTGAAGTAGTCATTGATTATTGGACTAAAAATATTCTTTTTTAATCAAAAAACACACAAAAAAAGAAAAAAACACAAACCCACAAACAAAAAAAACCCCAACCAAACCAAAAACCCACCCAAACAAACAAAAACCAAACACAAAGAAAAACAACAACAAAAATCACAGAATCACTTCAGTTGGAAACGACCTCTGAGATCGAGTCCAAGCTCTGACTGACTGCAACTTTGTCAGCTGCCACATCCATTTGTTTCTTGAGCAATTCCAGGGATGGTGACTCCATCACCACTCCCTGGGTAGTCTGTTCAAAGTTTAACAACCCTTTGAATGAAATAAATTATTTTTGATGCTTAGCCTGAACTTCCCTTGCTGCAGTTTAAGGCTGTGTCCCCTTGTCCTGTCACTAATTGCCTGGCAGAGGAGACTGCCCCCCACCTGGCCACAACCTCCTTTCAGGGAGTAATAGAGAAGGATAAATTCATCCCTGAGCCTCCTTTCCTCCAGATCAAACACCCCCAGCTCCCTCAGCTGCTCCTCACCAGACTTGTGCTCCAGACCCTTCCCCAGCTCCACTGCGCTTCTCAGGACACGCTCCAGCCCCTCAATGTCCTTTTGGCAGTGAGGAGCCCAAAACCGAGCACAGGATTCCAGGTGTGCTCTCACCAGTGCCCACCCACCACAGGGGGACAGTCACTGCCCTGGTCCTGCTGCCACAGCACTGCTGACCCAGGCCAGGTACCACTGGCTTTCTTGGCCACCTGGGCACTGCTGGCTCATGTTCAGTCATTGCTGACCAGCACCCCCAGATCCTTTTCTTCTCAGCAGCTTTCCAGCCACTCTCCCTCGGATTGTAGCACTGCAGGGAGTTGCTGTGGCCAAAATGCCTCCAAAGTCTAAAAAAAAAAAAGATTTTAACAACTGCACTTCCTATTGTCAGCAAAGTTCTGCAGAGCTGCAATTTATTCTTCCTATGAAGCATTACAACATATTTAGGATGTTTTGTATAAGAAAATACAATTCACTAGTTTTCTTATGGTGTTACAAAAACTGTACTGTGTTATTATATACAAATTAGATGTGGTTTTCCTTAACCAGATGGACCTAAACTGCCCATTACTACAAATCTGTCAGTATTCTTACAGTGAAACAAAACAGATGTTGAGAATTCACAAGTTCTTAATGGTAAGCCAAAGGAATAGCTGAGAGCACAGGGAATGAATATTTTAAATACTATGCCTAGAGAAGCAGCAAGTTTTTCATAGGTAAATTAATATATGTTAGGAAGACTTGTCTCTCAATTAACACTGCTATTTAAAATTTCAACATTTTAAATTTCACTTTAATTCTGCTTCCTAACAGTAATAAACAGAATATGTAAAATATGTATGACTTTGCTCACTTAAGTTGCTGCAGCCTTGGAGCTGCCTAAAAAGCAGGTTCTGACACAGGACTCCCGTTTTCACTCCTCTAAGCCACATAGTTTTCAAGTTTGGAGCATGTAAAGTGTGAGGAAAGGAAAGTCTACTTGCTCTGTTACCCAATTCAGGAGGTGGCAAAAACCTAACCACCACTACTTGAAGAACAAAGCAGTTCCTGATTTCTGCAATACCCACAGAAGGATTTTTATGATCCTAAATGTGTCTTTCCTAACATTCCCTACTCTGTAAACAGAAAGACCTCAAGGCTGACATAAATGATGATTTCAAGAACTGTTCTTCTGCTTCTCACATGCAAGGTAATTTTCCTTCATAACTTTCCTCCGCATTCCCATCCTACTGTATACTATAATTTATTTTTTACCAATGAAGAAAGAAATGAAGAGACAGAAAAGAAGTCATAAAAAGAGATTAATTTAAAGATATTGTGAAATGTAATACAGATAGGGCCATGCTTTTCTTCTGCTGCTCATTCTTTTATGTGGCTGAAGGAGAGTTCTATTCATAACCACTCTGTCCTTCAATGACCTTGAAAATACTTAAAGAATACTCTTTCATCCTGGAGCACTTCTCTATTTTGTATTACAAAGTGCAGCAGAAGTTTATATACACATAAATATTCCATAAATGCACCTTATCTTTCTCCAAGTAGACAAGCAATGTGCAATAAATGTGGATGAATACAATACACTTGAAAGGCAAAATTTGCAGCTGCACCACGTGCCTCATTTATCAGTTCTTCATACCCAATACTGCACTGCATCACTCTCTGCTTAACAAGATTTACCTTTGCAAGCCACGTCAGCAAGACCTTTACATCAGATCAGCTGTTCACCATAAATTTACCTGACAGGGTGCAGTTATGAAAAGCCTGAAAGGTCTAAATAGGAAATAGACCAGAGTTATCACAACAACAGCACCAGGTGAAATACATTTGGAATGACTGATTCTCCATTTAATTTCTTATTAAAATATTTACTACATGCTCTTGCAATCAGAGTATCTTCCATTTGTTCCTACAGATTTTTAAGTCTGTTTGGAGAAAATCATAAATCACATTGTGCAATGAGCTTTGACTGGTTGACCAAATGAAATTATAAAGACAGAATTACCAGGAAAAAAAGAGTAAGTTCATATAGTGGTTATATTTGCATAAAACTCAATTGCTTTTAGTTATGAACTCATGCTGTGCAGTAAATTGTCTGGATTCTCTTCACTTCTCATGACATTTTATTCACCTTTAAATGTGAAAAGTACATCTCATTCTCCTGATGTTTCAGGTCTGTATAAAAACCTGAGATGTTTAAACATCGTTTTCCCTTTACAATTCTCACTTTCCAGTCTCTCTAATCCATCCATATAATTTAGTTTAAGACATTTATTTACAGTTCAACCTTTTCAACCACAAGAGACTTTTACAGCAAAGATTTGGATGGAGGCCAAAATTAGTATAGAGACAGAATTAAAGAGCTGAATAACTTTCTTACATGCAGGCATATACACAAATTAAATTGGATAAAAAGTGGTTTTTGTCCTCACATTTACTTGTAGCCTATAGTAGTTATAAAGCTGCATACATTCTTTCACTTTAGCGTTTTTTTATGACAGCTTGCCATTGAAAATTTTATTGGCAAATCGCATAATGCCATTTTATGCCAAGAATTAGGACTTAAAAAAAAAATAGGCACTTTTTATTCATATTATTCGTATCAGGTCTTACAACAATATATCTTAATAGTATGTGTTTATATATATATATATATATATATATATATATATATGCAATTCCTGCCTTCTTGTAATTTCAAAGCAGGTTTTAAGTTGAGAAAACTATTTTTTGAATAAAACTAAATACTCAGTTTATTTTGAAAAAAAAGAGTTTAGGTTTATCAATAGTATCATTAGATATTAACTGATAAGAGGTATGATTCACAAATTTTTTGAAATATTAACAATTATTGCCTACTGATAATGGACAATTTCTTAAATGAAAACACTAATTTTAGCCAATTTGACAATGATAATAAATATGACATAATAAAAAAGTTGGGTATAAAGCAACAATATATTTTTGGGGTCTAGCTTTACAGGGGTTTCTGATCCAGAATTTTGCTGTTCTTAAACTGCCTGCCTAACAGTCTGATAAATGAAGAACCATATCTTAAAGCTCAGTTCATGACACAGAATTTTTTTTTTCTGACTGGCTTACACCACCATTTAACAGAGACAAAAAACCTCTGAGTCTTCTGGCACTTCTAGATTTGTGGTGTACATACATAGCATTCCAGAAAGGCACAAACACTCCTCATGACTAGTAACTGCTATTGTTGAACTGAATGTGATCACAATTCATGCCATAGCGAGTCAAATCTGACAGATATGACAAGGAATTAAACGTCTCAAGGTGATTTTTTTCTCCTGGGACAGGCTGATGAAGGCATTTTTCCTTCTGCTTTTGCAGCTTGCAGTAGAAATTAATGAATATTGCCTTGAAGATTTTCAACTCCAAGATTAATTTTGAGTGCTTACTTAGCCTACCAAACTATTTGCAATTTATTTGTTTGATCTACAAATTATACAGATATATTCTCCTTAATCATTAAACTCATTAGGAAAATCATTTAAATATATGGGATTTGTATCTCTCAGGAATCTATTTGAAAGTCTTCCTGGTTTAATGGTTAAGTATTGTTATACTGGGAAACTGTTTCAGTAATCAGTGGGGTACATACTTTCATGCTTTAGTACAAAAGAAGCAGTAAATACAAAACCTGCAACCTAAGAGGTAATTCATGTGAATTCCTACTAATCTATTAGATTTCCTCTCAATTTCAATAATAAGAAATAGTAATTCTTTGTTTTATAATAGGAAAGAATATCTTCTGCCATAATGGTGTTTCTGAAATCTCAGGGGAAATCTATGCAGAAATTCTTCCCTATGAGGACAGTGGACCCTGGCACAAGTCTCCTAGAGAAGATGTGGATGTCCCATCCCTGGAGGTGCTCAAGGCCAGGTTGGATGGGGCTCTGAGCAGCCTGGTCTAGTGGAAGGTGTCCCTGCCTGTGGCAGAGGGTTTGGAATAGATGAGCTTTAAGGTCCCTTCCAACCTAAACCGCTCTGTAATTCTATGATTCAATAAAATTTTGAATTCTTCTGAAAGAATGCTTGTTTATATAATGTCCACCAAAATGTTCTGCTTAAGGACAGAAAATGAAATTTAGCAGTTTTACCCAAAAAAACTGATCTGCACAGATAAAAATAAAAATCCCCCAAAACCCCAACCCTCCACCCCCTCCCAAAAAATCAAAACACCTTTTAGGAGTTTGAAATATTATCTATATCTATATCTATATCTATATCATCTATATCTATCTATATAAAACGTAAAAGAGAAAATGGAATGACCTTTTTTTAAAATTTAATGGTATATTTTTTTTTTTTACTAAGAACTTTTATTGTGAGTAGCCTACATCATCAATATCTTCTCATTGGTGTAGCCAATTCAAAACTAAACAGCACAATACAGAGGCAGAGGACTTCAGGTTTTGATTGCCTCATCAACACAGGCATGTACACAACTTCCTCTAACTTTAAGGACATTTGTAGTAAAAGCAGCAGCAGTACCAGGCAGAACACACAGCACAGCAATTTAAGAACATGTCTTGGGTAAGAGAAAACACTTATCTTCTATAATTCACCTCAAAACCCAGTTAAATGTATGTGAATAAAATAGTAGAGACAGGACCTGGCTTGAAAAAAAACCACTCATTTCACAACCAAACTGCTAAATATGGAATTTCCATCCACAGAGACATTAGTAACTCAGGGCAAAGCCCTAACAAAATTTTGAATTTGGCCCTGATGCAGTCTGAGGGAGTTGGAGCTGATGATGACAATGATGCTTTTGGGACCTTTAGGAATTCAGGAAGCTAAATTAATCTAGAATTTCATGAAGTACATGAAATGTAGTGCACTCAGATGAAAAAGGAAGTTAACAGAACCTGCTGAGATTTGAATGTGAAATTACAAAGAATTAGTTATTTCAGATTTGAGCTTTAAGTTGTTAAAACCCAGAGAGAAAAAAGTAAAGTTATATTCTAAGCAAGTATTTGCGTTAGTGCTTGTAAATGGATAACTCCTTATTAGCTGAAACTAAAACCTTAAATTTATTTTTCTTCAATTTTCATATATTAAGATGCTGTACAAGCTCAGATGTTTTCCTTATGCTGTGTTTATTTTTCAGAAAAGTAATATAATGTAACTTGTTCCCCTGTCAAGGGTTTTATTCCAGAAATAAATATTTCAACATTTCTTAGCTAGAAATATTTTTCATGCTTTCATTTTGCCTTAAAATGGAAAATTGTCAAAAACATATTTCACTTCTTCTTGCCCATAGTCTGATTATGCTATCACAAGGCTTCAGAAATTATTGTCTCCTTCAATGAAATATTCACTAAAGAAATACAAACATATGTTGATAAATTATCTTTGGTATATTTTGATATCACTGCATGAAATATATTTACAAGTAACACTTTTACCATTGAATACTATTATACTTTGCACATTATTTGTAAAGTTTCTGCCTTCTGCCATCCAAAGAAGAATCTCTAATATAAAAAAAAAATAAACCATTCCTGACCATTGAAACAGAAAACACAGATATAGATTCAAAAAAGCATCTTGCAAAACATGTTGATTTTCTATACCTTTCTTTTTTCTACCCCAAAGTTTGGAAATGTATGTATAGCTTTAGCTTATGTATATGTGCATTGTAGAAATTATTTTATGATATATAAGAGCTAAACTATAATTCCAGGGATAAATTCACCAAAAGGGTTGAAACTCGACAGAATATCTCATGAAAAAATGCTAAGACATAGATGCCAGTAAAGTTCAGAGACTTTGAGCTTGTGGGGTTTTTGGGTTTGTGGGTTGGTTGGCTTAGTTTGCACTTTTTAAGGGATTTGTGTTTGGTTGTTTTGGTTTGGGGTTTTTGCTGTTATTTCTATTTGGGTTTTTGTTTCCCAGAAAAATAAATGAGATGAGACATTTCTGAGTTTTAAGATCTAGTAATTTCATACTGATATAACTGTTCCTCATATAAGAAATTCTAAATTATCTATGCATTATACATTAGCAACTTCCCTAGAAACTCAGGAAAACTAGAACCTTCCTCAAATGTCTCTAAACTCAATGAATGAGAAGTCTCACTTTAAGAAGTCTTCCAAATTTATTAAGTTTTTATATGAAACATAAATAATTGAATTTTAAAAATTAAAATTTAATTAATTGAAATTTTGGCCTAAAAAATTCACAGGATCAATACTTAGAAATAGGAAAATGAAACTGTGATCAGGAATCTGAAATTTTCTAAACACAAGTAGTTTAGAGAAAGCAAAGATGGGGGGTTTGTGTGGATGTGTGCGGGTGTGGGTGTGCATTGTCTCCACAAATCCCCTCTCTTCTCTAAGACTGCCAACCATCCACCCATGCCAGAGGTAAATTTCCACAGTAATCTGAATATGGGACTGCATTTAATGTATTCCTTGTGTTGTTCTATCACCAGCAAATTGAGTAGCACAAGAAATGCAGAGACTGCTTTTTCTTGGCATTTCACTCAGAAACATATAATGCTCTGGAAAAAAAAAATTATCTGTCTACCTGTAAATTGAAGAACAAAGGAAATAAAAGGTTTTGTATTCCTGTTGAAGACATTCAAATTTTTTCAGAGAGTGCACATTTTTCAGGTTTCAAACAACTTCCACAATGTTTTGGATTTGTGTAAAAGCTAATTTTTACAAATGCATTATGTGCTGCCTGTAAACAAGAATTACTCATGTCTATAATGCTATCAAGACAAAACAAGACCTTGATAGCTTCTCTTTTAGAGTTAAATCAGTGGTGCTTTGTGAGGGACTGAATGTGAAGAACTGAATTTCAGAGACTCTATCTTGTTTCTTCCTTGGAAGTAAATATTGCACAAAATGGAAAAATAAAGGAGGCTTTTTCTTATAAATTCTTCGTTGATTACACAGAAACAGATCAGTTAACGTCCTTTCTTTAAACACAAAATTGCACAGAGGATTGTGGTAAGGTGATTTAAGCACAGGTATCTCTTACAGCTTGTCACTGGTTTCTTTGTGCCTACAGAAGAAAGCCTGGCAAATGCTCTTCACCCTTGGTTATCCACTTGCTGATGGTGGATGGGCACCTTCCTACACTCAGGGATTTTCCAGCTGCTTGGGTGAAAGGATGCAAACTCTCCTCGGAGAATTAATCTTCTTACAACTATCTGTATTTCTCCTACCGCAGGATTAGTGGGTTTCTTTTCACTTCTATCTTTTCACTTCACCTCCCCTTGGGACTCTGGTCCACAGAGAACTCCACTGTAAAGTTGGATTTGCTGGTAGCCTTCAACAAAGCTAATTTCATATTCAGAGGAACACCTAAAAAGCGCAGAAAAATCTCACTGCCATTTGCTCCCTGATCTCTTGCTGAATTATGAGAGTGTTGATTATGATTTTGAATCCCTTAATAGACTGAAATTGGTGTATCAGATGATTGCTTCACTTTCTGTGCTCTGCTTCAATAGCTGCAATCAGCAAAGACTTTCAAATGAAATCTTCTTCATTATAAAAGACAAAGGGGAGAGAACAGGGAAATGGATATTCCTGGTTACAGCTCCAAGACTAGAATTTTCTCCTTACCTGAAAACAGCTCAAAGTAGTAAAGTTTGAGACAAAAGTCACCTTTAGAGGGATTTTTTGAAGAAAAGGGAAAATGAAGAGAATTGCAGACTGGATTTGCATAGAATCCACTTCATACTGCTTAATCATCCTGAATAAACTTATTTGTATTTACTGCATGATTGATTACAGACTACCTAACAACTTTGATAAGCATCTATTGTGGTTTTCATACAAATAAAACTATTACAATCTTAGTTATAAAAGGTTTTATACAAAGCTATTGGATCATAACCAAATGAAAATTAATGCCTTGCTAGCATAAGGAGCAATTATTCCCAAAAAGTTTTTGAAACACCTATTAATCACCTATTAATGCTTTATTTATAAACTTGCTTCTGTAGCGACGTTTCTGTAAGGCTTGTTTAATTTTAAAAAGCATTTTTCATTAATTTTATGACTTTATGATTGTTCTTTGTTACTGTGTGAGGACAACTACATTATTTCTCTAAGTCACAGTAGAGAGAGAGCAGAAGACAGTTTAGCCTTGAAAATCTCTGTATTGGAATTCTGAGTCTTCCAGGTACATCATCTTCCTGCATGTAAGTTTTTCTGTCTCTTTCCCTTGATGTTGTTTTTAGAATTGGCATATTTTGTACATTGTGGCAAGAAAGGTCTGCAGTTTTACCCCTCCTGAGTTAAATCTGACTGATAAATAACCATCCTGTAAAATTTCAGAATATTTTGTCACTTACTACTGGGAAAAATATCATGGCCCATGCATTATGTATGCACCACCACTTGAGATGTGCAAGCCGTTATCTGTCCCTGTGTAAACAGCATTTCTATCTGAATCTTAGCCATAAACCATCCCTAAACGGTGAACAGATGGAAAAAGTGGTTTTGTTTCCATTAAGGAGTATTGAATGAGTGTGAAAATTATGATGATCCAACTACAAATGGTAATACAGAGAACTGACTGCATTTTAAACATTCTCCTCTTAGCTGAGATGATGTTAAGGAATGCTAGGAAAGTGGTTCTTCATTACTTAAGCACAATCAGAAACTGTCCCAAGGCCATGTATTTGCTATTATCCTTTAATAAAGTATCCTAAATGTCTCAAGAAGCTGAAAGAAAAAAAGCAAAAGAAAACAAAACAAAATAGCACCTTAACACTAATAGAGCTTCATACAAAGAAGCTTTTGCTTCATTGAAAAATATTTCAGGAATTGAAAACAGGGATTTTGGAGAGGGTATCTCAAGGTTATCTTAACATGACACTGAAAGTAGGGTGAAATATAAATGAAGAGAATTTTAAATGGATGTTTTAGAAAAATTGCTGAAATGTTCTAAATACCCAAGAAACATGCAAAGGCTCAATATTCCAGAAGAATTAAATTTAAATTTAGCAGCATTTCCTTTTTCAAAAAGGACATTAAGTTTGTTTTTGACATCTCCATTTGCAAAAGCTTTTTCTGTTCTGGATTGTTATCTTTGTGCTTTGGTAACTAGTTTTGATTTCCATATAAAACTGCATAATGTAGCTTCAATAAGATTTATGAAAACAAGATGTCTTCTGTTTAGTAAATGTCTGACAATCTGAAGTAGTTATTGATTTCTAAAATAGTTCAGAGAGCAATTCAGAGAAATATAGGATATATAGGCTCAATCTTTCTACACAGGCGTATATCAGTAGAGATTTCAGAAAACATAATGAATTAATTATGAATGTAGTATTAATTTTTAATATTTCCCAATGTCCTTTCAATATTTATGTATTTCCTATGGGACTCTTTGTAGACAAAGACGACTTTTCAGGTTTTATTCATATTTACTGGTTTTTGTCATCACTTGGAGTAATCTTTGGTAACATATGCTATTAAAAGGTATCTTTAATATGTCCAAAATTGTGTGACCTATTTTGTTTTCTCAACAAAACCTTTTAGCATACAATTAGGAGACAATGAAATGAACAGGAAAACACATGCTTGCAACATGGTATACCCCCTGAAACTGTCCATGACAAAAAGAAAAGTAAAGTATACAAAGGAGGATGTGGGAAAATATGACAGTATGCAGGAAGTAATACAGCTCCCTGCCAAAAAAATGTTTAACATGAGTAGGAGTGACAGCAGAGATCCCAAATTCTCCAATCTCTTTCATGGTCGTAACATCTGCATCAGGACTGCAGGTATTTGTACCTGTCGCTGTACTCCACTTTTAGAACCACAGAATTCAAACAAGTCTTGGAACAAAATGATTCCAAGATCAATTAATGTTATACAGAAAACTCCAAAGTGAGCGACAACACTCAATGCTGAAATAATGTTTCAAAAGAAAAGTGAATTTTTGAAGAAGGCAGCTCCAGTCAACTCCAGTAACAAGGATCAGTGAAATTACACCTTTCCTACTTTAATCAAATAATATTTTAACAAACTTCCCAATACCAGAAATAATATGAAAGAAAGTTTTATAGGGAGTATGGTGAATATGTTTCTTGCAAATTTAACACTGAGGACATGTATTTCTTCTGGCTTTACAATGAAATCAATCATCTGTGTGATTGACTGATTGACTCCGTAATCACTGAGTTTTTACTCATTTGAGTACCTTGCACCTTACTCTGCAGACTGGTCACTTCAGGTTTTACTCATTTGATATAGTTCATATCAGAAAACAATTATTGCAAATTCATTGAAGGAAGTAGCTATGAGAATAAAAGTCTCTAACTTGATCTGCAACATTGCATGAAGAAAATGGAAGAAGTACACCAATATCCATTAATGTGCCTGCCCTGCAAGTAGAAGGCAGGCACATTCTTCTTTAGATCTTCTAGTATTGAGAGAAATTCAAGCTTTACTGGAATAAAATGAATGTCACTGTGATTTACATTATTACATTTATGCATACAGTTACTCTGTTGAGCTAAGAAAAACAAAAGATAAGGAGTTATAAACCCTTTTTTTGAACATGTTAACTAAATATTCATTATATGTTTCTTTGAAATATTTTGAGCATATTCAGTTTATTGCAGAATTTTTGTATTACAGTATGTGAAAGGGAAAGTGACACAAGCTTTAGATTTGTAACATTTTGTCTCCTGTGACTGCTGATCACTGCAAAACCATTTACCTGCTGAACTATTAATCAGAAAATGTTGAGGCTGCCTTAAGTAGCACTGAAAATATCAAAAGGCATATTTGGATACAAGAGTTAACATTACTCTGTATGAACTCCCCAACTCATCAGGGGCCTAAAGAACTCTTGTCTGTTTGGGCAGGCTTATGCTCTTTTCTGCCAAGAGACATGCAAGTAAATACCCTTTTAGAGGGCATTTAATGTTCATTGAACAAACATGATATGCTTTTGAAACAGATATCTTGAATATTAACAGGTATGTAGAAAGTTACTAAGTAGCTCATAATCAGTAATTAATGCCCAGGATTAAATATTATATAACAGCTTACTTAAAATTATTCATTTAGCTGCATACATAATGCACATTCTCAAATGCAATGTTATTTTTACTCTCTTTGAAATGCATAGCCTCAAAAGCTGGCTTTTGGCTGGATATGAGAAATGGATAATAATTGTAAATATTTTTAATATAAAAATGAACAGTTACAAAGTTGAAGGACTATTTCTAACTGGTGTTAGCAACTCTGCACTAATACAGAGATGCAGCTACTGGACTAAGACAAATAAAGAAACAGCTGAGAAATACTTACCGTATTTTCCTTGGACATTCTTCTCAGCTAAAATGCTTCCATTTATTCATTGTATACTTACTTTGAACTCCATGGGAGCGAACTATTCTCCAGGTTTCCGAGGCTACCTCTTTCACATCCACTTGGTAGTGGTGAATGGGCACACCTCCATGAGAATCTGGCTTATTGAAGGAAACCTTGGCAGTGGTTTGGGACAGCTCTAAAACTCTTACTCCATACGGATTTGATGGCACATCTGCAAAAGCACATGCACAGTTTAAAAATCAGCAACAACCAGGCAGACCTAAGCAGCTGATAATCTGCCCACAAAAGTCTCCTTAGAGACTTCCAAAAATAATATTGAATATGGTGCTAGATAAACAACTTAATATTTGTGTTAGATAAACAACTTAAGCTTTCTACTACAGAGCTGTAAGAAAACCACATTAATTTCCTTGTATGCTAAATTACTGCAAAAACATTTTCCATTTTTGGCTTTCTTTTATAATATGATCTTTCTTAATAGCTACTTTCATGATATAAAAATGTAAGAGATCAGACTGTTGACAGTATAATTATGCAAAAGAGAATAACAAACTTTATATCAAATTTAACAAAACAAACAGTTACAGCTAAGTAGATCATTCAGAGTCTAAATTCTTTTAAATAAGCTTATGACAAAGAATCTTTTAAATAATTTAGCCATTTTACAGAATTCTGAAACACAGCTTAATATAAGAATCTCTTTTTCTTTTTTTTTTTCCAAAGACTAGATTTCAAGCTACTAAGAAAATACATTAATGGAAGGTTTCTTATCCTCTGCTCAGCTTGAAAACTAATTTACAAATTAGGTTGAAAGAAATATTTTCTCTGAAATCAAAAGCAAGAGTATATCTTTTAAAATAGAAATGATCTATGAAAATAAAGCAGGTGTTTGTAGGTGTTGGAATTCTACATATGGAACAAAAGCAAAAAATAATATTGGAGTCAGTACATCTTTAAGAATAGGAATATTATATTATATTTATCATTTGTGATCAAACACATAGAAGTCAAAAGACTAGCTTTTCTAATTGTTCTAAATTTTAAAAAGTTATAATTATAAAAAGTGGTATTGAAAATGATAGGAAGAATTTTAATTCTGTGGACAGAATACCAGGGTTTTGAAACACCATTAAAAATTTGTTTTCTGATCCATTTGAAAATTATTTGCATACCTTATTCTAGATTTGACGTTGCTTTTGTCTCCATGTTATGAAAGATATTTTTGTAAGGACATGCCAGAATTTGAGCCAAAGCCTGTAATTCAGTTAGTGGGTAATGAACCATTTACATAAAATATTGTCTGTATTCAAAGGCTGTCAGACAGTGGTGAATAAAAAGAAATCAATCAATGCTGAGCTTCACCCAGCATTGGTACTTGAATGAAAATGAGACAAAAATTTGTACAAAATATTAAAGAACAGATTTAATGACATATTCAGTCACAAATTCTCAGGAAAAGGACACTGCCAAATCTGGTCTAAAGGCCCTGATTTATATAACCTTTTAATTATCAGAAACTTAAACTTTTTCTCAGAAGAACATCTCTGTCAGTTGTCAGACTTGAGTGTTTTCATGCAAATATCACACCTCTTACAGCTGCCATTTCTGATTCCAGGTCCCCTGAAACCTCCAACACTTGCTGTTCACTGGGTTAAATCCAGCGTAGATTTTTTTTTTAATATGGATAAGAAAGTTGTAACATCTCTTACTTAAAGACACAACTATGTGAATCCATTACATTACAGATTTTAGTAGAATTCAAGTCTCAGCTTGAGGGATTCAAATCCTTTCCTATTCCAGAGAACAATTATCAGGATATGGGATTTTGCAAGAAATTTTCACGTTTCTTAGAAATGGATTGAAGATCTGTGATCAGATAGAACATGACCAAATGTAACCAGTCTGCTACGAATCCATGAAAACACAGACCTGGTTTTTGGACCTCTTTCTAAATGGGTCAAAAAGTTGGGGGTCTTTAGAAAAAAGAAATTATGTTCAAAAAACATACAGACTGCTTTTTTTTCTGTGACCACATAGAAGAAGAATGTGAGTTGGTTGTTATGTCAGTATTCACCCAAAAATCAAAAGAGGACGAGGATTATAACCAAATTGTAGCCAATCCTTCAGATTCTCCTTAGAGCTGAGAGAAATACTTATTTTTTTCTTCCTATATAGTCATTAAGTACATAAGCACCACTCTGTGTGCAGATGCCTTCTCTCCTGAGCTCAAATGGCAGTTCTGAGAAAAGTGGGCAAAACACTGGGTAAGAATCCCAGCCAAGCAATCCAGGACAGCCATACCTAAGCAGAATGGCACTGTATGAGCCATGTGGACACCATCACTTGGGAGGATGAATATCAATACTCAGTACTAAAGATGAATGCTCTTTGGATTCAATTACAAGCTAAAAGCTGCTGTGGATATCTACAGTATTAAAATAGCTTCTAAACTTCTTTAAATTCTTTTTCTCTCATTAAAAGTTTTCAAAATAAACAAAACCAGGGGATGAATGAATACCTAATTTCATTCATACTACTTTTATGTTAGTTTTTGGATTATATTTTTAATAAGCCAATTCCCTGGTGATTCTGTCTGCATCAAAACAATTATTTATAGTCTATAGTATGAATCAAAAATATTATTTACATATCCATTCTGTTCTTGGCTTTCCAAATGTTAAGGAGACCTCTCTTCCTTGTGTGTTAATGCCTGTATGTGTTTAAGTATAATAAGCATGGCACAGGGAAGATGAAATCCTTCAGGAAGAACCTTATGCTTGCTACTGCATATTCTAGTATAATTTCTGCCAGAGGAAGATATGATTCCAGTTGATAATAAGCATGAAATGAAGCTCCTTTGAAAACCCAGTACAATATTTTGTGTAACTAGCACAATGCAATATGTTTGGAACTCACTGAAGTGTAAAATATATCCACAATACTACTTTAAATATGCATCTCACATTCCAAGCCACCCACACACACAGGTAAATTTTATGCAGTTTTCAAAGTTGAAATATATCAGTTGTAAGGACGAGAGTGAATCACCTGAAGAAAATATAGATGAGATACATTCCTGGTGAAAACCAAAACCAAATACTAGAAATACCATCAAGATATATCAAAATACCTACTATCTATTTCCAACTAGGTCGATCTGTAAATTTTTTTCCCCAATGAAGATCAATAACAGCATAATGAATTGAATCGAATTCTGTGGTTCTCTAATGTGTATGAATTTGATCATGCAAGGTATACAGCTTTCTGTTCCTCATCCAGCTAAACATTCCTGCATTTGAGCTGTCCCCTGTCAGTTCTAATTACTTGGAGCATTGCTGTGATTTTCATGTTGAATTGCAAGGCTTTTGGATCAATGTTTAGCAGGAGTGAAGAATAATTTGCAATACTGTGTACTCTGAAGTCTGTGCCTGGAAGGATAGAGCTTTGGATTTTTCTTGTTCTTTTTCATTCTGAAACCAACCAACAAAATGAATCTCAGAGGAGGTTAGCTACAGGCAGTGATCACTAATTCATACACTCTTGTAGATATAAGCTGAAGGACTATAAAGTGGAAAAAGGAGGGGATTTACTTTCTATGATTTAAAGATCATTTAGTGATAGCAAAGATTCCAGAATACATCCTTGGAAGTTCCACTGCTATGTTTTTTTGTCATCATACTGCTGTCAAAAAAAGAGAAAATTCATCACAAACTCAGCCTTTAAATTAAAGACATAAAAGTCACAACAAATGCCAGACATTTTGTCAACTTCATCTTTCCACAACATTTATTTCTCTGTCCAAAATGTGACTATATTTATGTATGATATTATGTATGATATTAAAGAACTGTGAGGAGCCAATTTACTTATGATTTCTGTTTCAATACTGGTTGTCAGAGGTGTTTGGGGCAGGCGTGCACATGTGCCACTTGCTGGAGGCAGCCAGGAGAAGATGGAGGAAAGTCTCCCCTTGTCTCTGGGGAGGTTTTACCTGGTCACCATTTCACACCTCGCATGGACAGGCAGTCAGCAGGAGACCCCCAAGGACGCTGCACTCTCCAGAGAGGTTTCTCCAATCAATGGTGGAAGGTCTCCAGCAATAGACTGCAGTGGAAGGTTGGACTGGGCCAGTGGTCTCCTGCCAGCAGGAGAAACTTAGGGAGGAGACAGGGGGTATAAAAGTGACTCCTCAACAAGCTCCTGGGGGCTTTTAGGGACTTGTCTTTTAGCTGGGGGCTTTTCAGCTTTGAGCTTGGTAACTAAAGCTGTTTGTGCCTTGTTGTTTGGCATTTTTGAGTCTGGGGGCCTTTTGGTCTTGGTTTTTGGTTTGGCTCCAGTCTTTTGACGTGTGCCACTTGCCCCGGCCTCAGCCTGCCTTTTGGCTCTCCTGCCCTTGTTGGCTCTTTGTCACCCTCATGTCTGTCCTGCCTCCCCGTGTCCCTGACCAGAGCCCTGCCTGCTTTGCCCCCACGTCCTTGCCTCTGGTGCTAATGCCAGCTTTGTGTCTCTGTCTCCTCTCTCTCTCTCTCTCTCTTCCCCCTGCCTCACCTTCACCCTTTTCCATTTCCATTCATCCTTTTCCATCCATCCATTTCCATTCTAGTCCTCTTTAGTAGGCCAGTTCTGTATTTTGTTTGTTTGTTTGTTGGTACCAACAAACAGTTCTCAGGTACAATGTTGTCTCGGTTGACTTAGCTTCATTCTGGACCATCTATTTTTAAAAGAACTCCTTGCAGTTCCCCACGTTGGAACACGACAAGAATCAAATAAAATCACATAGTATCTCCTCCAAACAACAGGTGTAAAATTGCACCTCATCTATTTTGTACTCAGCACACAACGCTGGTTTGCGCAAAAGGAATTTGTGATACAATGGCCTAAATAGAATTGGTTTGGTTCCAAAAACAGTATGATAGAGCTGATAGAGAAGAACACACAGAATTATGAGTTCATATTTGCCTCCACTGATGTGTAAAGTCCCCTACAATTATGACCAAACTTGTTCAATAAATGACCACTTTTTATCACTGGGGATTTTCTTTTCAAGCTTTTTTGGATAGCTTTATGGAAGAACATAACTCCCTCTCAGAGTTTAGCAGCCTTGGTATAAACAGAGAAAAGGAAGTGATTCTGTGAGAGTGGGTAGTGGGCTCAGGGTTTGATCTTGCAGTCAGCTCCTGTCTCCTGTCAGTATGTTTCTACTGCAGTTCTCCAGCTTTTCCTCTTTCTGTACATCTGGCATGTATATTGACTGAAAATAACCATGTCTAAATGCTGAATCTAAATAGCACCAGGACCTTGGCAAGGAAAGAGATGAGCTTTGGCAAAGAGATGAGCTGGGAAGTCTAGTCCCCAGATGAGCTTCTGGAGTCAAAAATCTCTATGAAATAGCTTGTGCTTGGACATCCTTAGAATGGGAAAAAAACCTCAATATTGGATCTACATATATTTCTTTTGCCAAAATCTCTGTGAGTTCTGGAAAAATAAGCATTCGGTTATTAAACTGAATTCTGTTAGTAAAACCACAGCTAGCAAATAAATACATAAATAATAAATTAAAATAAGACGTGCACACAAAGCAAAACACTGCTGCTATGTTGATAGTTTCATACCTATTCTAATTGAAAATATGTTGCTGTTTGATTAATTTTTCAATAAAAATCCTTTAGATGATGCTGCTATTATGTGAATGGCAAGTTTTAAAACAGCAAGCAAGATTTTAGGTCTTTTTGGAGACAAATGGGCTTTTGGCAGAACATGATTTTTTTTTCATTATACTATTCTCCATGGAAAATTAAGTCCTATGACTCTGATTTTATTTTACCTGCATGGAAATGCAAATACTTGGTCAAATAAGGAACATCCATTAACCAGCAGCAAAGTGCCAGCTGGTTAATAGATGAATTTACAGAGAAGTAAATTTCTAAATATGATTTAGTAGCCTTTGTCAGTTGTCAATCAGCCTTTTCATATTTTGGGCATGACTTTATTCCATAAAAGAGGTTACAGGGTGCATTTTCTGTGAAGCTCGGTTATGATCTTTGCCTTTTGCTTTTGTTGTCATTACTCCCCATATTCACTGACTTTCTGTGTGCACAGGATGCTTAGAGAATATCTAATTCAATAAAGTGGTGTAGGAGTTCTGAGTATCTAATGGCATCATTGACTTTTTGTTTTTTAATTCCCTGTAATATTCCTGTAGAAAGGAAAAAGATAAATCATACATCTCTAGCATTTGTAGCAACTCCCATTTGCTCAGGGGAGCTGTGGATGCCCCCATCACTGCAAGTTCTCAAGGCCAGGTTGGGCAGGACATTGAGCACCCTGGTTTAGTGAAAACTGTTCCTAACCACAGCAGAACTTTTAAACCCTATGTCATCCCAGAATACAAGGAAGAAGGGGAAAGAAAAGTCTAGGAAGAGTAAGGCTATGAGATCCATAGAGGTGAATCACAGTTGACTTTTCAGGGCTCTATATTCAGCCCACCTATACATCCAGCTATGTAGAAAATCTAGATTATTATTTTAAAAAAGAGAAACCTTAAAAATTCTTGTTTATCTCTGTGTCACAACCCTGAAATTTACCATTTTAAGATATTAAAATACCTATTCCAATAACATGATCCTAAACTACCAGCAGCCGTGCGTCTTTCTACTTACATAAACAAAACATTTGAAATAATTATACTGAGATCTCAAAGAAACATAAGAATGCTTTTCCAGTTCATACTGGCTCCCTGCATAGTGATATTTCACATAAACTATGCATAAACTAGATTTGGACAAATCTTAGAAATATCTGTGCTCCCCTCAGCCTCTGAGAACATTGGGGCAACCAGCCAAGCTGACCTGGCTTGCCAAAATGTAAGCCTGACTTAGATTAAAACCAGAGTGCAAGTTCTAAAATACAAATTGTGGTTGTTGTGCTGACATAAAAAAACTAATTTGCAGTGGCAACAAGTGGCCGTGGTTCTTTTCACATTCTGTATGTTACACACATAACATTTTAAAAGCTCGGGTAATGAGAAAAGAGGTCACCCATGTGTTATTTTTAAAAGTTCATCACCAGAACAATCAGGTCATGGGAACACCTCATTAAGCTTTCAACAAAACTCTGAAGTTTCTAAGCAGGCCATCGCCTTCCAGAATAAAACCTCAAATACTCTGCAGCTTCTCAGTTGTTGTGAAAGGTTTAAATGGAATTCAGTCTGATTCAGTAGCTCTGTATAATCCAAGGGAACAGTCATGCTTTTTTCTGTCATACAAATATGGCTGTAAATTGCACATCAATTCTGAAATAAATCTTCCTTTCTAAAATCATCAATAAGTAATTTCTTAAGGAAGGGAACACGAATAAAGATAATGGAATTTTGACAGTATGATAACTTCCTAAGTAGCATTAAATTAATAAAAAAAGGTAGTTTGATTGTGCTGAAATCCAGCAAATCAGAAAATTGAATGAAACATGAAGGAACAAGTATTCCTGCAGAATTTAAAGAGAAAACTATTTAGCAAAATAATCATTATTTGTGATCAAATTTAACTTAGCACCATACTTTACCTAATACTGTCTCCCAGCTAGGAATTGTATTTTTTTTTCCTTGACAGAGCCTTTGTAAAAATATTCTATGCCCCAGCATTTGTACTTACAATCAAAGCCAGGAGGCAAAGTATGCTGCATTGAAATGCATGAAATGATTTTATAGGCTTTAATATGGGAAATATCAATCATTAGGCATTCCTAATTAACCAGAGTGAAGCAACCAAGGTAATAAAACTAGGGAGAAAGCTGCATTTGACATCTTATACCTGTATCTATTATAGTGGTTTTATCCTTTGTATCCTTGATCATTTTCCATTTCTAGTTGATGCCAGTTTAAGTGCAAAACTTCTAACAGTGAATTACATGTTTGGGGTTTTATTCCAAAAAAAAGTCTATTTAGAGGCAAATGTTAAAGATATCAATCTTTCAGGATACTGAATATTATGCATTACACTATGGTAAGCAGTGCATAGCAGGTGGTGCATAGCAGTGCACAGTGACACCCCAAATCCGGTTTTTCCAGCCTTGTTCATTATCACTACTAATAAACCTGCTTTTCTTTTTTTTTTTCTATTTTTTGCATTTAATATCATTATCTAGAATATCCCAAGATAGCTCATGCTTTACATGATCTCTTCCCATAACTCTATTTATCCTCACTCCCCTTGTTATGTTTATAACTACAATACATATTTTTTCAGTCTTCATTGAGTTTCCTGAAGAATTGCCTGGAAAAAACATAAACAAAGCATTGCAGAAGTAGAAAATATTAATCTGTTTAAAACACTGGCATCGCTAATATTTCTGATATATTTTTTTGTATTAAAAAGCAAAAAAAAGTATTGTAGTTTGTTTGTTTTTCCTTGCATTTCCAGGGGTGCTCATGTGTGAATTTTCTGAAGTAAAATGACAAAATACCCCGTGCTTTTTCAATTAACTTTTCAAAGCTAATATTCTTTATTACAATTGATTAATTAAAAAATGATAAAAGCAGGGGATATATACATAGCTAAAATAGTCATCATGTAGTATCATTTGTTGTGATGAGATGTTGTTCTGCAAATCTAAGAAAAAAAAAACCATTCTGGAGAATATCTGTTGAAATGCTCTCCCAAGTGTATACACATTTATGAAAAAGCAGCACACAGTGGCAGCCACAACATTTCCTCATCATTTTCTCTCCTAAGAGGTAAAACCCCAGAGGGATGCAAGTGGGGATTTTCCTTCCTTTCCTGGGATTTATGTTCATGGCTTTAAGAAAAGCTTTTTTCGTCAGTGGTCAAATGTAGCTGTTGAAGGAAGGTAAGATCACACCACAGCTAACACACCAAAAAAGTTGTAAAATGAAGGGTAAGGGATCTTCTAAGTGATATAAAATTGTGTGTCAGAAATTTGAACCCCACATTTTCCTATTTTAGGAAGCTCAGCACTTTTCATGGTTCTTCAAAACCAAAAGATATATTATAATATTATATAAATGTGTGCTAGAATCCTACAGAGATGATGGGAAAAACTTTTTATACTGTGTACAAAGTCCAAGGAGAATATTAATAAATAATAGGGTTTATAACTCCTGAGACATCAAAAGAAAATAACTGCCCTATGGAGCAAAAATTCTCAAATAATAGCAGCAGGCCAAGTCAGACAGCTTCCCTGTGACTGGATGTGCATGCTTCAGCAATGCTCCCCTAAAAGTCTTCCTGGAGCAGGAGTCTAATTTGGTTTTTAATACAAAGAAACCCCAAACAAACAAAAAAAACCCAAAGAAAACAAACAAACAAACCCCCAAAGAAAAATAAAACACCCAAAACCAAACAAAAACAAAATAACCAAACCCATAAAAAAACAAAACCCAAAACAAAAACAAAAAAAAAAAACCAAAACAAAAGTCCTAGACCAAAACTTACAACTAAAACATTAAGCATCATTTGGAATATGTGTCCTAATGAGAAAAGAAAAAAAAAAATCATGTATAGCATTAATCCATTCCACAAGAAAATATAATGGAAAGCACTTCTAAGAAACTCTCATTTGGTCTCAATTAATAGTTATTTCTGCCAAAGAACAAGCATACAGTCAGATATTTCTATTTGCCTAAACAACAATAGAAGGACATAAAAATTTTCAGACATTCTGTAACAATGGGGTGTAGAATATCTCAGAGTTTAAATTATTTCAATCTAGCACTCCAGTCAAATTCTACTTTTAAATAAGTAAAAGTGCAAATGGAGAGAGAAATTCTTTGCCGATGTATTTCAGTCTCTTGTCATTGTTGTTTTATCAAGAAAATATGAGAGGGGAAAAGGAAAATAATAATTTTCTAATTCTTTCTTACTTTTTACTGCCTGCAAGCCATATGTCTCTCTGCTGAACTAATAAAAATACATTGTTATAAATGTAGGATATAGTAAGAACAAAGGAAAAAAGGTTAGACTGATTTTTTTCCAGTTTCAGAAAGCCTTGAAATTAAATCAAAAGAAGATTCATATTCTGAGAGAACTGGTTTATTTTACTTCATATTGCAGCTCAGCTCTTAGACAAGTAAATTATCTGCAAACAGTCCATGGAATAAAATAAACAGAGGATAGTGTGTCTGAACTTAATGTTGATTAAATTTGGAAAAAAATATTTACAGAAAAGGAAGCAACATTTTAACTTACCAGCTTGGCCAAGTGTATACTCTTGATATCTTGTTCCTATTCTGTTTGTGGCTGTACAATTATACCGTCCAAAATCACTGTCAGATGTGGGAGCAATCTTTAAAATGAATACACTTTGTAAATATTAGATGTTTATTAAATATGTATCTATATATATATTTTTTAAATTCGAAATTCAAGTATGTTCTCCTTAACCAATCTGCAGACGTGTTCTTACTTCAACATATCTAGTATATTCTCCAAACATAGACCTAAATACACATTTTTTCATGTTTGACTCCCCCTTCTCAACTTCAAATGAAGAAATCTGATAATGGAAAATAGTGACGTTGTTCATCTTTAAATTTCACCTTTAAACAATAATTTTAAAAAACCCAAACAAGTAAAAAACCCCACAAAATAAAAAACCTTTTTTGTAGAAACCAAGCACCTATGAGACAGTCACTTTAATTTTCAGTTTTAGCTTGACATTTTAGTTTTATATCTATTTATGTGTTTTTTTACTTCCAATAAATGCAAATTATATTTTTGTTGGGTGTAGCTGGAAAACTGAGCATAAGCCATTCAAATAAGATGTATTTTCTAATTACTCATATGAAATGTGTAAATCGTTCAGTTCATATATAGTTGTTTGTTGTTTTGTTCCTATTTTAGGAGTGTTTCTTATTAAATTGTAGGTTTTAGCCTTAAATACACTCTACACTACTCACAGTGCTGCCAAGCTGAGGACAAAATTATGTTCTGCCACCACACTGATTTTAATTTGAAATCTTACCTCCAGAATCAGCTTTCTTCCTGTACTGTAGGTCTTCAGATGAGTTGTATTTTTTACAGGTAAAACTAATTTTCCTCTTCTCCACTGAACTGAGGCAGATGGATTTGCCAGCACTTCACAGCTTATATTGATGGGATTGCCTTCCCAAGAGTAATACATGGTTTGATTGGACAGGAATGTTGGAGCATCTGGAAAAAGGAAGTAATGAACAATTTTATTAACTGGTTTAGTAAAACATGCTGTATGCCCATATCCAAACCTTCATGTTCAATGAAAAATTTCAATTGATTTTTGTGTCAATTTACTACAGAACATGAAAATATTAGCATTCAACCATGAGTTCATTGTACTTTTATCTTGTTAAGTTTCTCCTCTCTTAAATGGTTTCAGTTGAACTTCTTGGGAAAGAGAATACCTGTCAAATATATTTAACTCTAGGCAATCACTGGCTCTTGAAAGAAACTCTCTAATTTCTTGAAAGAAATGAGGAAGAGTGTTTCCTCTTGAGGATGACCAAGTCTTCAGCCAGACCCTCATATGAAAAAAGGAGGTGACCTAAAAACATACATTGTCTGTTCATGTGCTGATTTTATAGCATCTTCTTTTGCTATGGAGAAATTACATTCACTCCTCAAATTTTCTCGTGCTATGGCTTCACCCATTTCTGGCTGGAACTTTAAAATACTTCATGAAATATTTTTAAAGAGACATATTTATTTGTGCAAATAAAACTTTAAAAATAGCAAAAGAATCCCAAAAAATGTTACAATGTATTCTACCTATTGCAGAAAATATGTCGTGTGTACATTATTTAGGACACTTTTTGTATCAGTTCCTTTTGAAATTATCAAGCTATAGCCAAGGAAAAAGTTGGTGTGTTTTCTTAAAAACCTGACTGGTTAAGAAAGAAATGTCTGCATTTAACATGTAAGAAACACTGAGTCTGACACAAAGGAAATTGTTGATTTGCAAACTGTGATCTTCAGACCACAGTGCCACAAAGTGACAAGACTTCTCTATTCAAGGTTTCTCTGGAAAGCAGGAAGTTTAGTGATCTCTATAAAATGAGAGGGTGAAGCTTTTCTCCTCTTCTTCTTATGTCTTGAGTGGGTGAAGAGTGGGTTATTTCTATCAAATATTTCCTAATTTCATTGTTACTATCTTTTAACAGTATTAAAAAAGACTTTTTTCACAGAAACTTCCTTAATGCTTTAATTCCAAAAGAGAGTTATCAGTTACAGATGTTGCAATGCTATCTCTTTTTAATATCTAAGATACATATACAAATATATATGTATACATATATATGTGTGTGTGTGTGTGTGTGTGTGTATATATATATATGTTTTGATAAATAGCTCCTAAATGTTTTCATATATGACTCTAAAAATTCTATTCTAGTCCTCTCACATATACCTTAGTTTTAGGCATGAAAGTTCCTAATAGGTGTATCAGAGACCAAAACTGAGCATCTTTAGTATGAAGCAAAATTTAGCTTCAGGAATGGTTAAAAACAACTGGGTTTTTTCATATTTTTTTCTTCCCTGAAGTGCACATTTTAAACTTCTTCCTGTTTGCCTCTGTCAAAAAGCATAACTTTTTGATGACATATGCTGCTGCTACATCTAGGCATACAGACTGAGAAAAAAGAATTGTTATCAATAGAGGTTTTAAAGCACAGATCAAAGCTGCTACATTGCTCAAGGCCAGCAGCATTTCCTTTAATAACTGTTCTGCCCTTATTTTTGTAGAAAAACAAGCATTTTCATCCAAATAAGTAAAGCTTGCCTGGCTATGAATTTATTTACGAGACAAAGGAGTTCATCTTTCTGCTCCAAGAGTTTTAATAAGTAATCCTAGCGATCCTGTTTTTCACAGACCTTTAAACACCCCATATTTCAGCAGCTAAACAGTTTAATGCAAAGAACAGACTATCAAAGAGTCTTCAGAGTGTGACGTCTTACACAACTGGAGAATATGAAGAAAAAAGCAAACTGCATAAGTGTGTTTTATGGTTAGCTATGATCAAGAATCTCAAAATATCAAGGTTCAGAGACTTGCCTTTTCCTCTGGAAATTAAGTTCATGGTGGGAATCACTTGTAGGAAAACTGTACAAACTCATTTCTGCATGTTAAATAGATGGATCAATAGCACGTTCAACAAATAGATTGGAAATCTCATCAGAGTCTTCATGAGGTTGTTTCACAAATTTGATGTAAGCACTGTCTTCCAATGTGCAATTCTTATAATAAATTCACTCCATTTATGAACACTGGCATGAATGTTGGAGAATAAAAGATACTCTGAATCTGAGAAATCCTCCTTCCTACACAACATTATGTGGTTTGATGCTCAATACACTTGGGGCAAACTCACATTCTATTTTAACACTTACAAGTGAAAAAGTAGAGCACACTTCTATACTGCAGATAAAAGCATTTAAGTGAATAGGGACTTCCAGTTCCAACTTCTCTGTCCTCTAAAGGTAGATTTTGGATGTCCATTGTATATATTTTTTGATATTTTACAAAGTATAGGTGAGTTATGGACTGCCATCTACCACCAAAACTACAGGTATTAAAAGTCATAAACACAATAAACCACAAGTAGGACTAAAAGTCTGTCAAATAAAGATATATCCCGAAATAAACAACTCACAATTGTAAAGCATTCCCCTCAAAAAAGAGCTTTGTAATTTCCCTCAAAAACCTGTGTAAAAATGCTTTGCAGCCATTTCCCCAGCAGTCAAGAGCTCCAGTATACAAAAAGAAGAGGACTGTACTGATGACTTGAAATGAAAAGATTATCTTGAGACAGATGATTTTTGATTTCTCAGTCAGGAACAGATTAAGATGCCTGGAGTGATATTTTACAAAAAGAATATAATTCTGTAAGTAATTTTCTTTTTACAGTACAAATAAAAGATAATTTACATTTCTTATGAAACTAAAAGATTGAGCTGGAAGGGAATAATTTGTTTATAAAGAGAATTTGTTTTTTCTTATATTCTCTTCATCACTAACGTCTGTTTAGTATGCTTTAATGGTTACAGAATTAGTATTTCTCAAACATAAACACACATTATGTTTAATATAAATGAATAATGAAAAATAACAAACTTTAAAGCCAAGTCTTTGAAAACATAAGTCTGACTATATTATATGTTTACACAACTTGATCCCACCAGTTTTATAATATAACTAACAAACAAATTACATTAAAAACCAGAATATTTATCAGAAAGCTCTATCAATTGAAAATGAAGTAAAACCAAGTAGAAATGAGAAACTGGTTCTATGAAAGGATCTTAAAATGCAATATATTTATTCTTTAAAAAATAAAAGATTCAATGGTAATCAGTTAGAAAAATAGAACCATTAAAAATAATAATGCTTTCTGCTTAGCTTCTATATAACTGAGAATTAATTTACACCTGACAAAATTCAATTCAGGGTGCAAATGAACTGTTCCTTTTAAGCTTTTTTACATAAAGTAAAAAGTTAAGATGACATACTAGAGTTCTGAACAGGTAAGTAGAAGTAGGAGCTTGAATACACTCCATTTAAATAAAAACACCCTGATGGTATTTCTTATTTCTGACCTTTTAGCACTTTACTGAAAACAAAGTAAAATCCCTCAAAGCTGCAAAAAATTTACAAAATTAACCATTGATATTATTTAATAGATGCACAGAATATCATAGAACAGCTCAGGTTGGAAAGAACCTTAAAGATCACCCAGCTCCAATCCCCCTTGCCATGAGCAAAGACATCTCCCACTATCCCAGGTTGCTCAGAGCCCCATCCAGCCTGGCCTTGAACACTTCCAGGGATGGAGCATCCACAGCTTCTGTGGGCAACCTGTTCCAGGGTCTCATCACCCTCATAACTAAAAAGATTCTCTCTAAAATCTAATTTCTGATAACTCTCTTTCAGTTTAAAACCATTGTCCTTATGCCATCACTGCAGATAACAAAAAGTCTCTCTTTTGCACACGGAAAGGCTGCAAATTTCTCCTTGGAGCCTTCTCTTCTCCAGGTTTATCAACATCAATCCTCCCAGGCTGTCTCCAGCACTCTGACCACCTTCATGGCCCTCACCTGGACCTGTTCCAGCAAGTCCATGTCTTCCTTGTATTTGGCATCCCAGAGTTGGAGGCAGCACTGCAGGTGGGGGTCTCACAAAAGGTGGGTACAGGGGTAGAATCACTTCTCTTGACCTGCTGGCCTCAGGGCTCTGGATGCAGCCAGGATGTGATAAAGTCCATAAGGTTTTAAGGCTCAACTATGCAAGATTGAATATTTTTTGGAGAGATTAGGCAATCCAAATGAAAAAAGATGCCTTGAAGGAACAAAGACTACATCACAAAGACATAAAACTAAACCAAGCTATTCTATGGGTGCAGGATTCTGTAAGAAATTATAAATTTACTATGGCATTTTAAAGTTGTTAATGTTATGGTACCAGCATCAGCTAAACTCAAGCTGATTTTTTTGCCAGGCAAGAGAGAAACCGACAGGTTGGCACTCCAATTAGAACAAGTTCTGGATAACCTGTGTAAGAAGATTATTTAAGAGAAGCAAATTCTGACCTGAAAGCTGTCTCTAGCATTTAGATATCCTTGTTAGTTATAATGTCCAGGAACAGTGGTTCAAGAACAGACTAATACATCACCTGCCTTGTCCAGAAAGTAATTAAATTAAGGATGACAAAGATCCAGCTCTGGTGTATGTTTGGTGTCATACACAAAATTAGATACAGCAAATTACCCGATTCAGTACATGTGTCCAGACAACTATAATGGAAAACTGGTGTGCAGAATCAGATTTGTACTTCTTAATTTAAGAACATAGGTTTTCAAAATGTGGCTATTTGTTTCCCTGGAACATGTAATAAAAATATGTGACAGATTGTCAGGTCTAAGACTCTGGGACATTTCCTACAGTATATTATTGGAAGCCTCGCTCTAAGATGATTAATGTTGGCATAAGTTTCCCATCATCAAGGACTTTAATAAACCACATCCTCTGGCAAATCTAGTACTGTCCTTGCCATTGATCCTGTAAAAGTGCCTCAATTTTTTGTTAACTCTGCCACAATTTAGTTAACAGCCATCTATCTTTCTCTTGTACTTTCTCCCTTCTACCTTTTTCAATAGTTAATATTTTAAAATTAATAGCTCCTCCTTGGATACAAAGCAGAAGGACCTCCACAGAAAAGTACAATAACTGTCATATATTCATTTGAAAGAAGAAATAATATTAGAAAGACTTCAAAAATGTGGTTAGGTGACTATATTTTAATCTATAATCATTCTTTAAAGGAAGACAAGAATTGGAAAACTTCAGCTACTTGCTGCTACTATCATAACCCTGTGGCTGTAAGGAAAAACATCCAAGACCCACATAAGAAATTTCCAAATAGAAAAGCTAATGAAACTCATCACATATTGATTTTAAATTGTCATGATTATTAGGTATAACCAGAGGGGTCTTTTTTTTCTGGAATCCAACCCATGATTTTAAAAGTTTTGAGAGGTACAAGTTTCTTTCAAAGCAAGTGCAGAAAACATCCCACCTATTCTAAGACTTCCTTTTCCCCTGCCCCATTCTCTTTGTTCCTCTCAAAATTCATTAAATATGACATTGATATTCAATAGAATGATGAAGTATTGACTGATTCTACCTTTATGAAGAGTAAGAGCCCCTTCCTACTGACAAACACTGCTAGTTCCTGGAAACCTTAATTTGGGTATTATTTTTCATATTCAAACACTATACCAATTGCTCCATTTCCATAAGATACTTTTTGCTAGATGTAAAGCATGTTGACTATTGTACATTAAATAATGTTGGGCAATGAATGCATACATGGCTCAGGTGCTTGATGCTGCCAGAGTTGCAGAAATTCAATGTATCTATTTTTCTTTTAATTTCACTTGACATGAAAGAATTACTTACAAAACCTCCAAAACACACAGAAGCCAAACTAAAGCCCAAGAAATTTTAATTTCATAGAAATGTCTGCTTTGAATTGATACATCTCTCTAAAATCACCTAAACTAGTTTAAATTAGGAGGAGAAACCCTGAAGAAAACATACCTAGGTAAAATAAGCAAATTAAGCCACTAGTGATGTATAAAATAAACTGATTGCATATGTCTATTAACCATTTTGTATGCCTGTGAATCACCAACACTGGGAATCAGATCTAGGACAGGAAAATGCCCCCTACAGATCCATCATACTCGCAGCAATTTTCATTTTAGGATTAAAATTATCATGTGCTGCCCATTGTTAACACATTGTTCTCAAATGATGCCAGTTTGTACTGAATTTTCAATTTTTACATGTATTCCAGGACAGAATTACTGGAATAATATAGTATGGCCTGACTTCTCTATCAAATATTAGATTACATTATTGTCTTATAGACAGAAGTGAAAAACTGCAATGTTTTTCTCAAACCAAGATCCTAACCCCATTTTCTTCCTGTCCTATGTGTCACATTTCCAGAACAAAATCCAGACATTACCTTCCATATTTTCCTACTTGTCACCCTCACCTCCACAGTGTGCCTCCTTATTGATATCATCCCTCCATTCCCTAATATCTCCCTTATACATTCCCAAATCATAAGAGTTGTTCTATGGAACAAGGACTCTTAGACTTTTCATCTCTTTATTTAATTTTTACATGCAGTGCTCTCTAGAAAACAACAATAAAATCTCCAAAAATTTGTTTTGTTCAATTTTCAAATATCAGTGCCACACTTATCACATAATTATTTTCGTTATTATACTCAGATGCTGCGGCTATGCTTTGATGGTTCTGTCTTGGAGGTATAAGAATGCCATGATGCCTTTTTTTCATTCACACATTATTACTGTGTAATATTAATTACATTTTATATAGTATGAAAATACTTGTGAAACCATGTAAAATTTATCATATTCATTATCAGTGTAAATATTTAAATTTCACAATGTAGAACCAGGCTCAAGGAGGCATCAGAAAATTCTTCCTCAGTTTTTTTCTACCTTTACTTTTCACAATTGCAAATGTGAAAATTTATGACAGTAAGAAAATATGTTGAGGCATATATATCCATTAATAACTAAATTATTAGAAAAAGAAACCCCAAATTATTTTATTCTTTCAAAATTGTGTACTTCTAATGAGAAAAAAGTAGCTAAAATGTTATTAAAAATCTACTTTAAATGATAGCAAATTAATTGCAAGAGTAACCAAAACCTGTAGTAGAGAGCTTGTTTTGGTAAAAAATTATGATAAATTTCTAATATGAATATCATGTTTAACAAGTTAATAACTTATATTTAAGGAAAATGTTTTTAGGATGGAATTTTTGTTTCAAAGTATTTTTACAAACTTTTGGGCTGAATAGGTTGATGTATTATATAGATGAATAATTTCTCCATTTTACCACACTGCTGTAACATCAGAAAAAGAAAATGGAAGCATTCAACTCTGCTTCACTCTGGGAAGTATGGTGAAATGGTTTTGGAAAGTGACTGTATGTGATAAACCTCATCTTTTGACCAGAATTCAACTTTCTTATCCCCTTGAAGTCACAGCAGTGGCACAGCAAACTTCTTTCTGTGCAAGTGCACAAGTGAAGAGAAGAAAAATAGTAAATCTTACAACTGACATTCATAATATGTCAAAATTATCACACTTATTTCATGATGTTAAAGGTTGACCTTTTCCATCTTTGCTTTCTCATTTTAACCTACAAATTTGACAGGAAGAAATGTAACTAAAGCCAATAGTATTTTATTAGAAAAGATGGATATTTTTTCCTATACTATTTCAATTTTTTTTTCTCTGGATTGTTTTTCCTGTAATTTGTTTCTTTCCCAGGCTATAAGTTTGTATTTATTAGTGTTGTTTTCTGGCTGTGATGACAGGATAGAGCTGGGTCCTCATGACTAATGGATGAAGGGAAGGTGTAAAGAAGACAAAGTCAGCTTTTTTCAGTGGTGTCCAGTGACAGGAATGAGGCAATGCCATTCTGTGATTCTGTGAGCAGTGATGGGATGTGGCTGCACTGATCTCTTTTAAAAGAAACCAAATGCAAATTATGAACTGTTTGAATCTCTCATGACTTATGATAGCAGTAGGCAGCTGGAACCTTTTGTGACTTTTATCGCAACGTCGAGTTTTCTCAGAGAATCGTGGATGGTCCATCCATGGAAGCGTTTAAGGTTAGTTTGGAGGAACTCTGAGCAACCTGGTCTAGTGAAAGCTGTCCCAGCCCATGGCACAGGGGTTGCTACTGGATGAACTTTAAGATCACTCCAAACCAAACCATTCCATGATTCTGTGATAATATTTGTGGCATCTTGTACACAGTAGTAGCATTTTCATCTACTGAAAACCTTACTTCCTTGAAAGTAAATACAATTTGCACCTCAATCTCTCGAATCCACTTTTAAGTAATGCTGTATATTTTTTTTGCAAAGATATAAAATTAAACTGCATGAATACGAAGCATCCCACTCAACTGCAGTGCAATACAGCTAACACCCAACAAAACAGAAGAATAATCAGTTAATGAAACCAAGTTCAATACTGTAACAGTAATAAAGTTGGTTTCAAATTGTGGCAGGGGAAAAAAACCAAAACCAAACACAAAAGACTGTTAATGATAAGCAATACAATACTATAACAAATACTGCACATTTTTCTTTACAGGCAAAGACTATACTATATCATGCACATGTTGCATGATTATTTTTGTTTTTACCACCCAAAGCTGATATTTAACTAATACAGAATATTACACCAAAATCATGTTTGAATGAAAAGCAATATTAAGAAAACATTCATATTCCTGGAATACACTAAAAATTACTTCAATGCAGTTTTTCAGAAACTGATTTTTAAGAAATCATTTTTGTCAACTACTCACATGGCTGATCTCATACAAAAATGTACTACATTACTCAATGTAATATATTTGTCATAGATTATTCTATCTCAAAACATTACTCTTTGAGCACTAGGACGAAATTAGCATTTTTGACCATCCAGCTTATCTAATAGCTGTAATTGAAATTGTAACCTGAAATTGAGAGTATTAACTAAAATAGTGATGTAAAAACTGGTAATTTCAGCTAAAAAGTTCTCTTAGTCAGAATGCTTCCTGGATAGTCTATGGGAAAACAGAATTTTCCAAAGGATGTGGCTCAATGGCTTTCTTTGGTAAAAGGAGTACTGTCCAAAGGAATTTGCACCTGGTGACACAGAGCAGTCAGAAACAGTGGCATCTTACATAATGTGAGCACCTGGGAGGACAAAATTGAGGGCTGTGAAAACTTCCGACAGGTTAATGACAGTTTGAACAAAACAAAGGGAAAATTGTAAGGGCACATAGAGAGTCTTTCAAAGGTCATAAGTGTCGTTCATTGCTCCTTGTTTAAGGCTTTTCCACATTAGTAATGATGTAGGGGCGCCCTAACTAATAATAACACTTGAAAGAGGATCTAGCACATTGAACATGCAAAAATTTCAATTTTTCTTCAGTGCTAGCTATGCATTGAAAAATTTGTGAAACCTAAGACCTCATGTGTCTCTCATCGCTAATTTTTCTTTTATCCAGGTCTGTATAATGCTTTTAAAGATTAAAAATACCACATGAAAATGTAAACATTTGTATAGCAAAACTAATTTTGAGAGACACCTGATGTAATAAGCAAAATCAAGTTATAATTCACTAGGTTTAATATATTTAAATTCCTCAGGCTATCTTGAAAACCTCATCTCAGCATATGAACTGCTCTATCTCTTGTATCTGTTTCTCTAATATTTTTAATTTTAGAAATAGTTATTTCTCTATGATAAATATGTAGATAATAGCTATAGACACATCCTAATACCCAATACATATGATATATTCCACTTTTCAATTGATTACTTATTATTATTCTCATCCAATACACACTAGGCTTCATACTTTAAACCAAATTTTGCAGTTAATGAAATCCATTAATAAATAATATTTGAAAATGATATTTTATTTTGACAAAATTTTGATTTGCCTTTCATACTGTATATAAGGAAAAACATAACTAAACACAAAGATGACTTGGTGGGAAGAAATATTTAAAAATGCCCCCTGGTTCCCTGCAATTCATGTCTTCAAAGTATTTCCTTCAGATAAAAGTCAAGGTTAACTGTTCCCAGCTGGTCTCAAACCTGATAATCTCTTCCTGTCCTAAAGAACTGCTCTTATCACCAGGAGCAACCCCAACAGAGAACAAGGATAAAGCAGGGAAATTCTGTGCAATCCTACTGCCAGTTTAAATCTCTGAGAGGGGTCAGGAAGTAAAAGGATGAGACAGTGACACCAGAGCACCCAGTGCCTTCATTCAGCCTGTTTGACTGAGGTGGCACTTAAGGATGGGATGGAAGCAGTTTCCTCTCCTGACTACACAAACTGTCAAATACAATAAAACATAAAGAAAAAATGCTGTAGTTTTGTTACTAACTTACAGAAAGGCATAGATGAATAGCTTACTTTCATCTAGAAACTAGAGGACAATATCAAGAATTAAGTTCTGCCTATCTATTTATATTTTAATTTAAAAATAGTTTATAGCTTATTTATAATAGTTATTAATTAAAGATAACGATTTATTAATAATAAGAAATAATAATTTAATAATAGTTATTTATATACTTGTTATTATTAAAGATAATTCAACTTTCTGTTAACATGGCCTAACTGCAAGACTGACCAATACCTGAATAAATTCTTCTCCAAAACTGTCTGTAAGAGAACAAAACCAAACTAATAAAAGAGAAAAATTAAACTATTTTGAAGGGTTTAATGCAAATTTTAAAATGAAAATTTGGAAAAAAAAAGTAAAAGCCCTGATAGCACTGTTTATAGCTGCAGTTATTATGCTGAAGAAATGCCACTTGGAAAATATTACCAGGAGCGTCAAAACTATTTGATACTGACCTCACGGAATCCACCCGTTTTTAATAGTTTGCTACAAAAATACAAATTAGTTTTTTAGTTTTTAAACCTGAATCTTTTGCTGCAATTCCCAAGCCTGCAAATTATTAAGTCCCATAACTGGAATGGCAGATAAGCATGACACAGCTTCATATAGGAAGATACTGGGGAAGGACGGTCAGAGCTTAGGACAACCAAGCTTTGGGTGGAAATGGGGGCAAGGATGCTGAAAGGTTCTTCTAAGGGGCTGTTCTGTCTCAGAACTTCATGCCAGAGGGCAGACTGATGGGATATGATGTTGCAAAGATGCACTTCTTCCTCCTGGGGACATTATTTTTAAGAACAGGAGAATTCTTTACCATTAAACAAGCGCTTTCTTTCCTGGGTGAAACAAATAAGTTATATTTGAAGCTCATATACCAGTTCAAAGTTATTTGCAAAGGAAAGCACAAAATTTCTCTGAGTCATTAATCAGAATATGAGACAGACCTATATTATATCACCCCAGAAACACTTGCTTTGCATCATAGAACTACTTGACTTAAAGGAATTGAGGAAAATTGTATTTCTGTTAGTCAAACAATGCCTGTTCTGGGAAAAAAATGCATTTGGGTTAAAGCTCGCTGTCAGTTGAGTATTTAAAATTTAAAACTCCAGTTTTAGAAATATCATAATAAAAATCTTCAGTTATACATTAAAAGTATCCATTACAATGCTTGATTTCTCTGATGGTAGAATAATATTTCCATGTTCTTTATAAACTGTGTTTCCTCAGAGGATTGTAGAACTGTAGAAAATTTTATGCTGTATCAAAAACTGTGTCTACCAAGGCATAAATTCAGACTTTAAGTTATTCCATTTTCTCATGTACTGTATTTGATTGTTCCCACACATATTCAAAATTCATTCTGCCATATCATAAAAAGACTGCTACTTTTAAATTCCTTCCACATCATCTAAAACTTTCACCCTGAAAGGTGTCTTTGGTTATAATAATGTATTGTATCAATGCAGAGGATTTATTATGCCCTCTGGTATGAATTCTGTATTGCTAATAAAACCTTAAATTTCAAGTGTCCATGTTTCATAACATGTGGTGCAACATATCTCTCTCCTCTGAATTCAAAATATATTAATATTTAATGCTAAAGCATAGAGGCAACACAACAATAATCAAATAATGTATTTCATATCATTATGTGGAGAGTTGGCAGAATTTTAAAGAAACTTCACTTAATTTGCATTTTTATCTATTTTTTCCCCTTTATATACATATAAAAAGTTATCATTGCATGCATTAAAGAAAACAAATATAGCAAATTAGAATTTATTTATTAGGTTTTCTGGCTTGGCAAAACTCTCCATTCCTAACACCTAAAAATTCTTTTGATCATTCCTCATTTTTCTTTCAGATTTATATTCTATACCACAATGCAGTGCTTCCCTGCCAAAAAAGAGCACACAACTGTATAGTGAAAGCACTTTCAGAACTCCTCAGGAAATCACTCCATGGTCTGCAATCATTACTTTTATTTCTGTGCCACAGAATCCTATTCCAGCTTTTATCTTCCCACTGGAAAGAATTTTTCTGTTTGAAGACTCAGTTCAAACAGGCTCATGCAAACTCTACTGGAGATGCAAAATAATTATATCTAGAAATTTCTAATAAATGAAGCAACAATGAAATTTTAAAAAAGAAGGATTTTTTCGCTTGTTTTAATTTTTTGAAGACCTTTTTTCGTGGATTTGAAGAAACAATTGAAGAAGTAATTACCCATTGAATTTTTTTATTTTTCAGATTTATATCCTCTGATTGGCTTCTCAAGCATGAGACTCTTCTAAGCAAAAATAATCTTTTTCTCCTGGATAAAATGCAAGAGCTTGGAATAAAGACAATCTCTAAAAGAGACTGTTACAAACATGATAACTCCAGGAGGGGTTATAATAGTGGCCAGACACCTTTTAGGGATTAGTAAATCAGAGGACTCAGAAACAAAAAAGGAATCTTTGTTGAATCTTAGGAAGTTAAGCTCAAGACTTAGCTGCTGCTCAAATCAGTCCTTACTTTATCCTGCTGAACACTTTTCATTCCCAGCACTCTCAGCTTGCCTGGAGATTTGAAGTTATTAAGCTTAGCCTTAAGTTAGTGGATAATAACATTGGAACATGATTTCAGAAGAAATCCTGTCCTACAAAAGTCACCAACACACCAGCAAGACTCTTGTTAATTCAGAAAAGACAGGATTCTTCCACAGAGGAATGAGCTGCAGGACATGCTTTCTTCATTTCTGCAAGTTTAATCATGAATGACCACGAAAAAAACGACCTTCCATTAAGAATGTACTTTTTTTTTTTTTTTATTTTAAAA
>JAXCLO010000001.1:12957227-12977124 GCA_035583995.1 Arremon aurantiirostris | reverse complement strand
AGTCCTTACTTTATCCTGCTGAACACTTTTCAGTCCCAGCACTCTCAGCTTGCCTGGAGATTTGAAGTTATTAAGCTTAGCCTTAAGTTAGTGGATAATAACATTGGAATATGATTTCAGAAGAAATCCTGTCCTACAAAAGTCACCAACTCACCAGCAAGAGTCTTGTTAATTCAGAAAAGACAGGATTCTTCCACAGAGGAATGAGCTGCAGGACATGCTTTCTTCATTTGTGCAAGTTTAATCATGAATGACCACGAAAAAAACGACCTTCCATTAAGAATGTACTTTTTTTTTTTTTCTTTTAAAACAGATTTAAAAAGAGAAAACAAAATATTTAGAACTTACATTCAATATCAAGGTACATGCTCTTTTGGTGCCCACCAATTCTACTTGCCGCTTCACAGTCATATCTCCCTGAATCTGACAACTTCACATCTTTAATATGCAGTGACGACTTCCCATGCTGCCCTTTGACTTCTATACGGCCATCTGGGCTCTGTTTACATTGATTCAGGAAAAAAGAAGGTTTTATATGTTTATATAGGTATATCAATGTAGAATTTATATATATTAAACACTGCTGATAAGAATGACTGAAAGCATCTCTTCATCTATGGTGAAGTTATTACTGACAGCTAAGCAACTTCTAAGTTGTCCAAATAAATTAAAAAATATATAGATAAACATGTTCTCTTTCTAGGCAGTATAATAAAAGAAATAAGTACATGCTTAAAGGAACATTGTCAAGGGAAACCACAAAACTTATCAAATTATAACAGCAAGAGTGAACTACAGACTCAAAACTTCTTTATGATCTCACCGAGTGTGTTGATGCTGTTAAGAAAAATGCATAGATACAACACTATATCTTAGATTACACACAGCATTATCTCTGGTCCTTACAACTGCAGCTGTGAAACTGAACAGAAGTAATGCCTCAGACAATGAGCAAAACCCAGAATCTCACAACTGCTAAAAAATCTTGAACCATAAATGCAACTAGAACTTCTGGATTTCAGTTCCTTTTGATTCCATGGAAAAGGCATGAAAAAATGAATGGTGCCTTTCAATTTTCTAGAACATAAATTTTATAAAAAATCCTTATCCATAATGACTCTCCTTGCCCCTCCCCATCCCTTCCCACAAATTTGTTTTAATTTATACAAATGTTGGGTAAAACTAAACAAAATAAAGAAAAAGTCCTCTTCTTGATGCTTCAAACTTTATAAAATATTATGCCTGAGGAAATGGAAGTTATTTTCTTCTTCTCTTTACTTAAAGGATCATACAATAATTTGGGCTGGAAAGGACCTTAAAGCTCATCTCATTCCACTCCCCCTGCCTGGGCAGGGACACCTTCCACTAGATCAGTTTGTACAGAGTCCCATCCAAAAAGACCTTAAACATTTCTATGGATGGGACAGCCACAGCTTCTCTGGGCAACCTTTGAGAAATTTGTTGTACTTTGTCATCTCTCACTTGGTTTAAGGGAAAAAAATTCCAAACATGATTGAAAATACTGATGTTAACCTACCTTAATTATTGTATGGTGGAAAAGGGATGAAAACCCAGTAACTATTTCAGTGCATGTTGTTACACTTGAAGCAGATTTTTATGTTCAATTCTATAATACATACACCCAAGTTTACTGCATATTACACTCAATACTCACCAAGTGGCAGCTGATGTTTAAGTGGCTGAGCTTTTAACTCATTACAATTGTTCCTTGACTTAATAAAGCAAATATACCACAATTTAGAACTTAAAATATTTGCGGTAAAGCAGTCAAATGAAGCATGATGTTCATCATGATTTCTATAGAAAGAAAAGTATCCCAATCCTATGTAAGAATCCAAGTAGACTGAATTTTTTTTCCTGTGAAAATGGTTCATCATAGCAACATATATTAAAGTTCTTGAATTCTAACCCAGAAGCCAACATAAACCTCTTTGGATTGGTACAAATTAGCAACTTAGATCACTTAACTATCAATTTCAATACTGAAAACTCTATTTGTACAATATGATCAAAAAAGGAAAAGTTATGATGTTTCTTGTAAACAACAGTTTACTGCTAGTTACAGTAGTGAACATCATGGCTTTTGGAAGGAATTCCTCAGCTAATTAAATGCAATTTCTTTTTAAAAAACCATTGTTTTCTAGTTTTTGATACAAAGCCAGATTTATATATATGTAAAACATAAATATAAATGCTTATTTTTATAGCATTATATCTATTGCTTATATATATGTAAAGCAGGTACATTCTATGACATAGTTAATACCAGTTATGAGCATTTTCTTCTTTATTTAAATATTAAGCATGTAATACCATGGTCAAACTACATTATTCCTAATAAAAATGTAGATCTCTTCAGAAATTTAATTTCTAATTTCACCTTGATAACAAATAATTCCTTAAGAACTTACATTTTAAATGGTGAAACAACCTGAGACAATGAATCATAGATAACAATAGTAAATACTTTATTAGTGATTCATTAGTTCTGTACTCATCCCAAATACCTTAATTCACTAGTACATATTTCCCTATAAGCAATTCCATATATCCCTAAGCACATAAATGAGTACTAACAGATGTAATACAAGAAAATAATAATAAAAATAAGCAGAAAGATCCTTAAATTAAATAGGTAATTTACAGTAATTCAAATAGGTAATTACAGTAAATTAAATAGGCAATTTACAGGTAACTTCACAGTGATTTCTCAATCTCCTTTTAGTTTACCTAATTATTTTCTAATACTGATGGAAAAAAATTTTGACTGTACTCAGTATAACTCTCCTATGTTCTCACATTCTCTTATTCAAATTTAGATGATGTAACATATCTTAGATTTATAGGTAGGACAAAACTCAAGCTATAAATACTAATAAATACTCTGAATAATAGCTAATAAATACTCTGAATAATAGAAGATTTTCATATATCATCTATTCTTATAATCAAATATATGGTAAGAAACATTGAAAGAGGGATTTACTAGGTTCAAAGTCCATAAAAAAAATAAAACAATGGTAGGCAAGAAAATTTCACTAGAATTATAAAAAAAATATGCATTTACTAAAGACAATTTCTACTTTTTTTAGGTTTATGTGCTAAAATTGCTTACTAAATCAAGCAAAAATTATAAATGTGTTCTGCTTCATTGCTTATAATGCATATTATACTGTGGCTTTTTAATAGACAGTTTAAAAAGTCCTGTTCCTTGAGTCTATTCTATAGATGGACTGGTGTACAAATCCATCATTTATTTCTTTTACAAAGATATTGCAATTCCTGATTGAAAACACACTGATAGGCTGGCATTCCTGAAGAAAGAAACAAATGAAAGAAAACAAGAGTGTAAACACAGACCAAGAAAATTCCATTACTAACAAAGAAACAACTAAATAAATTAAACAAATAAATAAATGAAAGAAAATATTTTGATGCTGGTGTCTCTATCAGTGAGAGGATTCTCAGAATATGAGGGAAATCACCACATGCAAATCAAAATGCTAATTAGTATGGTGAAGTTTCACAAGGACTTCAAAAACACTGGTGGGGCTCTATTATATTTCTTTATGGTATAAATCACACAAGAGAGATCTAGGTAAATGATTCAATGATTCAAGGATTACGTGGTGATGCAAAAAAAGCACATAACAGTGCAGTTGAGTATGAACAAGAGTAATGAAGAAACTGGAACAGAAATCAAATATGTAGCATTACCAGCAGCAAAAACTGAAGACACACTCTTTACATTTTTCTGATATTGTAAAGGACATTATTAAAACCAGGATAAACTGACAAAGCAGAACTTTCTGACCATTGGTAACGCCTTTCTGGGGTTAATTTCTCTCCTGCAGTAATTATGGGGAGCACACATTAGTACTATGTCTGGCACCATAACACACCAAAACACAAAGAGAAAGAGACACAGGTATGGGAACACTACACCTGCCCAGTAATCCTTAGGAGAAATCCCCACCAGGAAAAAAGCTTTGGAACTGCCAATGGGCCAAAACCAAAAGACAGATATAATCTCTATAAATTACCAATGTCAGTAACTCTGAAGCCTGCCTGAAATAATAATGGATACCCACTAAATTGGGACATTCTTTTTTTTTCTTTTCAAATGTTACAGCATGAGAGATGTAGTATCTGTATTCTATTTTATTGCTTCATAATGATAAAGAGCATAAAAAGGACAGAACAAACCCCTAGACAATCAGAATAGTCTCTGTGGCCCAACACTCATGATTTGTGCTCATTCACTGAATTACTCAGTATCTCCTCCCACCACGGAGAATGAACAAACATTGAGGTCTCAAAAACTTGAAGTTAAGACAGTACCATACAGATTTACACATTCTTTGGAAAAAAAATTATGTTAACAGACCCTTACACTCTTGGACATTGGATGAATGATGAAGTCTTCAGAAATTACATTTTCACAGCATTTTAGAATTCATAATAAAATCTAAGAAATAAATATTTGTCAAGGTTAATGTTCATTGGAGAATTTCATAGAAATCGTAAATAAAAGTGGCAGTTTTGAGCCTTTGGTGGTGGGTTTTTTTCTTCTCCCATAACTTTATCACTGGCATAAAAATAAGATACAAATGAAAAATCTTCAGCAGAGACTTTGAAAAATGTTTTACTTAGATAAAGTCACTTTGGTTGAAAAATGTTTTACTTAAAGTCACTTTGGGATTTTATCCCCATGAAAAGCACATTCCCTAAATTAGGAAGCAAGAAAGCCCTTTTATTTTGATTACTGATAGCAATCTAGTTCTCTGCCATTGTTAAAGGAAACTCTTCTATACAAGTCTGCAAGTGAAAATATCCAAAATGACACCACATAAAAAATATCTTCTGGGAAAAATAAAAAAAAAAGTTGAAAATTTTCTCCATTTGCAATAGTTTTACTTATAATATGTAGTTAAACATAAATGACACCTATGCTAATTAAAAAATGAGAGGTATTGTGTAATTTGAGATTAGTGCTGCAGGTTCTGTAAAAGTACATATATATTTTTGGTTTTGATAAAATTCATGTGATACTATACATGTTATTCTACTCCTTGACTTCTTCTGTCATGCTCGTGCTTCTTGGATGTCTTGCATAATTTGTAGTTCCACATGTGAATATTCCCAAAGGCCTGACCAGCTGATGCTGACCTCACTGGTCTATGCACAGCTCCAAGGACAAGAACCAGAGATCCCAAGGCAGGACCAGTACAATGAAAACTCTGAATTTCAAGGATTCCACTTGCAGAGTGGATGGTGATGTGACGAGACAACAACATCCACATGGAGACAAGGATAGCTCCTGGAACAGAATAAATTATTCAGGTACCATGGAGTTTTCAATCTGCAAAATTCCCCTGCCATTTGAGTAAAATCAGTTTAATTTTTCAGGAGGAGAGATGTTGCTGGTTATGGTGCCCAGAAATTGTTGTTTGTTTACAAACTGTAGAAAGTTGCACTTGGACAGAGGTGGATAGTGTGGTTAGTGGATGAATTTGATTTATCAGCCATTGGTCCAACTCCCACTGAGAAAAAGTAGAACCAAATGAGATGAAGTTGTAGGGCTGCCAAAACTTGCATTTTGAGTTGGCTGAAAACAAGAACGGAGGGTAAGAACAGTTGCAGAAATTGGTGACTCATTTGTAGCTGGGTTTTAGTAATATGCTTGAACGGTTAGAGAAGCTGACTTCCCTTCTTGAGTTTACCACTTGGCTGTCAAAGTACTCCTTCAACACCTGAAGTACGAGTGCAAGACTGCAAGCAAAACAATCCCTTCATTTAAAATCTAGACAAGTTGAAATACCTTTATTTGTTTTTCTTCAAATGTTTAAAGCTTATTCATGAGCAAAGTGCCATCACAGTCCATAGTTAAAATGCTACAGGTCAGTTTTTCCTGTCAAATTTACCAAATATATCTTCTGACACCTTGAGTACTTTAGTATTATTTTGGAGGTGTGCTGCATATATTAACCACAGAAAAGATGAAGAGGTAGTGGCTTAGAATTGAGACTGTGCTTTTCTTTTGCAAAACATGGAGCAATGTACTAAAAACCAGTCACTGTAAGAACATGTAACTTGAGTAAAATCTGCAGGTGTTTTAGATTTCCAGCAAAGGATCTGTTTCAGATGCACACAGTCGAAGATCCTCATACTGCAGGGGGGAGGATTGAAAAAAATCACAGTTCTTCCTTCTTTGGATCAAATTGTTAAAATTTTCCAACTCATTATTTTGTCTTGGTTACGTTTCCAGTACACATAGCTGAATTTTCAAGGAGAAAACAAATATTGATTAACAGAATCATCTTTGGAATTTCACAAATAACAATTTTTTAGGAATTTTGCTGATTTCAGGTTGCCCTTGCATCCACATCAGAGGTAACTTGAGATCATATACTTCAGGCTGATGCTTCGTATAGTGAGATTTAAGCAGATCTTAATTGCCCATGAAAATGTTTCTTGAAGCAGCATGAAAAATAAGAGCTTCTGCAACCTGACATGCTGATGCTAAATGATGATAAAATTCCAGAAGCCTATTAAATGCACGTGAGCAGCAATTCCTAGTCTGAAAATCTACCTTTGATGATGAGAGAAAGGGCTGTTAGTCACAACAGCCATCATCGTGTAGAAGCTGATGGAAGCTCCCTTCTGGATTATGGATGGTATATTCACAATATTCCCCATTCTCTTCAGGTAAATGTATTCTATCCATGCACCTGTTGGAGACAGCAGAAAATTCCAGAGTATTGCTATGTGCATATGCCTTAATGTCCAGCGAATCAGAATAATGCTACAGCAGTGTCTTGGACTTCAGTGATTTTTATAGGAGACCTTGTGATATTTTAAAACTCCAGCTTGTTAATTATACACGTCATCATGCTGCAAATTCCTGAATTTCTACGAATATGTTTTTTCCACAAAGAAGAAATTATTGAAGCACCTATTGGTTGTAGATCTATAGTGTAGCACCAGGGAAGTCACAAGAAAACCTAATGTTGAAGAAAAAATACTGTTGTTTTCTGTTCAGCTGCAGACACACCAGCTACTTTTAAAGAATTCAGATTGTAAATGGCAGCAGGTTCTATGCAGGTTGTTAGCTGCATGTACAGTCTCAGGAAAAAAATGCGCTCTTGAATGCTTCGTACAACTTTTTGAAATTATGAACTGATATTTCATTGATTCATGCTGGCATTTCTTTCAAAGTTTAGTCATTATGCAAAGAGATGACACATGAAATCCTGACACCAAACACTTACTAAGACATTAAATGGAAAACTGAACTTCTTTCCTTCATTGGTTTTTACTCAACAATGAATATGTAAGAAAAACATTTAAGAGAGAAAAATGATGAGCATCCATTCAAGACTACTTCTGCTAAAGATGCAAATCCTAGATGTAAATCACAAATCTTAATGATGCAAATCACAAGAAATAAATGGTTGATGATTTTTAATGGCAAAAATATTAGCATCATATCAAATAAACTTGTAGAGTAGAACAAGCATTAATGTTGCTCATGATAAATGACAACAGTAACCACAAATGAGTGTTTATAAATATAACAGAAATACTACAACTCCAATAATTGCAGAAGTACTTTGTAATTAGAAATCCTGTTTCACTCATAAATACAGTATTTAATGGCTTCTTTCCTAAGAATTTTGTTGATCTGAATCTACTCTAACACTGCTATGATGCCATTAAAATAGGTGACTCAATGGATCCAGGCCAGCAAAATTCTCAGGAAGAAGACTTTAAGTACAATGTTCTTATTCAATACAGACCTCACATAAAACAGCCACTAATAATAACAATTTTACTATACAATTACATCTTAGTTTAGACAATCAAATATTACTGTAACTTGGGACTGGAGGTGGTTGTTCTGTAATTTTACTGACCAGCAAGTGAAAACATAGGGAAACTTAAAAAAGTAAAAAAATAAAATAAAACCTGTGGCTGGGCACACATGAAGACAAATCATGTCAACTTACTGCATACAAAATGGACAAAAATAACTTGAAGCTGACCCAAGGCAGGGTGATGAACTGTCAATCCTTTTCTACTTTTTTTTTTTTTTCCTTTTTTTCTTTTTTTCCTCTTTAGAGAAAAACAAGCACTGTCAGCCATCAGCCTGCCTCTGGTGTCTGGGTGACTAAAACAAGGAAAGGAAAACTAGGAATATTTTGTATAACAATTTTTGCTATAGTGTTATTTTCCCCCCTTTATTACTTAGATAATTTGAATTAAAATGTTCAAGCCATTATAACTGAACAAAGAATAACTGCTTGGTTTATTTTGTTTAAACTGATATTACTTGGACTGATAACAAATTCTTAGACATATACAGGTTGTGTACCCCTCCTGTGCAAGAATGTTTGCTGTAATATATGACAACCTTAAAAATTACTACTGCTATAAGAATTTCAAACAGAGCTTAATTCATGTCTATATACATTCATTTGATTTTCACAGAATTCGCATTCACACTTTAACACAGTCTAGCTTTAGTTACAGGGATAACTGATGTAGTGAGAGTATGTAGAAAAAGAAAAGAGAAAAAAAAATTAAAAATATAAACCCAAAACAAATGACAATTTGAGTTTCTGGGTTGTTCAGTAGCAGCTTGAGATCTCTCCCAGTTTACTGTAAAGTTCATGTATATTTTACTAAAATCATTTTGGCTAGACAGCAGAAAAGAAATCTGTCTGGAAACTGGGCTGTGACAGAGACCTGCAGGGTGAGCAACAAGGCTCCCTTAGGAGAAGGAAAGTCCTGGAAGGCCAGAAAGAGGCACAGACTGAGTCACAAGGTGAAGGGAATTGCCAGCAGGACAGATCCTAACCTCACAGATCACAAAGTCTTTGCTCAGAAACACTGGCAATTCTGGAGGGCTTTTTTTTCATCTGAAGAAACAAAAGGAAATTACTGCAGTAGCAAGCAAACGGAGAACGTGAACTAACCTGGACATAATTGAAATGGCATATGTTTTCAAATAATTTTATTTAATTGATGTCCTGAATACAGTTCTTAGTTTTTCTATTTACATGTCTATATTGATAAATAAAATAAATAAAAATAAATATAACCTTGTGCTATAAATTAAAGCTTATGCTGGATATATCAGCTAAGTTGGATATTTGCTATTACAGAAAAATGCTGTTCTACAAGAGTTTGAAATAAGTTGGGAAGCAGAGATTGCAAACCATATGTTATTCTCCTGGGGAGAAAAATAAAAACTTTAAGCCAGTCTATTTCTTCTTTTCAGCCAGCTTGTAGGATTCCTGACTCAACTGTACACATTAGGAAATGAAATATATGATTAAATTATGAGAAGTTATGTATTAGTCCATCATTGAAGAAACAGATCTGTAATAACACATTAACTGAAGAGAAATGTGGATAAATTAATGACAGCTGAAATATTAGTCACAGCTCTAGAATTCTCTGGTATGCAGGTAATTGGGAGGGAAGACTGGGACCTGGAGGAAAGTAATCATTTTCTGTGTGAGGAAGAAAAGGAGAAGGAGGACTGAGAAAAAAGTGTCAGAAACAGCCCTTTAACAAAGTTATATAACCCTGAGGAATTTATTGTTATGTATAGGCTACCTATAGGACATTTTAAAGCCTGTTTGATGATCATCTTTCAGTAAAGATTGCTACATGCTATTAATCCACTGAATTTTGCCACAAATGTTACAACTTCATTTGTACAAGCAGGAATTTACAGAAAGGCAAAAAATAGTTTTATTACTAATAACATTATTTATGCAACACTTAAGAAATTTTAATAACACCATTTGATCCCATGCATAGATGGGAGTGCTTTTGACCATGAATCAAAACTCAGACCTATTTCCCACTTATGCAGTCTTAAGAAATATTGTTTGCCAAATTCTATAAGCTCTCAGTAAGGGGTGGTGCAAACAGTCTTCACTTTCCCAGTGTACAGAAATAAGACTTTTGCATTATGGTTTAGATGAAGTTTCATGGCCTCCTAACTAGCAAGATGTTCACTGATACATCATCATTGTCCTGTTTAAGAGTCATAATTTCACTGTCTTTGAAATCTAGGAACTGGTATTAGTAGGAAAAATACTTTATGAGTAGATACACATGGAGAGATTGCACAGTGAGAATGTGATAAGAAAATATAGACTTTTTAATAAGCATACTAAGGATGTCAATAAATTATCAAGAACTAATTATTACACAGAGCTTAGATTAAAAAATAAGAAACAAGGGATTGAAAAACTGAATACAGGTCTTTGCTTTCATCCTGGCTTTGCCAAAAGTTCTGAAGACTTAAATTATCCCAATATATACAGGTACTCATACTGCCCTTCAGGTCAGGAGAACTGCAGACATTTCAGCAGCATAAAACACGTTTTTGCCAGCGTTGCACTTCTGATTTTGCCACTGATTATGCTTGCCCTCAGTGTAAGCAGAATGTAGAAAATGCAACACTTCTTAGGTGTCCTGAGAAGGTCCTGTAGTGCATCAGGGAATAATGGCTTCAGTCCCTAAAGCATGGATTTATTACCCAGTGAATCATCAAGTGCATATTCTCTATTTCACCAGACAAGCTACAGCTATTTGGAACTTCTTAAACCATTAGCAAATAACACAAGTGATACTTAGGCTGAAGATCATGAAACAAAAGTTTGTGCTGTAGAAGAAACGAGTGAATATTCCAGTCCAAGCTGTGCTGGTATTGTAGAAAATGTAAGTCCATGAAAAGTTCCCTGATAATTTTGTTCTTCATTAGTGCAACAGACCTAGTATCATCACTGATAACTAAATGGCAAAAACTATAATTGCAAATTGGGAAACAAATGACATTTCCAAGCCTTTAGAGCTTTATTTCAGGCAGTACATGCAGCACTGCAACCTACAGAAAGTACCCAAAAAATATCTATTTGGTACATAGGTAGCAGAGAAGCAAATGCATTAAATAGAAAACAGTTTTAAAATTGTAAATATAAATTAGGTGTAAAAAAGAGTATCCATCCATTTACAGAACAGATAACAAATTTGGACTTAATTTAAGGCATCCTGCTAAAGAATTGCTTATATTATTCATGTTCTTAAATCAATGTCTTTCCCTAGGTTGTTTAAGCTTTTAATACAGAAGAGTTAATAAATGTAACATTTTCTTGCCCTTTTGCCTCCTTTAAATAATCAAAAATTTTGTCTCTGCTTACTTAATTCTTTCCCAGTAGCAAGTGACCATAAAATTTTACTAAAAGTGTCGACAACACGAAAGGAAAAATACACAGAAATGAGAGAATTCTGAGCTAGTGTAACACCAGTGCAGACAGCCATGCACACAACATGAATCCCTCTATCTCTGTGTATGTACAGGCACTTGGGCTTACTCTGAATAACAGATAATTTATTTTCTATCCCAAAAGAGGAACAAATCTCAAGGGCCCTCTGGTCACGTGGCTAATAGTTAGTACTGACTTGCCAATACAATCAAGATCTCAAAATAATTACTATCTTAATTTTTGGCTTGATTTACACATCACTGCAGACACTGTAACCTAAAGGACCGTGGGGAGCTCAGACAACTGATTGAGCTACTTGAGAACTTGAAAATTTCCACATTGGCTCACAGTTTTCCCATTTCCTCAGGTCACAGAGGAAAGCTTCCCTTTCTTTCTAACTGAATACAATTCTACTCCTGCAAAATCAATCTTGCTCAAATACTGTCACCTCCCAAAACTAGAGATAGACGAAGGAACACCAAAAAGTATTCAGATTTCCATGGATCAGATGGCTCCTGAAATTCTACTATTCAGTGCTCATATATAGCCCTTTATTTCCTTATGTCACAGGGTAAAAGCCTCTACATATCTCAACATATTAAAAAAAAAAGCCTCTATATATCTCAACAATTATCTAAGTGACCCTCTTGGTCAAGTTCATTTATTTACCATCTTCCAGTCACAATATTCTTGCTCTTTAACTTCATAGTCTTAATATGTGAAGTCCATTAATTCATTTGGGGCTTAAAAACAAAAGAGAAGAGAACTTTGATGCCTGATTGAATTGTTTGCAGAGTGTTTCAATTGCATCATCAAACACAATTGTGGCTGGCTACATAAATTGTCCTGGTTTGCAGGCCTGTGCCAATACTGCAACAACAAAAACATTCATATGATATTGTAAGTAGGAGTTTTTTTCCTAGGTTATAACCTTTTTCACCATAATATGTAGGTGAAACAGGTTATAACAATTTTCTCCAATACAGCAAAGAGATTGGCCTTGTATATTTCCCAGCTATTCAAAGGAGAATTATTCACAAAGAGCAGGATTTGGATAGCTCAGAAAAAAAAAAAAAAAAGATTTTTCCTGGAATCAATTAAAATACCCTAGATACATCTCTGTTTTCTGTGACTCATTTCAAATAAAGACCTGATCCTTGATGAGCAAGAATTTAATAGGGCTCACATTTCAAAAAGAAGGACAACATATTTCACTGACATTGTTAGACTGCTTCTTTTTGTGCAGGGAAAACCAACATAAACAGGGAGTTAAAAATATAATATTCTTTTTATTAACATTTGTAATAGCTGAAGTGAAGTTAATAGACTTGGGAAAAAATAGACTTGATCTTTCAAAGAAAAAGATTATCTTTTTCTATTGCATGATCATGAAAACTATTAAAAACTCTACGAGCCCCACTCTACAAATATTTATGATTTGCATGCAAATACAATATCAAGTCAAACTTGGAAAATAAATTATTAGTCAGAGCTCTGCAATATTTAGAAACAATGTCACAGGAAATTTTTCAGGGAGAACCAGGTTATTGTTGCAATGGAAGAAAGCAGAATTCAAACTGTTTCTGCAGTGTTCATTACAAAATTAAAAATCACAGGTTGGATTTTCCTTGATGGTACAAGGAGAATAGCACAAGGTATTTAAGAGACATTCAGTGAATCTCTATGAAATAGAGTACATAGTACAGTAAAAAATAGAGTATAAAATCCTGCCCTAAATCCAACACACAAGTTGCAACTGGGACCTCTCTGCATTGGCTCCTTTCATTCATTTTATGTGTTTAGATCATAAATTCCTCAGGGCATGCAGCATATGCCTCTTTGGACACATGCTGCATACAGTGGAGCCACTGTCTCATATCAAGCCCCATCTGTTCTTGTGATTTGTATTCCAAAACAGGGCTTGAAATGCTAATTACAACTAACATTGATCAACATTCATATTTCTGCTAGAATTAGATGCTATGAAAGTGGGGCACTAAACTCTGTCCTCACACTTCTGCAGTACACACAGGAATCAGGAACAATTTTGTATCAGCAATCAGGATGTGCTGTCCTTCAGGGATGTGTGTAGAGACCTATGTGCATGCCCAAAATCCATTTCATAACTGATTATGCCAAATTGCATCCAATCACTATCTTTCCTCCTGTTCTAAAAAAAGCAGCTCTTCTCCTGCCTTTTCCTCCTTTCACTGGGAAGAGGGCCAGGCCTGCTGGATGCACAGTGGTCTGTGGGAATTTGCCATTTGAAATCCCAGCTGGAAGGGGCACGGCCAGGTTGGCACATCAGGACAGGCAGTGCTGGGGATTCAGGGATTGGAAGGACACAGGCAGAGTACATGCACCAAGCAGAGAGCTTTAGCTTGGCACTGAAACAGCAGATGAAGCTGTGGCCTTGGACTAAGCCTCCATTTTCATCTTTACACCTTTAATGGTGAGACAAACGCCTTCCAGCACTCACTGCCATTTGTTTATTCAGCCTTACCCATCTCCCATGTATTTATGGGCTATACAGACACAGAAGGAGTACAGAGGTCATCTAATGTGACCTCCTGGAAAACTTTTCATTTAACTTTCAAGAGAAGTCAGAGGAAAGGGAAAGACCCCCTTATTTCAAATTCTTAATGAAAGAGAGACCACACACTGTGTGGTAGATTGTTCTAAGAGCTAAATGATAAAAGGACAGAGGAAAAGGCTTCTTTGCTTCTGGTTTGAACTCACTTGGCTTCAACTTTCAAATACACACTTCTGAGGTACTGAAAATCCTTTATCAAAGCTGTATTTTCCAAAGAGATAATTATAGAGCTCATATTCATTAATATTATCCTCCTTAAGCCCAGCTGGGTTACTTCTTTGATCTATGACTTTGGTACATATTTTCCATTCTTTTGGACACAATAAATTCAAAACTCAGGAAAGTCTATGTCCCAGTTATAAGATCTATCATTGGAGAGAAAACATTTTGAATCCATGCAAGCTCAGAATGATCTCACATTTAGCAGTTTTCCTAATCCACATGAGGCACATTTACATTTCAGTAAAATAAGAACCATATGATTGAGGAACTACATTCTAAAGTTAATAAAAGTAAAATTAAAAAAATAAGAACAGCACTTCATGTATTCTTTTAAGGATCATTATGCTAATATTATTGCTTGAACAGCTTTTCCATCCTCTGTGCAAAAAATCGTCCCCTAAAGATATTCTTAATTCAACAGAAATGATGAATAAGGTGCAGTTAATATCAAGAAAAAACTGACACAAAAATTCAAAACATGAATCCCTTGAAAAAAGAAAATAATTTTATGCTTATGCTTAATTTATGTTGTTGAATGATGGGATATTATTTTAAAAGTTATCACATACAAGTAATATTTTCAATTTAAGACTATGCTCTATGTTGCTCTACCTCCATTTCTTCAATTCACCTTTTCCTTCTCTTTCTGTGTGCAAAACACTGCTGTATTATTTAGCAACTATTCAATAATTCAATCACTGCTAGTTTTGTTCCCTATTCACCTAATTTGGTAGGAAAGCAGAAGCCAGGCTTTGGGCAACCCAGAGCAGGAGGACCATGGGGCAAATATAGCAGCATATTTTATAGGTCAAGGACTATTCACTATTTCAGGACATTTATTCAAGATTGAGCAAAAACTCTCCCATGAGCAATACACAGAGTTCTTTCTTTGGCAAGAACAAAGGAAGGCACATAACTGTATTTATTCTCATTCTTTTTATCTTCCACATTGAGTCTGTCAGCACACCAGTAGGAAGTGAATATAGATTTTCATTTGGTTATCACTATTACCGAGTTCAACCACATTTCAGAGAATATTCCAGCAACACATCAGTTTAACCACCTGCAGCTGGAATTAAAAATATAAAACTGTCTTACACAAACACTGGATAAATTTCAGGTTTCAACTGCACCAACATTTAGAGCTTTTTCTGCTATTTTCTCTCATTTTCAATATCCTTTATTGAAAGTTATTTTGGGAACATTTCAAACATAAGTGAGTGGCTAACATTTGTAACCTTTGAACAAAGCATAGTCTTTGCAAGTCAGAAAGATGACCTTTAACTTGAAATATTTAAAGAGAGAAACTGCTTTGTCTTAATGCAAAACTATAAGAAAAGATAATATATAAATACTGCTATATTGCTCCAAAGTGGAAATCACAGAACAGGAAAATGGTAGACAGAGCCTCACATAAACTGCCTCAATTCCAGGAAAGGTCAAGTCAGAGAGTAGCCCAGACCAGACCAGACCTTCTCCTTTAGAACACAAAAAATGAAGTACATAATTCCTTAACATACAGCAATTCCCTATGAATAAGAGAATACTCACTAAGTATCTAATTCCATTCATAGCATGATTCCTATCTAGGGTTTCACCTGTGTTTTTTAAGCAACAGCTATGAATATGCATGATGAATGTACTTTACTACATAATTACCTAGAGTACAAATTATGAATTAGTTACCCAGAAAGATGGTATCTCTTACCTCAACCACTACACAGAAATTCTGTAGTCTATGCCAGGAAATTAAGAAAAATACTTGCTCAAATACTTAAATAATTATTTAAAAGGGAAAAAAAGAAGAACTCTGTAGAAACACAGCTTGCTATAAGCATGGTCAGGAATTGCATTGCACCATTCCCTTTTCATTTCACCATTCCATTAATTACAGCTCCTTTTCCCACACTGACTGACTTTCTCCATTGTCACACTGCAATCTTTCCCTACTCAACTTACTTTTGTAATAAAATATTACAAAATAAAATGGGGGGACAAAATGAGAAAATAGGCTCAGTTTGTCTTCTGTGACAGAAAAAAAAATGGAAGAAAAAAGGGGAAGTGGGAAATAAAGAACTACAAAGTATTAAGATTTTTTAAATTTGAAATATATTTAAGCTCCACTGTATTTTGAGGATTACTGGGCAGAATCCAAATATTCTGAAGAAGGGCTATGTGTACCCATAACAGTCAAGATGAAATTAAAACAATTAGTAGGGATTATACATAACAATTTAAGCTACAAAGATGAATTGCCTTTCAGCATTTGATTGCTTTTTTCTTTTTTTCTTTTTTTTTAATTTAAAATTTAGAATATCCGTGTCTCTCTTACTGCCTTAGAAAATAGCAATTCCTTCTAATTCCAGAGGAATCTAGAATTAATCTGTCTCTAAATTAATTTTCTGCTTACAAGAAGAAGATTAGGCAGACGATGCATATTGAGATATTTCATATATTAGAGGCAGATTTACCTTGTCGCCTTCAGAGAAAGTCATTCCATCAATAGCCCTTTTCCAAATAATCTCTGGAACAGGTTCGCCTTCTGCTTCACAGATGAGGGTTGCTTTCCCATTCTCAAATGTGGTTTCATTTTTAAGTTGTATTATTTGAGGCTGCACTGTTAAAAATACAAATTGCGTTACTGATCCTTCACAAATAACGTAATATCAAAATCTATCTTTAAAACCACCTTTTTTTTTTCAAACCACTTTTTCTTTTTTTCTGTATTAACTAAAGTTTTAATGTTATTATCTATAAAAGCAATTAACTTGTCTGACCTCAAGTTGCACAGCAACCATTTCTTTATGTCCCATGAGCTGGACATGCTGCTTCCTTGATGGGGTAGAGTGGGATGGGTCCTGGATTTGTGGCTGTGTTTATGTGCTATTTTCCCCTTAGGGACAAGCTGCCCAGGAGTTGTGGAGTCTCCCTTCCTGGAAATAACCAAAACCCAGCTAGATTTGTCCCAGGATATCTACTCTGTCTGACTCTGGACTCCAGGGGTGCTTTTCTATCTCAGGCATTCTTTGATTCTATAATAACAAGTGTTTGTCTTCAAATGCATATTATTCAGAAAAAAAAAATAGGAATTATTACCATTCTTTGACTTTGATCTTTAGCAATGTTTCACTGGCCTACATGAATTACAAATTTTAACAAAATCCCCTAGCAACAAACACATTTCACTGGTATTAGCACTATGGAGAATTTAAGAGTCCTCTGTTACAAAGGTGTTCATCCTTACTAACCAAGTAAACTGGTGGCAAGATACATTTTAAAAAGTCCAGATACTGTTTGCATTCTTCAAATCATTTCACTTTATAGCCTCAATTACATATCAGCTACTTCTTTCAATGTACACTGTACCTTATAAGGTTATTTATAAATACAATACAATTTCTGGTTACATGTGAATACTTTTACATAGAGGATTTATCTGTACAAGAAGTCTGGATTAATACTGTGCATAGAATGTTACTCTCTTCCATGACATTCAAGTATCTTCATTAAAATTTTTTTGTCCTATATGTTACCTCATATATAATGATTAATAAATTTCTCTGAACCTATTCCCCTTGTACATTGAAGAAGACACTCATCCCCCTGAAAAACCCAACATGTAATCCTGTAATACGAATATGATTCAATATGTTTACATCCAAAAGCAGTGAATAAAATTTACATGAGTGAATCAAAAATTGGAGAGGTCTTAAGATTAACTTCATCAGCTTTAAGTACATTTGCTGAAATGTATTTTCCAAGTAGTTTCTCTGAGCTTCACTTTTGAGGAAGCATCACTATGGTGTATTCCTTATGAAACAGAAAATAAAGAGATTTAATCTGTCTCCTAAAGGGGTTACTAAAGTATGTGCTGTGGAGAACAGCAATATTGCCTTATGTTCATGGATCAAAATGGGAAGGATGCTCATTCAGGTTGGAATGGGCACCAGGAGAGCTTCTTGACCAGCCCCCTCATCAACAGACCCTGTTCAGGTCAGGCTGCTCACAGATTTGTCAAGAACTATTTCAAAAAATGTCATGAACAAAAATGTCATGAGCAAGGAGTAGACAACCTCTCCTGAGCCTATTGCAGTGCCTGGCTGTCCTGGTGAGGGGTGTTTTCCTTATGTCCACTCTTCTGCTTCATTTTATGACTCCTCAGTTATAAATATTGTCTCACAGATTCAGCATCATCAAGAAGAATAAGAAAAGCAGGCTCAAACTTGCTATCTGTAGGCATATCACCTACTTTTTATTCATTCCTCCACACAATTCTTGGTCTCACTTCTCAACCCTTTCCTCCATATTCTTTCTGTTGCTTCTATAATGTCTCTTCACCCTTGACTATTATGAATAAACTATTGTGTGTTTACTGCATAGAGATGAGAAACAAGTAGAATTTTACCTAAGAAAGCACTGAACTAATAATCCTGCTTCATTAATATATAATCTACGGTGAATGAGATCATGTGATGAAAGAAAACACCTTAAGTGATCAGGAATTCTTGAAATGTCAACTGGATACAGATTTTTTGGATGCAGTAGAAGGTAGCAAGCAAATCATTACATCAGGATATCAATTTGGCCAAGAAAATACAAAATTTCTCTGTGGTACATAAAGGGATGTCAGTGGGAAGACCTAAAAATCCCACCAGAATTAGAGACAAAAGATAATTATATTAAATTCCAAAATAACTTTAATTATTGCTCTCACTTTCAGAATCATTCAAATGCCCATGAAATATTTCACCTTGGCACTCAAGTGCTCTATTTCTATAGCCATAACACCTGGCTACAAAAGAAACTGTTCTGTCCTTTTATTACCTTAATATATCATCCTTCCTGGAAAAAAGGATGAGCTATAACAGACATAAAGCATTTTTTTTTAAGAGGGATCATACATAGTATTTCATCACAAAAATTCTCAAAAGTTATAATTATTTCCATCAAAATGAGTTCCCCATCTGGACAATATGACAAACAATGTAATTTGCTCAAGATGATGCAAAACACAAAAATAATTCTTAACCTTAGACTTATTCTGAATTCCTTTAAGACCTTTTTCAAATGGATCACTACAAGACAAAAAGTTTTAGCTTGACATTTTAGACAAGAGTACCTGACATTTAAAGGAATAAGCACTGATTAATCATCAAATACATCTAGCTGACAGTTATTACTTGGAAGAAGAAAGCTCATATGGGGGATATTATTTAATTAATTCATTTTTGTAGGTCACAAGTCATAACTTACTATTGACTAGAAGTTTTTACACTGTCTGTATACTTTTCAATGACATTTTGGGCATTGGAAAATATTAAAATACATTTGTATACATGTAAATAAAACTAGTTGAAAATGCCAAAACTAGTATTGACAGGAATACTGGAACAGTCATTTCCCCCACCCTCCTGCCTCCAATTTTTAACTGTTCTTTCTAAATTGATAAGGTCATTCTCAAACTGAGTTAGTATTTGCATTTTGTATTCTAGAAAATATGAGCAAATAAAAATACAGAGCCGTGGAATGCAAATTCAGGAAGTCTTCAGGGTTTTGCTGCTTTCTTCAGACAAAAATTTTGAAATATAGATGCTGTGATGTGGTTGAAACATTTGTAAGCTAAATGACTTGGCTCAAATTGATGGTGGAGCCCTGGAAAAAGTTAAAGATAGAATCTAAAATGTTAAGCTTTGTGCCTCCCCAGATCAACTGCACCTGCGTAAGCAGTATGATAAATTATATAATTGTTAGATGTGATGATTGTTTAGTAATTAAA
>JAXCLO010000001.1:12935316-12949478 GCA_035583995.1 Arremon aurantiirostris | reverse complement strand
CAAAAGCTACGCGAGAAAAGGCAAAGAAAACTGAAGATTATGTCAGTATCAGTTTCCCAACCTAAACTTAACAGAACTGGGTATTTTCCACAAAAATTCCCCACAAACAAACAGAAAAATTAAACATCAGATATCTGTAAAGCACATAACATTTTTCATGAGATTTCCTGAATTGTGAGTGATTTTCCTAAGATCATCACAATTCTTTTTTTTTTTTTTTTTTTTGGTGAATATTAATATTTTATATCCTGCTCCCATAAGAAAATAGCTAAGAATAAATAAAAAAAAATCAGTAAAAGCCACAAAGAACATATTCTGCCTCAGGCAAAGGTAAATATCTGTGTGCACTCTGCTAAAATCAAAAATTCTCAGACCATAAAGACAACCAGGAAGACAGCAGGACTGCCTAGTCCAGAAAGAAGCTGAAAGGGACTGTAAAAATGTTGAATCTAGCACTACGGAGGAGGGAGTAGTGGAATTTCCAGTGCAACAGTGAGGAGCACGGTGAAAGCTGCTTTAGGACACCCAGAGCCCTGACAGAGGAAGAGTTGGCTTGTTCTCATCTCTGGTCTTTACACCCATGGTACCAAAAGCAGAAGCAGAACTGATGTGTAAGAAAGGAAATGAGTTTAACACAAAGTTGAAATTTTGTTGTAATAAGAATCAAGGAGTAATCCATCATCCAGGAGGCTACTCCAAGCCTCATTTCTTTATTTAACTGTCAGGTAAAGCTTTACTATAGCCTCAAGACCTATAATTGCTGGTGAAAAACAAGGCACTAATAAATACAGCCATGGGGGAACTTCAAGAGCTTAGATATTTATTTCACGTCACATTCTACGTCATCATTTTTCTGACATCATATTCTTCTAAAGAGAAGTCTTGTACATTTGCTCCAGAAATATATATGTTAGCAGTGAAATATATATGAAATATATATTTCAGCAGGGTTGCTTCAAGGATAATTGCATTTCTTAATTCCAATAACTGATGTCAAACTACATAAATGCAATAGATTAGGTAATGCATGTCAGGTAGAACGTAAGAGGTGGCATGATGAGAGGTGTAAAAGCAAGAGAATATTTTCCCTTCAAAAATTAAATAGATATTTGAGATTGCAACACAGCTTTGGCAGAAGTCTCAAATCCAATTAAATTTCTTAGCATGAGTGTAACTACATAAACTCTGTGGAGATTCTAGCTACATCTCTGAAACCAAAAGGAAATATTTTTTTTCTACATATGGTACTTTAATACATATGGTACTTTAATATTCACAAAATAGAAAAATATAAAACCATCTGTCCCATTTTCCCAGCCTCACCATTTTCCTAGCTCTGCTTGATGTAATTAAAAAAATATTGCTTCTTGCAACCTAGAAGTAAAAATATTGCTCAAGTTATTAATCTAGAAATCTCTGCTTTTTAGTAGTCAGGCAAATGAAGCTAGGAGAACACTCATTTGTTATTTAATGAAAGCAAAATATTGCAAAGAGACAACACATTCAGAAAATGTCACTGTATTCTGAATCTGTCTCAAGAGCTACAGATAGTATAAGCTGTGATGAAGATGGCAGAAATGTAGTCACAACTCAAATTATTACTGCACTCTAACTAATGGATTAATAAAAAATTGAGTTCTTTGCATCAGGCTGTTGTGGATCTCTTTAATTACACAGCTGAATGCTTATTTTATCAGATCGATGGAGATATTGCAAATATTTAGTAAAGATGCTACCTATGTTAAACTAAGCCCAGAAATAAATAACACCTTCTTGATAGATAGAAAAAGTACTTTCTCTTCCCATGTTTCCAAGAATATCACCTAACTACCTATTCAGAAAAAAAAAAGGAAAAAAAGGCAAGATGTAAAAGACCTATTCAAACAGAAGTCTGGGGCGTGTAATGCCAGTGTAGTACAGCTGTTCTGGGAAAAAGTGAATTCGTTCGGGGTTTCCCTCAGTCTTTGGTACATGTCCAATTTCACAGCAAAATAAAAGAGCACTACTGGAACTAGGTGATACAACCAATCCCTTCCCTTTTGATCAGTCATTATAAAGGAATTATTATCAGTTGTAATGCACTAAGAGGATTCTGCTGAATTATTCCTTAATGGTTTTAAAAATCACCAAGGAAGATAAGTAAGAACAGTAATGAGAGGTCCATTTGTACTGCTAAACATGGAGACAGATGACTGCATTCATAAGGACTAATATTTAGTAGACTAGTTGATTTCAGTCCCACTAGCAGCAGTAGCCTTCAGGTTTCAGAACTAACATCACAAATCTGCCGTTGGTGTCTGCTCAGATGCAACAGAAGTGAGGTGCCATCACTGAGAGATAACAAAAATTGCAGCAATAAGTCACTCACATGTGTACTTCTACTGTCCCTTAGCAATATATTACAACATGTTCAAAGTGTATACCATACAAATGTACATTTAAATATATAAATATAAAAGGTGTATAAGGTACTAACAAGGTAAAGGGGAGGACATTTTAATAAAAACCTGAAAAAATATTGATTAAAGCTCTGCTTCAACTAATAAACCCACTACACATCTTCTTGCTAAATCTATTTTTAAAAAAAAATAAATCTCACCCAAGCACTGATAAAACTTGAAAAAATTCCTTTTGTCTGCATTGGAAAGACACCAGCAACAAAACATATCATATTCTGTTATAGTTTCCGCAATATAAATTGCATACAGCACAGTTGAACAGTTTCATGCTACATCAATTCATCTGAATAACTTTTTGAATTTACTTTTGAACCATTAGACGTCACTCAGCTGTACAGGGGTCTTCCTAAATCTGCTGGACTGCAAATTCTCTGAAAAGGAGAGGCTAATGAGAAGGCAGTGAAAAGGAAAGGATGCAGCTCTGAAGGCAAGGCATAACTTGGGATCAGCATGGAGCTAAGGGAAGCAGTGACAGCTACAGACACCCATTTGGAGAGCTTTGGCGCTGGTTTCTAAGAAAATCAAGCAGACAGCAAGATTCAGCTGAGAGGACTGTGTTTTTTGGGAAGGTCCAAATTCTGTTTAGTGTAGGTTCTCTGACAAAAACTACACCTTTCACTATTGGTGTTCTTTTGACTTCATACAGTAAGCAAGCTTACTTGGGTGACGTGGTTTTGTTTTCGGTAAATGATTTAACTTCTATTTAATATATGCTTAGAAAACTAGGCTTCATTGTCCTTGAGCATGAAGAAATTAATGTTTATAATAGGTATCAAATTCAATCCCAGGGCAACCACTCACCCAATTAATCTTTCTACCCTTTATTATGCAGAATTCCAAGAATATTATGTTCAAGTGCACTGATGCCCAGATAAAAGTGAATGGGTTTTGACTGAAAATTACACAACCCTTGAAGAAATTGATTCTCCCTTAAAATTCTACTAATTTATAATTTAAATATACTTTGAAACACCATTGAAAAGATACTTTGTGGTTTTTTGTTTTTTTTTATTAGAACTGTATTTTAGAGCCTTTTGGACCTCTAAGCTGAAATGAGGAAACATAAACTAGTAAATAAACAATGAACTTGTTAAGTATCAGACAGTTCAAGGAAATTTTATTTTAGGGCAAATGCTAGAGTTCTTTTTAAAAATATGAATAGTTTCAATTTTCTTAACTACTAATTCAGCAAAGTAAAAAATACAAACCCAAAAAATCATTAAACAAGCCATAAAGTTACATTTCCATTAGCAAAAGTTTGATCTTGAGTAATCAAAAAATTGGGAACAGTATACCACTTCCCTGAATAACTACATTAAAAAACAATATAAAAAACAGCTGAATTAAAGTTTATTTAAAGTTGCTTGCACTTGAGAGGTGGAATGACCCAATGGAAACCATGTTTGGAGATATCATAAGTCACCTACGGTACTATTGGTTTTTTCACATAAACAAAGAAAACTCCAACACTTTAGACCTTTAAAAAGGGAATGGCACGCGGTCAAATATTACACAAGAGATGACCATTATAGATCATGACATATCTTTTAAAATACCATCATTAAACAGCAGTCCCACAATGAAATCTTAGGAAAATAAAATAGAATTTTACCGCATACTGAGACATCTCTCTTATATCCAAGTGAACTATTTATGGGGAAAAATCCTATTATCCTGTCCTGAAAGTGAGATGATGTTGTTGTTGAGCTTGTAAAGTCTGTGAGACTTGCAGTGTTTAAAACCACCTAATGCATTTGCAATCCTTTGGGAACAAAGAGAATGCTGAAGAATAATGTTTTTTCTATGTGCGTGAGAACCTAAAGTGAAAAATTAATCCAAACAATCTATTCAAATGCAATTCATTTAATGTTTAAATTTACTCATTTAAATGTACTTTTTGGGTTCTTTTACATCTTTTGCAGTTTAATATAAACTACAAAAAATTTCTTATTCATCCTTTCCTAATATCCCAATATCCTGTAAACAATGTAGTCCTAGTTTTTTCTTATGAATAAAGGTGTATTAACTGTCCTAATATATCCTTCTTCCATTCAATGGAATTCAATGGAAGAAGGATATATTAGGCCAGTTAAGACTTGTCTGCAAGTTTTGTAAAATCATATGAAAGACAAACTGAACCTGCAAAGATCACAAACATAAATTTAAACCCTAAAGAGTTTGGTTATTTTCATTTTTCTAGTGGGCTGACTACTAATAAATCATAAAGCATCACTTCTCCATGGTATGACAGTACTGAGAGATATTACACTCATAATTGCTTGGCAGAAAGTTTCACAATTAATTAAGTAGTTCAGTATAAATGAACTTTCCATTTTATCACATTAGCCTTAATTTGGATTTGTCAGTAGAGAATACAGTTCTGATTTAAAGTTCTGAGATTTTATTTGAACTATTATGGATTCTTTCTTCAATTTCTGTCTCATAGATTACAGAGTGTTTTATTTTTAGTGAGACAAAACAGTCTTTGTGCCACCATGCATCCATTTCCTGCATCTGTTGAAGCGTCATTTTCCCTGATGAGAGGAGCTGGAAGTCACACAAAGTTCAAACTGCCTTCTGGGCCAGAACAGATGTTGCAGGGGTGAAATGCACAATGAAAGAGCACCAACACAACCCAGTTTTGTGCAACAAATACTGAATCATAATCAGAAAATCCTCTGTTAAACATTCTTTTCTACGACACTTGCAGCAGAAAAAGTTAAATAGATAAGCCATTAATATCTGAGCAGAGACAGTAAACAAGTATGAACCAGTCTGCTTGCTACAATTCCATTCAAAAGACTAACCTCAAACAGAAGTTACTCACTGATGTTCCCCCAAAAGTCAAGCAAAGTACAGTTTAGAAACAAACACATAAATATTGTAGGTGCTATTGAGATTTTCAGGTAGGTTGATAATGGGAGCTCAATTCTTCAAAACTAAAAAGATGGGTAATTCGGTAAAATTGGGTAAATTTTTATATATAGATTTACAAGCCCAAATATATTTAGATATATTTTTTTAAAATACCTAAAGAATATTTATGATTATTTAATATTCCTTTCATGGCTTAGAAACTTATAAAAAATCAAGATTAATAGATAGAGAAATGAAAAAAATCAATATGATTTATTCACTTAGAATCTGTGCAAGTGAAAGGCACAATAAACATTGGAGGAGTTTAGCTATAAAGTGTCAGGCATGACATGATGCATATCTTCAATTCTATTTAAATTATTCTAGCTAAATTCAGTAGAGCTTTTTATTATGCATGGGAAGAACAATGAAGTTTAAAATTCATTTATTAACAGAATATGAAGATATTTTAACTGTAGAGGAACATACTGGGGAGTCTTTATCATGTTTTGGTCTCATACACATATAGATACATATGTGGAGAAAAAAATTATGTAGAATATGATGATTAAAGTACTATAGAATTCTGTTTATCAAAGATGAACGTCACCTTAACAAAATCTGCTCAATCTGATTTTTTTTGAAGCAATAAACAGAAAGAAAAGAAATACTTGATGAGCAAATGAATACTAAGGAACATGCTTCCCAAACTGAAAATTATTAAGCTGGGGAATTCCTAATTTCAAAATATCCCCTACACACAAGGTTAATCTTATCAAAACCAACAAGTGCCTCAATAAAGATACACCTGAAAATTAAGGACCTGAATCATCAAAATAACAGTTTTTTAGTAATAGTAACCTAGATATGTAGAATAAGTGGGAGGTTGGGCATGTGCATTGTGGGTAGAGTTTATTTTTTTAATATTAAATTTCTTTTCCCAAGGAAAAGGTTGTAGGAAAAGAGGCAAGGACCTCCAGTTGCACCATGGGAGGTTTTGATTAGATATTAAAAAAAAAAAAAAATTTCTTCACTGAAAGGGCTGTTGAGCACAGAAAAACACTGCCCAGGGAAACAGTGGGGTCACCATGCCTGGAGGTACTGAAAAGATGTGGAGCTGCAGAGGTAAGGGACATGGCTTAGTGCTGGGCTTGGCAGTGTTCAGTTAAAATGGTCGGACTCAATAATCTTACAGGTCTTTTCCAACCTAAATGTTCTATGGTGTTTTGTTTTGGGTGTGGGTTTTTTGGTCGTTTTTGTTTTATTTTGTTTTCTTTTTTTAATCTAGTTTAAATTGGATTTAATATAATTTCCAAAAGACTAGTGGCACTACGCACTAACAAAAATACAGGAATCTCTTTAAACACAGTAAAACACTTTTTTACTTGGTGGTCAAACACAGGAGCTGGTTGCCTACAGAGGCTGATGGTTCTCCATCCTTGGAGATGCTAAAAACCTGGCTGGGCACAGCCCTGAGCATTCTGTTGCTGACCTTGCTCTGAGAAGGGATCTGGACCAGGAGTTTTTCCTGCCTTCCTGCCTCCACTGGTGTATGTATATCTGTGATCTTCAGAACATGAAAATATAACTTGTTTCTCCTTGCTCCACTGGGCAGCCTTTCATTATAGAACAGTAAATCAGACACAGTACAGAGAAAAAAAAAAACCTAAGGGTCACATTTGTCAAAACCTGCGAACTTGAAGGTAAAGCCACAAACCTTAGAAATGTTTCTGAAAAGAAGCACTCATGCCAAAAGAGTGCCTCATATTTCCCCATTATATTCCATTTTGGTTTTTCTGAGGAAGAAACTTTTTAAAACAGCATTTCTTCATTGTTGCTGGGTATTCAGCACAAGTTTGACAATGTGCCAAGACTGTAATTGAACATGGACACCCTAATTGAAAGTACATATGGGCTGCCCGGAGACCAGTAGCAGAAAACATGATATTGAGAAAAGAAAAAAAAAAATAAAACAAACAAACAAAATCACTGCTAAAATTCCTCCTTCAAAATCAGTTAAAACCCAAGCGGTCCTTCAAATTGCAGAGGGGTATTAGATTGAGCCAGCATTCATCTAACTACTTGGCATTTATAACCTAAATCCAAAGAACATGCTTCTCAAACTTCAGGCCAAAAGCTGTCTGCAAAGTTTCTGTTGAATGCTAAACACATTAACCCTCCCAAAATAACTAATTCAACAATAACTGATAGAAGTAATACAGCATAAATGTGTCTTAGAAGGAGCCAAGAGCCATTCTTAAGCAATACATAATCCATTCTCACAAAAATGCCTGCTTCAAGCACATTCTACAAAGGAGATGTGTGATATTTGTTTCTAATGTGATGTATATATTAAGTGATTTCTCTGGGAAAAAAAGAAAATGGAGTTGCTTAAAAATAGTACTGTAATAAAGAAAGGGCAAGAAATCATGTCATATAATTATGGAATCAACATATCCTGATTGATTTCAAAACAAGAGATCTTTGCAACAAAAGGTGCAATGACTCATTTTTCCTCAGTTTTCACTAGAAAAATTCTGCAATTAGCCTTAAGAGTTCAGAAGTTATTAGGTGAGATCGAAAAAACCAAGAAGAAGTTGTCCACTTGTACAGGAACCATTGCAATTGCTCGGTGACTGCTGCTAAAATACAGTAGTCCCTATGAAATGTACATATAGGTAACAAGTTAAATCAGAAAAATATGTAACCTAGATTCAGCACAGAAAGAGTAGTATTTAGGTCATGGCATTTTGAATAAAACACATTGACTAATCAATGTCTCTGTGGCTAAAAAGAGAGGATCTTAACTCTGATTGAAAGAATTGTGAAAAAAACAACTCTAGTGGCCTATCTTGTAGGTTTATCTTTTTTCTTGTAAAAAAGATGACATATGCAAAATTACTTGTTTCTGAGAAAGGACTTTTCTAGTAAAAAAATGACTCAAAGGTTACAGTCTCTGTCAGGAGTTGTCTTTACTGTAAATGTAACCGTTCATTCCATTTCTTGGAAGTGCATGATGAAATCAGAATATCAATTTCAACTATACATAAGCTCACATTTTTAATTGTAGGAGTTTACAGAGATTGTGGAAATGTGACCCAAGGATGCCTGTTTGACATCTGAAGAAAATTAACTAGTGGCTGTTGAGGACAGACATCATCAGGGCATGGAGAAATGGCTACAAGGACTTGCTGCTGTTAGACATGTATATTTAAGCAGTGTCTAAATTCAGATTTAAGAACGTGCAGAGTTTCTTTTGGAAATAATCACTTTGTCCACATGGTCTTTTTAAAAGGTAGATAGTTCTTTAGACATTCCAAATTGGCTGGAATATGAATTTATGGACTCATCTTTTCACCCCGTGAAGTTTATTTAGAGCCATGTTTTTTATTTCCTCTTCTTTCTATTGCATCCTTTAAAAACTTGTACTTGCATTTTGAAATACAAGGGTCCACAATCCAGCACTCAAGTTTTCCATTATTACTAATCCAAACTCAAAAATATTATCAGCTTGGGGTGATCCTTAAACCAGAAATATTACCCACATCAGCCATGTCTTTATGAAAATTTTGTTTAGAAGAGAGGTGTAAGCATAGAATTACACATTTTGATAAATGCCATCTTCTGCCTTTATTTTCCTTTACTTTCTGCTTCTGGAACTTACAAATAAAGCAATTAAAAACATAGAGTGCATAACTTAGACAATCTTATTCAAAAGAATCTTGAAATAGAATTAGTTGTCTAAATATATTTTATCTTTCATCAAAATCTTTTTTAAAATATTACCATATTTCTAAGCAACTCAAACATAAAATTATTGTTGCATGAATTTTTAATCTTTCATAGTTTAAAATAGAATAATGTTAAGTCAGTGATGTGTTTGTTCGTGTTATATTCCCTGCTGAAAACCCATTTAAACAAATTTTAGGAACTCATAAATCACATAAATAATGCTAAAAATGCCCAAGGACAGAAAGATATTCAACATTCAATAAAAATGAAAATATTTTATAAAAATATTCCTTCAGCACAAAGTATTCTCTGAATGGTCAAAACCTGAAGAAATATGAAATTTGGTTGAATAAATGTCTGATTAAAAAAGCTTAGGCATCATTTTTACAAAAGTGTGGCTGTTGAGGATATCAGAGCTGGTGTGTGCAGAATTGTGCTTGTGTTTACAGGTGCAAACATCACAGTCCATTGCAAAGGTGACAGACTTTTATGAACATAACCTCAATAAATACGAATCCTCCCAATCCACTTTAAGCAAACAGCTTAGCACTGCATCAAGCATGTTTAATTTTTCAAGAACTTTTCTAGCAGCCTTAGCAATACATTAAAAATATAGTTATATTAAATTATATTAAAGAAAGGATAATCTATTCACAGAAATGATTCAATTAGCTTACAGGTAACTATTATTATTCAGCACAAAGCTGGTCATTTAAATCAACTCCCAGGCTAAATTTGGGATGGGTTAATTGAACTATGAAGTTTGACATTTTCTTTATATCTCTGAAAAACTGACATAAAATCATAGAATTATTTAGGATGGAGGTGACCTCTAAACGTTATATTACCCAGTCTTCAGCTCATAGCAAGAATTACCTCCAAACTTAGATTAGATACTTTGGTCAAACAAAAAAAAAAATTCCCTTTCACATCTGAGTATATTTAGAGCCTTAGATTAGAAGCTGAAATGATTAGAAATGAAATTCTAAAGACTTAAAGGCTTTTCCTCATTTTAAAGGCTTTCCCTCATTATGTCAATTGATTTAGAGCTCACTGAAAGTATTTGATCATTAGCTAGAATAAAATTTAATTTAGTTGTAAATTTATGGCATAAAAAGAAGTAATTGAGAAAAAAAATTAAATTATATAAAAGATAATTTTCTAATTTATTTTAAATATGTTTAACAGCAAAATAATTATTTGTGGTGGCATCTGGGCAGGTACTTTGAATTCTTATCCAATTTTCTAGTCAATACTGAGGAGGGCATAACTTTGTAGCTTTGTGTCAAATTTTGGGCCCCTGGTTCAAGAGGTAAAATCTGGAAATGTCCAGAAAATGGCTAAGATCTTAGAGAAAATGTCTCATGAAAAAATTATGTCAGAAACTGGTTTGTTTATTCTGGGAAATAGAAGGTAGAGCACCAAGCTATTAACTGCCTACAACTTATTTAAGCAGAGTCAAAAAATATTTCAGAGCCAAATTCTTTTCAGGATGAATGTCATGGGACAACTCAAGGCCATGATCCAGAGGAATGTTTGTAATGTAATGTGACACTCTTACTGTAAAGAGGAGATTGGAAGAGATGGGACCCAAAGATGCTCTCAAATCAAAGTCCTATAATCTTTTGGTTCTAAGAGGAAACATCATGAACATTAGGGGACAGGAAAATAAATTAAATTACTTGTTCCCTGTCACAGTAAGGAATGGGCACAAATAATCCAGTTAAAAATACGAAGAAACAATAGCTCAGAGAAAACCTCTCATGAGAAACAGAAAAAAAAAACAAACTGATTTAACAAGTTAATCAAATCTGAATTATCTCTGAGAAAATAGGAATAGTCTATCACATTCGAATACACAGAAAAGCTTATGCTAAGCTACAGCTATGTACAGGCATTCTATAGCTAAAAAAAAAAAAAAAAGTAGTTTTATTTAATGTTTGTAAAGTACCATAGAGGTAGTGTCTGTATAAGATAGTTCAGCAAAAGGAACCAAGTTTGCAATTCTAAAATCATGTAATAAAAACAACAGATGGAGCCCCACTCATCAGAGTACCCTCACTGACTGACCTCAGGCAGCTTAGTCCTGGCCAAGAGAACAAGGACAGCATTTGAAGGATACTTTTCCTATAAAACTATTGTGAATAAGAGGCCACATCTTTAGCTGATGCAAATAAGTATTTTAACATTAATGTGAAACCTCCTTGGAAATTACATAATAAATATTTAAAATGCAAACAAGAAGATTGAATTTCTAATTATGCTGTTTTCCTGTGGTCATAAAAATAAGTAGTTCGAGTGCAAGCCACATGATAAAGCTTTTGATCTTTGGATAAATGCCACAAACATTTCTTTCACATAAAGTACTCCATTACAGCAAAGCAAAAAAAAAAAAAAAATTACATTTGAGGTTTTTCTTCAGTATATGCTATGGTGTTTCAAAATCTATGGAATCAAAAAGGAACCACCAAACTTAAGAGTTTGATCTGCCACTGAAACTTAATGTTGAAAAATACAAATCCTGCTGTTAAGTATCCATGCCTGTAATATTCAAAGTCTAAAACTGAAATTATTTGGCAGCTAGTTGAAAGTTACTTCATTCATTATTCCTTATGATCTTGAAAATGAGATTCTAGAAGTCTAAAAATTATATTCAAGATACCTATGTGTGTTTGGGTATGAAAAATATACTTTTTTTACCAAATCATATTTGAATGTTTATTTAGAGATTCAGTACCTTTAAACTACGGGATAGAGAGAAGTTTTAAAAATTCATTAGACCAGCTAGAAGATAGATCTTACTTGACTTTGGAAAGCAATTTAGATGCCTAATAAATTGCTTCATCAACGTTTTTAGCTATTGAAGCATTACTGCTGTCTTTAAAATCAGCAATTAACTATAATAATACTTCATTTAGGAAAACAGAACAGCTACCCAGGAATCAGATACCACAAAACATCAAAGAAACTGGTTGCAACATTTTGCCACTGTTTAACTGAACTTTCAACAGGAATTTCACAGAAGTACTCAACATGAATTTTGTTTACTTGCTAAAACTAAGTAAAATTCGGAAGAATTCTTTCCTATATCTTAAACAAGATTTCTGCTGATGTGTCTTTGATACATGCAGCTAAGATACCACTAGAAAAACTGGGAACTGCTAAATGGTTAAAGAGCTGCTATAATATCACAGAATCACAGAATGGCCTGTGCTGGAAGGTGCCATAAAGATCACCTAGTTACAACTCCCCTGCCATGGGAGGGACACCTTCCACTAGACCAGGTTGCTCAAAGCCCCATCCAACCTGGCCTTGATATAAATTCTGGAACTATCATCCTGATTCTGGTCCTATGATTAAGTGATTCGTCCTGGGTTCCAATATTAACAGCATCATTTTTATTGTGTGGGAATACTCACACCAGTTTAGTTATTGAATTGCACACAGATAAGTGCCTATCAGAAAAAAGGCAATCATCTCTGTGTTTTAAGAAATGGATGACTTGGCCCCACTTGTGAGGATGTTAATTACAATTATTAAAATATAGCTTTCAATGTTGCAAATGCTTTTCATCAAAGGATCCAGAAGTTGTGCTAGAAATTACGTAAACCACGGGCATGATAGGTCTTGAAGAAGATGTAGAATCAAGACAATTTCAAGCTTCTGAACAACTACATTTTCAGTTTAGTTTTGGCCAAACAGAGCAGCCCAACAGAAAATCTTTTAGCTTTTGTTCCAAATATCTTCACTGAAGAAATATACTTGAAAAGAGATAAATGTTTGCAAAGTTTTATGTGACTTTTATGGAAAGGAGGCGAAACTTCAAAACTTAAATATTAAAAATAGGCAAAGACTTGACAATATTATCACTAGGCATTGGAAGTATTATGGATCACAAAAAAACACTCAAAAATCTAGTTAATCTATCTGAAAGGAACAACTGCCTATTGAGGCATTATAAAAAACTTAAAATATTGCTGTTAATACAGTGAAAGTATTTTCTGTCACTTGTGCAAAAAAGTCAGAGCAGCCTCATGAGACCTGTCTGGATTATAAAAATTTATAAAGTCTCTGGCATAAATATTCTTTCTGTTTCAAAAAACTAAAAGTTTAAGGAAATGCTTATAAATAAGTGACACTGCCAGAGATCACAGGAAATCAGACTGGCTTTTCAAGCTCTTTTTTTTAACCCTTAAGCTCTTTGATCTTTAAATGCTATTGTATGGGTACTAGCAAGTTCGCATCTTTAATTATCTTGATTTAGGAAACTAATTTTCTCTCAAAGGATTCATTTGAAAAACCTTCTAATTGAGAACCAACAGGGTTGCAATTACTATGAAATTAGTCAGACAAATGTATAAACAATCTAATGTACCAGACAATCCTAAGTTTTTAAAAATCAATCCTTTCATGACACTATATACATATTTATTAAGGCTGCCATAATCCTCAATTAAATCTTTTATGGGTCAAGTAATAGCTGGCTTAGAGGTTCTTAGTACTTTCTGCATTTCAGGCCCAAGTAAACTCTAAATTTCAGACTAAAACCCATATAAGAGGTCAAGTGCTGGCACTTTGGCATCCAAAGGTCTGTTTGAAACATTCAGTTCTAAAATCCCCCATAACATCAGGGAATCATAAAATGGCCTGTGTTGGAAGGGACCTCAAAGATTTTCTCTGTCCAGCCCTCATTCTGGGGAAGAGACACTTTCCACCAGTCCAGGTGGCTCAGAGCCCCATCCAACCTGGCCTTGGACACTTCCAGGGATGGGGCATCCACAGCTTCTCTGGGCAACGTGCTCCCATGCCTCGTTATTGGAAGGAATTTCTTCCTAATATTTAATAGGGAGGAATTTCTTCCTAATATCTAATCTAAACCTCCTCTCTGATAGTTTAAAGCTATTCCTCCCTGTCCTGTCACTCCAGGCCATTTTAAATAGTCTCTCTCCATCTTTCCTGTGGGCTGCCTTTAGGTACTGGCTGAAATTAGCTTACTCCAAAGCCTTCTCTGTTCCAGTCAGAACTACCCCAGTTCTCTCAGCCTTTCCTCCCAGCAGAGCTGCTCCATCCCTCTGATGCCCCTGGTGCCTCCTCTGGGCTGGCTCCAGCAGGTCC
>JAXCLO010000001.1:12866426-12933830 GCA_035583995.1 Arremon aurantiirostris | reverse complement strand
CTCAGCCTTTCCTCCCAGCAGAGCTGCTCCATCCCTCTGATGCCCTTGGTGCCTCCTCTGGGCTGGCTCCAGCAGGTGCCTGTCCTTGCTGTGCTGGGAGCCCAGAGCTGGATGCAGCCCTGCAGGTGGGCTCTCAGCAGAGACAAATCATAAGGCAATGGCTCATTTTTCACAGATATTACATACCACCTTCCAAGAACATAAGCCTCTACCATATTATCCCAATGCTTTTCTCACATCCCTTAACTAAACCCTCTTTTTTTTTTTAGAAAGGCGACTACCTGCTGCATATTTCCAAGAAATCCAAGTCTCTTTGATTTTTCGTATGACCTGGAAGTGTTCAAGGCCAGATTGGATGGGGCTCTGATCAGCCTGGTCTAGTGAAAAATGTTGCAATGAGATGTAACGGTTAGGTCCATTCCAGCCCAGGCTATTTTATGAGTCTGGTTTTAGTGTCAGGTCTGGCTGAAATTGGCCATGGAATTCTATACTTATTAAGAAAAATAACAGAAAAAAGTAGTTGAATGAGCCTCATTTTCTAGGTGTGCAACTTCATGCAATTCAATTATATTTAGATTTTTTTTTCAGCCACTTAAAATATAAAGACATAATGGTGGCAAAGAAACTTCTCAAAATAATAGCTATAGCAATACAAATTATTATTATTATTATTATTATTATTATTATTATTACTATTACTATTATTACTATTACTATTATTATTATTCTGCCCTCACGAGAACCTACTTGGAGTACTGCATCCAGGTCTGGGGTCCTTAGTGCAAGCTGGAGGTAGGTATGGATAATAGAACAAAAAAAATTCAATATGTATTCAAAACTGAGAAGGAAGAAAGCATCTTCTCCATGTTCCTTTTGCAATAGTAGGATGAACCCACACCTTGCAGGCATTGAATTCCTCCTGGCAAAGACCTGGAGATGCTGGTGACTTCATAGACACTCTCACCTCCCCTACAGGATTTGTAGCCTTAGGAGCTAGGTAAAAAACTATTAAAAAGTAATAAGCACCAGGAAGATTTTTTTTATATAATAACTTTGAAGGGTTCCTTCCATTCATTAGACCTAATAGGCAGTTTAAATTCAATGGAACTAACAATAAATTCTTAGAGTAATTTACATGTTACGCTCCCTTTTGCCCCTAACAAGATTTTGAGCCTCAGCACTCCAAGGGATTTGAATATGGACCTCTCATTTTTAAAGTTAACGTCTCTACCTGAAAGCTACAGGGCAATTTGGGGTGGAGTGCTCTCAGTTTCTCCCAAGAGGATATTTGCTTTGCATAAATATTTAAGCATTTACTGAACAGGAAGTAGAAGCCAGGTGTTCTCTCTTTTACATGAGCATTTTTAATACACTTCAGAACCACTCTCAGCGTCAGGCTGAAATTTGTAGGCAGGATCCATCTCTATATATATGGTTACTTTGGTCAGATATGATATGACATCGTGTTACAACTTCAGGAAAAATGTAGTGTTTTATTTTACACTCCAATGTTTTCATCTATTAAAGAGAAGAAATACTACAAAAGAATTTTACAAAAGTCTTCATTAAATGAGTATCCTAGCACACCTTTTATATAATTCTTGAGAAGGAAATAAGTGAGGCAGGATGAGATAGGGGAGATAGGGGAATGAATTATTCCTTTATGGAATAGAAATAGGAACAGCTTTGTTGTATGATTCTGCAAGGGTTCAACCTTTCTATCCCACAGCAAATTGAACATATTTCTTCCACTGATATAATTAGTATTTTGACTTACTTGTTTTATGGAAGTTTATTTTATGAGGCCAGTGGGCAGACACTTTATTGCTCTCTGACCAACCCTGAGATCAATGCTGTGTTTTTTTGTACAACAGCTCTTTCTGAGCATGTCCCTCTGACAAGAGGAGGGAAACAAATTCCCATTGCATGCTGTGTGAAAAATCACTGAAACCAGCTGTAGGACCTGAGGGTTGTATGAACCAGCAAAGCTCCCCAAAAATGCAGCGGAATCAGAGACAGAAAAACTCTGAGACAGAAAAAACCCCAAAACTTGGAATATCTGCAGACAAAATATAATTACTTTCTCCTTTTTTGATAATCTCTATTACCTAAGAGAGTAAAAGAGATGAATTATAAAAAAAAACCCAACAAACTTAGGTTGAATTTATAAAGTACTAGGATTGCTATTAGTTAATTAAAACAAAACCTGAAGACCACAATTATTTAATTCATAGGAGTATAGTAGTACTGCTGTAGTGCTCTACAAACACTGTGGGTATCATCTACCATATTTAAATTACTCTTTTTAGACAGTATTGCACATGAAATATTGACTGCAGAGGGAATAAACTCTCTTGGAGACAATGCATTGTATCCTAAAGCAGATATCTAAGATGTACCAGTTGATTCACAACTTCCAAGTGACCTTTCCATTTTTTTTTTTTTAATTAATTTCAAAAGGAATTTAACATGAATAGGCTAATATCTCCTTAAAACCATTATATCAAGATACTTGATATATATTTGCACTGTCTACTTTAATACATATTTCATATATATTGTGTGTGTGTGTGTGTGTGTGTGTATTTGACTTGAATATCAATTATGCTTTGATGATAGACATATGTTTGATATATCTGAGATAACTTGAAAGGTTTGAATTTATGGAAGTGCTGAATATCCAACATTTGTAAATGTTTCTTTATATTTTGATGAAACATGCAAAATCCTTGTTTGGATTAGAAAATAAAGTTCAATTCACCACTGAATATATTAGGAATTAAATAATAGCTTATATGTGCCCATATTAATGTTTTTCTTGCTATGGCATTTTAATCTCTCACATGTTACATGTTGCCTAGCTGTCTTCCTTCCATTTCATTATTACAGTCCTCTTTATTAAAGTTACATTGGCTAATCCTTAGCTTTTGGCACATGTTCATGGGTTCAGCAAAATCTGGAATATTTCCGCTACATAACAAGTTGTACCTTTATATGTAACTCAGTACTGAGTTCCTCACATCTCCTCTGCCATATGGTTTACAAAAAGGGTAAGGTTCAGCAGCTTAAGCAAGAGAGGCTAACACTTGGAATATTAAAACTCCTCATTCAATCCAGTCTAAGGAAAAAAACAGATTTTTGCTATATAAAAAGCCAGAAACCCAGGAGTCCTTATCTAATATGATACATGAGAATTAAAACTTAAGATAGCATAACATAATATAAAACTGTTTTCTAAAGTATAAAGAAGATTCTCTTACATTTTTTAGCACACTTTACTTTTTAATGAATATCTATTTTGCCTACTGAACTAACAGATTAACAAATACTCTCTAGTTTTACTTAGCTGACTTAATCCATTATGATAGACCATGATTTTTTTTTTCTTTCCAGATCATTGCCAGAGGAAAAACAGGAGAACTAAATGGTTTTTTTTGAAATTTGGATACATTATGTGTTAACTGTTGATGTAAAGTATTTGCCTGTATATGCGTATAAATATACAGATATACATAGATATATATATATATATATACACATATATATATATATATACACACACACACACATATATATATATATATATATACACACAGACTCTTTTATATACAGACTCATTTAAAAGATTGTATTTTCCAAATGTTACTTATGGCAATCAATGGGAGTTAAACTTCAGCTTCTCTCCTGGCTTAACAGAAAACTGATTCAAAGAAGTCATGATGGAAAATATTTTCACAAATTGCTTATTGTTGATTGTGCCAACAGTCTGAGTTAACAAACTAAAGGGAGGGAGAAGAGAGAAGGGAATACAGACACGTACAAAGACCTAAAGATGTTTCTGTGTCAAATATATGAATGAGCTTGTACATGAAACTGTCCCTGAAAAATCCCTGAAAAATATTTATCAAGAAGAAAAAAAGTTTATGAGAGAGATAGAAAAAACATTCCTTGCAATTAATTTAACAATTTAACACCCATAGTTTCGTCCACCTGAGACTGGCTACCAACCCCACAAGGAGTTTGTGCTCTGCACAAGTTAGTCAGTGTTAACATGGCTAACACACACCGTGTGTTGCTCCTGTGAGCAGAAAATGCATCTTCCACACTTTTCTCTACCCTACAGAGGTCATTCAACTGCAAAAGCTCTTCAGTATTATCAGATTAGCTTGAAGAATGTATTCCAGACAAAGAACTCCATGAAAAAAAAGAATATTTATTGATCCAGGATGTAAGTACTTTAGTGTTCAATTATAAACACATAATTTAATAAATATTGTTTATTTATTATTAATAAATAAACATTATTTATTTGAACAAAGCATAATGAAAACAAAAATGCATAAATACAAATTCATCTAAGCTAGTTTAATTGGAGGTATCACATGAGGGAAAGACGTGGTCCTTGATTTCAAATAAACTAGTTATTACTTCCAGATTACTGTAGTAAAATATAGTCAAGAATAAATTAATTTCCTTGAATCCTAATTATGTACAAAAATAGTTTACTAAAATAACTGAATTTTATTTTTATTTCATATTTAATCTTCTGAAAAAATCCATAATACATCAAACAGCTAGTTTGCTGACTTCACATAGTATCACCACTTGAACTAGTGTCAGGTGCACATTTTTAATTACATAGATTTGCATTAGTCATATGTTAAGCATCAACTAGTAAAACCTAGATAAGGACTAGGCAGAAATAATATCCTAAGTAAATGTCCTAAGAAAAACCACATGTTTAACCAATCTTGGTTATCTGCATAAAAAGGCTGAACTGAAAGTGAAGTGACTGAACTGAAAAGTGTTCATTTTCCATTCCATTTTCATTATATATTTATAATATCAAGAAAAACCTTTTATTTTCAACATAAAGTACATGCTGGGAGAAAATACAATATGTACTTCCCTGATTATGACATTTTACTAGAGCACCAGTGCTTTACAAAAAGTAGCATAAACCAGGAGACTCATCTCATTAAGCCATTTCATTTTTCCTTTACAACACAAACCAAGATATTTAATCTGTATTTATGCAGACTAAATCAGGCCTGGAGACTGGAGGTTCAAAGAACTGAAACTACTTACACTGTTTAGATTTGCAAGCCATACCAGTATTAGAAAATGAAAAAGCCAAATCAGATTCTGAAAACTAATTGTAATTTTCGGACTTTTGTAGGAGTACATGCAAAGCAATTCGCTCAAAATATTTTTTCTGCAAAAAGACAAACCAGACCAAACCAAACCAAACAAACAAACCCTCCAAAACATAGGAAACCCAGAGAAATATAATGCTAAGTAAGTTCAATGTAACAGTTATTGCATAAAAGCAAGCCCTATACGGTAGATAATTTCAAATTAGGAGATAAATTTGTTGTCCATACTAAAACATTCACTGCAGAATGCTTTGGTAAAACTGGAAATCAAGAATGGTGCCAAGGGATGCTCAAGGTTGTTGTCAGAGTGTCTCCTTGTAAAAAGAATGTTAAATAAAAAATGTACATAGTTCTTGACAGAAAGCTTCATATTAAAGTTGCTCATCTAAAAGTTGGAGGTGGGAGCTGTAATCCTCTCTCCCTCAAACTAGAAACCCTCAGTACTTTGACTTTCAAGTGATAAACTTCAGTGATATCTTAGAAACTCTCTGCTATTTCTGCATCTTGATTACCTAGAGTAAATCTAGATCACAGTTACAAAAACAGTGAAGAAGGAATAGTCAGATGTGTTGCTCTGGGTCTTCCTTGCCAAAGGGTACAAGGAGAGATGATAAAAAGTTCCTGCGTTGATTAAACTCTGCACATTAATAAACCTCATGAGATAAGTTTGTGTGTGGATTTGCTGTGTGCATCACTGAGCACTGGAGTTGCTCTGTTAAGTACTTATGATCAGCTCATTAAAATAGAAGAGAATGAACTGAAAAATCTTCTCTGTCCATCTCATCAGCAGAAGCAGATGGTCTTAGAAAGACTTTGAGAGAGATGAGGTACAAAATGCAAAAGAGGGATATGCAATCATTGCACAACTTAAAGAATTCAAGCTGCAAGCAGAAAAGTATCTCTCTGTAGCATTCCAGTGATAGAGCAAACATCTATTTACACTGAAGGGCATCTCTTAATCTTTCATTGAAATAAATAAAAAAAAAGAAAAAAAGAAAAAAGACACTCCAGTTTCATTGCTGAATTGATTGAGGATGACAAGGGATTTATTAAATTGTGGAACACTTGGTGGTACCTGGACAGTTGACACATGCATTTCTTATTGGTACCTCCCATCTAGTCTGAACTCCAGAGAAGTGTCCTCACTTCTACTATGAATTTGGAGATCTCACAATCTACATTATCCAATTAGAATCTCAGCACAGAGATTACAGCAACTTCTTAGCCTTCACAGGAACAGCCTTGGAAGCATTTTTCAACATTTCAAGAAGGCGTGAGAGAAACAACTCAAAAACCAATTCCCTAAATGACACTGAGAGGAGGAAGGATAAACTCAGTATGCATCAAGTGTAGAAACTGGTGACAGATAAATTAATTTCCTGGCTCAGCCAGAATTCTCAAATCACCTTAGGAGAGCTGTAAATAATTTCTACAGTGCCCTTTATCCAGAAAGAACTTGGTATACAGGAAAATAACCAGGAAGTTTGACTTTTTCAAGCTGCTTCTAGAAATAGCTTTCATCAAAAAGGGCATTCTCACTGACACAATTAACTAGACTATAACTGTAAGTAAATCAGTAGTAGGCAGATTACCAGAGACACCAGGTTCTGTTCTGCACAGGATTGCACCTCTTTTATTGGTAGAAGTCCTGTGGCTGACACTTCAAAAATTTGAAGGCAACCTTTCATTACAAAACCAGAGATATCTCACTAGGATCAGTGATGTTTCTTTAACCAAACCAAAAGGTAAATTAAATATCTTTTGGTCCATTAAGTGAATTACAAAGGTAGAAGATGTCTGTCATGGTGAGGCAGACTTACAGGAACAGCAGGCCCTGTTAAGACAAGAGAAATCTCCACAATTTCTGTTTTAATGAAACCATTATTCAGGAACTCTCTCAGGGGGAAGATATAAAGTGATTAAATCAATCCAGCACTCTAGCCATGGGGTAGAGCACAGAGGAATTCTAGGTTAGAAATTTATCTCAGAAAAGAAAAAATATTTTCTTTTTATTTTCCTTTTTTTTTTTCTTTGTGTTAGTGTAAGACACCAGTTGGAGGAACCCAGTTATCAAGCTTCCATTATATGGTTATATTACTGAGACATTTATTTTCTTTTTTTTCTTTTTTTTTTTCCTGTTGGTCTCCTGGCTCTTTTGATATGTGTGCTTGTATTATTTGAAACCTGTCACAGTGTCTATCATGATAAAACTTTCAAGGAAGGGTACAAAACCCTGTCTCAGTGCTGGACTCCCTGGGAAAAGAGTTGGAAAGGAATTAATCTCTTCAGCTGCAAAATCCACTTCCAGAGAACTGGCTGCTAATAACTCTGAAGAGGTAATTTATTTTAACAACATGTCCCACAGCCTGATATTAAAAATAACTGAAATTTCACATTTCTCTCACACAAGTAGCTCAGGACAACTGAAATCCTGGAAGATGCTCGAATCTTATAAGCTCAGGCTCCAAATCTAAGGTGTAAGGAACAAAAATAAACACATACTTTGATGGGCAATAGGTATGTGCATGCATGGTAGGAATGTACATGTGACTAATTTTTTTTTTAATCCAGGTTTCTGAAATATGTATGAAGTTATGTTTTAGATATGTGTATTTCAGAAGTATACACAGTTATTCTTCCGGACAAAGGCAAAGAATGGAATATTTTATCAGATAGCAAAGTTTTTAGAACCTATTTTTAGTGAGCTGTTCTTTTAAAGAAGATTGGCTTGTGCACAGGAGAGAGGAAGAAGGAAATTGTGCCATCAGAAGGTTGGGATTTGCTGACATTATATTCTATTACCTTGGGAATGACCATGCTAAAATCTTCACTGACCTTTCTGAGGAAGCATGGATGCCTCCAGAAAGCTGAATGGAATCAGAGGATTCTTGTTGGCATCATCCTCACTCCAAGTGACTCCCTAATTGTCACTGCACTTTGCAGTACAAACATCAAACCCCTAAAGGGGCTCTTCCTATGTGACAAATTTGAAGGTAGAGCCCAAGTTCAAGAATGCTTGAAATCCCAAACTTTGTTCTGCAATACTCATAATGACAGCAAGGCATGGCTCCAAGAGTTTTAGGAAAAGAAAGGGCAGGATAACACATGGATTAGTCACACCTGTGCATATTTTGGGTTATCTTCAGCAGAGTACAGCTCTAGGTGACATTTACTTATAAATCTGAAAGTGCAAATAAACAACTCTGAAACAAAGAACAGCTAAATCTAAATGCTAAAGATAAGAAAAGGCATTAAACAACTTAATCTTTCTAATTTCATATTACTGCTGCTCACTGCAACACTGTTCAGAGTTTTCACAGATTTAATTTAGATCTTGTTCTTGAATACGTGATGAAAACATAATAGAAAATATTAGATTTTGCATGTTAATTAAATATTTTTAATTTCATTTCCTAGAATAACATGAAAACACACTTATATTCTGCAATCATAAATGTTAAAATGATTGATGACTGTCTCCATAAATTGTGTCTATAAAATCTAAAATTATAGCGAGGAATACTTCAAAGGATTGTTTATTACGTTTCTCTGATTTAACAGGAAAGTTATATCAACTGCTTTTCAATATGTTCACTATATGCAAGCAGCTCTTAAATTTACTGCATTTTCAGCTAGTGAATCAACTCTATCTCCTTACAGAAATGAGACAAAGGCTGCTTCTGGCATTTATTCAGCTTGTTTTTTTATTTTTTCCTCTTAAATGAAAAATCAATAAACAGACTCTATATTATTAACAAAGATTCATTTACCAGATTATTACCAAACACATACCATTAATCCTGCCTTTGTCCTTAATAGATCAGTAAATATTAATATTGCATTTTAGTTCAGATTAAAAAAATAAATCTGCAGATAGTTTCTAACACAGGACAGGATTCTCTCTTGATGAGAAATTCTCTCTTCTCTCTCATTAGAGACATGGGAGAAAGAAAATGAGAAATTATTATCATCTATTTGATTTAGCCATCAAAAAATCTGTACAGATATGTGTGGAGTGCTATATTTTGTTTCCTTTGAAGTCTATCTGAATATCTTTCCTTCTACTCAGGCCTAATCCCAACCAGTTTTTCCTTACATCAATTTATTCCACCCATTTATTCTCCTGATGTCAGCATCCATCTCTTCCTCCACTCCTGGACTATGTTTAGATTGCTGTCCAACTGCAGGTTCCTCCCCATCCCTCTCCTGTTTACAGCCAAAGCCCTTGCTGCCAATGTTGTTTCTTTTCACTCTCAGCCTAAACTGAGCTTTAGCTTTCCTTTCAGCATCACTGAATAGTCAGGCCATGTTTTAATGTTCCTCTTTTGCAGCCTTTTCATTATGTTTTCTGGTTTTGACCAGTATTTCTGGAGTAATGTAAATGAATTTCTACCACAGCAGCTTCTCCTATCTGTCCCCCAGTTTCTCCTCATAGATCTGAATTGCAACAGCTCACAAAATAATCAGATAGAGAATATTTTTTGCCTACAAAATACATCCATGTCAATAACTCCTCTAGAAATATGTATTTCAGGGCCATTTACTCCATGTATTCTGGGGCAATCTAGAAAGCCACATAAAATAATTCTGTTTCTTATTGTTTTCCTCCAGATAGTGTATATTAGTATTTCATGTTTCTAAGCAAGGAATGAAGACTGAAATAAAACATAGACATACACAGATACTTACATGAACATTGTATGCTAAACATTTTCAAAGGAAGTCTGTCTCAAAATGGTTTTGGCACAATAACAAATCACAAAGGAAACGTGTCTGTTTCCATGGATGGTCATTATATTCCTAGGGCATGGTGAGAAATACCAATTTTCCTCTACATTATGTCATTTGCCTCTTAAAAAAAAAAAAAAAAGAAAAAAAGGAAATTCACAACATCTTTCAATATTTCTCAGGCACTGTACAAAAGATAATTTGTTCACAGCGAGGAGACCAGAACAGGACACAGGATTCAAGGTGTGGCCTCACCAGTGCCAAGTACAGGGGGATGATCCCTGCCCTGGTCCTGCTGGCCACACTGTTGCTCATACAAAAAATAGCTGTTTTTATATTAGTAGTTTGTATATGCATATTCTGATATAAATATATTAATACTGAATAGTAAGAAGGATATTTTTAACAGTCTTTCCAGTTTTTTAACTTAGTGAATTCACTAATACACAGACCTGTGAAGTTGTGCAGTTGACAGTGAACAACATTAAAACAATGCAGCGTTTATATTTTTCTCATGATAAACTCAAACCATGTTAAAACAGAGTAGGGAACTGTTCTTAAGACAACTGATTGCATCAGCAAAAAAATGTTACCATGACATTCACTATTCATCCCTGGGATCCCCTTCCCACATGTTGTGTGTGTTTTGAAGTTCTAAATTGTAAATGACTCATTCAAGTGTGATAAAGGGACTTCCACAATCCCTTTCCTCCATTTACATTTAGGTCTGTACCACATGTATAGAACTTAAACATATTTCCCCCTTCCTAACCCAAAATATCTCTATTTAATTTTTTAGCTTTAAAAGCTGATACCATAAGTAGAATTCGTCATGAATAAGTGCCTTACTGACAGACTGTCTGAAGGAGTATTCAGGATTTTGGATTAATTAAGTACAGAAGAGTATTTCATCAGCCTGACACTGTGCATATTAGTCCCACATCACCCACTGAGAAACAAATTAAATTCATGAACAAGTACCTCTCTACTTTTTTTTGCTGCAGTACTTCAAGATATTTGAACTTTTTGCAAACTCCCAAGAGATATAACTGAGTAAAAAACTGGAGAAATTGGAAAGCATTGTTTGTTGCTTGCTCATGAGCTCATCAAACTTTACTTTTCAGGACTACTACTGGTCTTGTCACTGCTCTCAGCACAGCAGCGTCAGGCCTTTGAAATGTGAAGGAGCAACAACTCCAGGAATAATGGTTGAGACCTGCAGTGCCACTCTTTTTTCCTTTGTGCAGGAACATGCTAAAGCAGCCTCCCCCATTTCTCTTGTTAACAACAAAACCAACTCAGCACTGCTGTAGAGAAAGAAACTAGGAATTCATCAAAAATATTAAAAAGATAAATTTAAATATAAAAATAAAATAAAATTTAAGACTTGAACATTTATCACTTCTCTCAAGGTCAGGTTTTTCTTGTGTTACTCAAATGCTTCATGTGTCAATGCATAACTGTTGAGCAATACAGGAGCTGTGGAGTGCAAATATTTCAAGCAATGGATGAAATCCAGACCAGGTGGGAACAAGCCCCATTTCCAAAGAACTGATTCCATGAGAAGGCCAGATTTTGCAAGAACTCTGTTTTTTCGGTCTCTTACATATATTACAGTACAGAATCTGTGCAGAGCCTTCACTGACTCTGACATAAATGAAACAAAGTTTTAAAACTTGATGTTCTTTTTTGATGCCAAAAAAGTTGTTTCAGTTCATTGGCTACACTACAGAGAGGGTGTGCACAGGTATTAAGAGCACATAGGTGTTGAGATATGCGTCTACATGTATTTTAATACGTGCCTACATAAACATAGATATTTAGAATATTTGTCTTCTACTTTAAAATTTCATCAGTTTCCCCAGCATCCAGAACATCCAGAACTGTCTCCCATGGTGGTAATAACATTTTGCTTTCTGTAAAAAACAAAATATTGGTCTCAGAATAATGACTTCTGATACCTTTAGGAACTTTTTTTTTCCCCCTCAAATAACAGCAATGAAGAAAGTTTAGCCACTCCACCCACAGGCAAATTTTGCATTCACTTCAATCCTATTCATTAGTTCTATTTTGAAAGCTGCCATAACCATAATTCTGCAATTTGATATAGGTGTGCTCTTTATGAACTGCCTCAGAGGACTGACCACACCAATGAGCAGTGGTTTCTGTCACAGGAGTGAGTTATAATATTATATAACTTCAGAGATTGACCCTCATTCCTCAGTAACTAATCGTCATTGATGGCATCCTAGCTTCACAAGAACAAAACATGCTACTATTGTGGAAGAACAAAAAAATGAAACTGCTAAGTAAACTGAGAAGCCTTCATAGTCTTTTAACAGTTTAATTAGTGAAGGTGTAGCCTTTTTTTTCTGAATTTCTGTACTCATGCTGGAATAAATATTTGTTCTGTTTGTTCAACAGTTCTGGTTTTTTCCACTCATATGAATTAGGGAATATACAGGAAACAGTGCATTACACACAGGAATAATAACCACAGTTCCACAGCTATATCTCTTAGAAGATTTTGTACAAACAGCATATACTGAGATTATTATGACCTTTAATTAAAAAGATAAATATTCTGTAGGCCATATAGGCACAAATAAAAAACTTCCCAGTAACAGCAATATGTGCCACACTGAAGTTGCTCCTGAGCTACAGAAATCAGAACTATCTATTACAGAACTGCAGAGCCCTGGTAAAACAGGAATATTTTCTAGTGTTTGGTCCATTGGTGAACTTCAGCCCATAGAGAGCATGTGTTGATTTTAAAATATGGCAATAGGGACTACAGAACAATTAACTGCTCATTATTCTTTAGTACTTAAATTTTCTCAAGTCAATTATTCTGGAATAATTGCTTTTTAAAATTTTGCTTTTATTTCTTGATTATATCTCAATATAATTCCAAGCATTATTCCAAGTGTTCTATCTGTCATTGGCTGTTATCTTTTCAGGTGCATTCCTTCTACAGCTATTTTGTTTACCATTAATTCACTCTCTCACTTCCCTGTTTTGAACATGTATTATATCTCACTGATCACACTTCCAGTTTGAAGATTTTCCTTCTCAGCTTCATTCATTTGACATACAGAAGTGATAGAAAGGGAGTCAGAATAAAAGACCATTGCCACTGCCGTGGTCCAAGTTGTTGGCTACACTACTGATACAGGGCTGCTCCTGTGACTAATGTGGCATCTCTCAGGGCTATGTCAGATATGTTTTCATAACCTTACCAACTGTGATACCCATACACTGTTAAATGAGTTCTCATACACACAGAACACGAGCAGTGCTCCCTCAGAAACTGAAGATTCACCACTGCACACACACAATGCCTGTGACCTACAATTAGCAGACACTCATTACAGCTAACCTGATTTTCCCTGGAACAAGGACATGGACTGAAACACACACTGAGCCTGTTAAACACACAGTGTGTGATTTCTGCCAATCACTAGAAACATGAGGTGGCTTCACCTGTTTTCACTAATTTCTGGCTCTCTGATCGCTGCCTCATAGATTCCCCATGTAGGCCAAGAGCTGTCACGCCAACTCTACTCACAACAATGGCCCCCTCTAATCCATCATATAGGAAACTATTTATAGATCAAACTGTTTATAGACCAAGTTCTCCCATTTTTTTTTTCTTAGTCCAGCACTATTGGTAGTGCTGGACTAAGAAAAAAATGGGAGAAGTTGAGTGAATCGAATAAGTAGAGATCTAGTGATGTTTAAGAATTCAAAGCAATGTGCCCCAGGGTTTGGAAATCATTATTCTAGTAATTTTCTCTCAAGTGAGAGACAAAGAACATATGTCAAGCATAATATAAAATGTATACAGCTCCCTGTCCCATGTGGGAAAGCAATCTGGGAGAAAAAGCCAGGGACAAATGATGTACGTTTCATATATATATATATATATATATATATATAAAGAATTTTCAGATATTAATCCTCAACATGTCTAAGATGTTAATCTTTCTCCAGCATGGAAATGGCATATTAAGCTGACCATAATATTTATTCCTGCTATATAGTTGGTGTATTTCATTCCCCTGTTCTTTTTTTTTTTAATTATTTTTTACGTCTTGCATGCTGATTCTGTATTTTCTAGTTACAGAACCACTTTTTTGATGAAATACAAATCAAGTCGATTAAGCACAAGAAGGACAATTTTAAAAAAGCCCTTTCTGTGCTCTGAGTAAAATATCTATTATAACATAGGTTTTATTCATTTTTATTAGTTTTCAGACCACGGAATATATCTCTGTTCATGGGTAAATTTTCAGAAATGCAATACATTCAATAGATCATGTTTTATAACATAATAAGCAGATCTCTGCATTTGTTTCAGACAGCAAATTATATTTCATACGCTTATTTTTCTTTATTTTCTTCCTTTTCTCATTTTTTAAAGCGAAATTGTGATGGATGATAATAGAAAACTAAAAATTCTAATTGCATTATTTTAACTCTCTGTTTAAATGAAAAAATGGGCTGCTGAAAAAATGGGCTTTAACAACAGCCAGTGAACTTCCAAACCAGCCTCATTACCAGAAGTAACTGAATATCCTTTGGCTTCCTGGCTGCCTGGCTTATAATTAATCTATTCATTATAAATCATTTCTTGCATATAGAGAAAAATTGAGAAGTTCAATCCAGTTGTGCTCAATTAGATTGCAGATTACATGAAAGGCTAAATTGGAGGCAAAAAAGATTATGTTGCTGTGCCTTACTGTGCTTTGTCTGCTACAGTTCAAACAGCACCAGCTCTGCATATCCACCCATTTTATATCCTCTGTATTCACAGCAAAGAAAAGATGGTAAATTGTGTCATGCATCAACTGATATTAAAAAAGAAAAAAGGAACAGCAAGTGTCTTACATAACTTTGAACAAAGCACTCCAAAATGCTATTAAGCCTAACAGCTTCTCAGAATCAAATTATCGGTGTGATGGGAAAACAAACTTGCTTTTAGTACAAGAACAGGATTATTTATGTCACACCTGCATTCTGGTGAATTTCTATGCCTACCAAGAAGCTGTGATTTTTACACCTGTTCTGGAAGTGTTTCTTAATTAAACATGTACATGAAGAGAAGCACATCTCTGTTTTGCTGCTCACACATTAAGCACATATGATTAAACACCAGAGGGTAGGTTTATACATGCAAATCATACTTGGAATGAATATAGTAAACTTAATATGTCATTATCTGCATAATGCTGGAACCCACAGTAAAGAAAGCAAAGATGTGTCATTTAACTTCTATAAAGATGAAAGGTGGTTGCAATACATGATGTTGTCACAGTTTAGAAAGCATTTTAGAGCACTCAAACAATTTTCATCAACTCACTTTGAAGATATTTTCAATGGAAGTTAAAGAATTATATTATTATCACATCAAAATATTTAAACATCATTGATGAGAAATATCTATTTTAAGGATTCTTCTACAGTTGAATTTCAAAAAATGGCATTTAAGCTTGTGATTTACTATTAAAATGATAGTGGGTCAAATATTAGATTTCTATATTTAACTAGTGCATCACATTTATTGAAATCTTTCCTTTGCTCATCCTCCAAAATTAGTTCTTCAGAATACAGTATAGTAAAAGGGCATTAGAAAATGGAATAGTTCCATAAAAAGTGTATAGTACTCACTAGTTTTTTCTGATTGGGAGCAACTCATTAAAATCACAGTATTTAAGCAACCACAAGTGACTATTTTTCATTTTTTGCTTCTTTTAATCTGAATGTTGTCTTGCTCTCTAGATCCTATAGTGAAACAGCCCAGGAAAAGAAACATGACAGTCAACAGGAATTTTGGTTGAGTAAGGGCACTGGGTCATCACTCAAAGTTCAAATAGGACAACTTCCTATAGCTGCAGGATCTCAAACCAGGGGTATTTCAAATAAGTACAAACATCTATAGCACTTAGTATTTATGGTAGAGAAAGCTCTTCTTACAACTAAAGTGCAAAAAAAAAAAAAAATCTACTTTTTTCCATATTAATTTCAGAGTTTTGTATAAATCTCAAGAAATAATATTTTGATTTTAAATACAGAATTTTATGCAGAATTTTAGGATTATGTGGAATAGAGGAAAAAGATTTAGATGTTTCTTTATAGAGAAACTGCAGATTCTTAAGCAGTAGCTCTTTCTCAGTGAGACAGTTTCACAGGAAGTGGCAGAAAGCATTGAAAGAATTTTGTATTTTTTTGACAACTTTCCTTTGGCCTGTGTTTTTAAAAGAAGTTAGCATATTGCCTTTAAAATGAGGAAGGAATAACCAATCCACTTGAATAATTTGGTCTACATGAGTTATCCAAAAGCTTCATTAGACAAGGAGCCCATAAAGGCTGTCTTATTTTTCAAAAATGGAACAAGTGTCTTTCTGGGTCAATTTTGTTCCAAATATCTCTTTTTCCACTGCTTTCTTGCTCTCCTCTCCTCTTCCAAATGAATGATTTCTCCCTCCCACTGAAACAAAAGGAATGTCTCATCCTCTCATATCTGGTGTCACCAAAGCATAAAAATTGCATGAAGTGCTGCAATACACAGTAGACTCTAGATTGCCTGAAATACAATAGAAGTAAGGGCATTAGAAAATGGAACAATATATACAACAAAAGTAATGGAAAATAACAAAATGTGATGAAAAGAAACTAAAAAGATGGGTAAGAAATTTATACTTTTGCAGGATTATGGGGATTATTAAGTCAAACTCCTCTCTCCCCATCATAAGACAGACTTTGGAGAGAATACATGAAACAGCACAGCACAAATGGGGAAATAGAGATTATGTTTAAAAGCTGAAGCTACCCATGAATAGAAATTATCAAAAAGCTCACAAGGTCAAGAGTAACAATAGACCAAAGCAGTTGGAAAAAATTAAAACAAAAACATGAAAATCAAACTCTGGTGAAAGTATTTAATGAATCAACAGAGTGAGCAAGAAGGATGCACCTAAGCTGATTACCCAGGTAAAGTCAGAAGAGACTCAGGATGATAAAGCTCAACTAATAATTGCAACCCAAAAACCTCTTTCTCAAAATACCTCATTCTTGATATCCCTAGACTGAAAAGTAGCAAACATTATACACATCTTAAAAACTGGGTTCCAGGAACACAAGGAAACCATAAAATTGACATGCATAACTTCCGTACTGGCCATATTAATGGACTTCAAAACGTAGAATTACCAAAATTTTAAATATTTGCTTTTACTTTATAGCAGCCTGGGCACTGCTGTGCTTTGCACTTGTGGATAATTCATGAATGCTTTGGCTGTTACTGAGAAATGCCTACACAGCCTCAGGGCTTTCCCTCTGTCCCCAGCAGGCTGGCTGGAGGTGACAGAGGATTGGGAGGGTACACAGCAGGGACAGTGGACCTCAGATGGCAACAGAAATATTCCCCAGCCCACCATGCCATGCTCAGCATGACAAGCTCAAGGCCAGGAAGAGGAAAGAGGATTGTTGGCATCTCTCTTCCCAAGCAACCACAATGTGTGATGGGGCTCTGCTTCCCTGGAAGTGGCTACACACCTGCCTGCTGGTGGGGAGCAGGGATGGAATGCCTGACTTGGCTGTGCTTCACTTACTAAACCCTTTTTTATCAAAACTCTTATCAAAAGCTTTTTCCTTTTTGCCCTTCCAATTCCCTCCCTCACTCTGCTGGGTAGGTGGAGCAGCTCTGTGGGTTGAAGCTGCTTCTGGGGTTAAACCACATGAACGCTATAAATATGAAATATAGATGTAGTAAAAATACTCGAAGGGATGTGACATGTTTACATTTATACAAACAGAAGATAAAAGTACTAATATCAAAAAAGCCCTCAGAAAAAGCTCAGAGCAGAGATTTAAAAAAAAATCGTTTAAAAGCATGCAAGTTTCCAGTTACATTTACTGTTTCCCAACTTAGGCACTATCCTTGCATCACTACAATCAATTGGAGTTTTATTACTGGATTCCCGCAATGTGAGAGCAAACAAAAAGCCTGCAATCAGCAAAATGAAGGTTAACAGGACTTTTAGAAAGCTGCTTAATGCAATTCCTTAATTGCTCAATATTCAACTGAATTTCAGATGTAGATTCCAAGAGCAGCAATCCTTAACATTTTTCCTTTTCTATCTGATAAAGACCAGCAAGTAAGAGGTTTCAGTCTATGCCAGAATGAAAGAGAAAATTATTTATACAGAGAAGAAAGGAGAAAGAAAAATATGAGCTAAGGACCTAATTAAGCAAGGCAGTAACTACACCTAGATTTTATTTTCTTCAAATAGGCTCCAGTATGCTTTAAATTAACTCTATAATGATACCTCATGATCAGGCTTTATTCCAATTATACAATGACATGATGATATTATAATAATAAAAATTCTTCATGATAGAACATCATAAGCAAGTTAGAAAGTAAACATATTGTGTTCAAAAAGACAACCCAAAATTTCAGTCAGAGATGTGACCCAAAAAGGATTATTTTGTTTTTCTTTTTTTAGGTTGAAATTCTTTTAATTGCATAAATTACCAAATTTTTCATCAATATATGAAGGTTTGGAAAGGATACAAATATGTCCACTCCTCACTTCAACTCTATGGTGTCTGCTAGTTTGGTAATTAAAAAATGGAAGCAATTTTCTTCTGCAATGAAAACACCTACATGGCAAAGTCCTTGCTTACCACTAGTTACCAATTTTCTACAGGTGTGAATAACTAATTGCAAAACTGCATATCATTCATGTTTCAAAGTTGAGAACTTTTGAAACACAGTGCCATAAAACAATAGAATATGATTTCCTCTGAAATCCATACACAAGCCACACAAACAAATTCTTGGGTCCTTTGCCCTAAAATTACTTGAACTCTGAGAACTTGAAGATTTATTTTGATCTTCCACTCAGACAGAAAGATCTAAGATCACAATTAGATCACAATTTCGCTTCCGTTTTTTTCCTTTAATGAGTTAATGAATTATTTAAAGCCACATATACTGCTGTTATAAAGCTTTTTAATTGTTTTGGATATTTTCTAGACATTATAAGTTTTACAGTTTTTAACACTATATATTTTATTTATTTTGCTTCCTTTTTCAAGAAAAAGTGTGGAATTGGATCATTGGAGTTTTAATGAAGATCTGCTATGTGAATATTTTCTGAAAAAGTATTTCAATTTCTTAGCCTCTTACTATAAATCATATTTGTACATATATCGGAATAATTTATGTTACAAGCTTCTAGATCCTTCTCTATCTTGTTAATACATCTGTTCCCATACTGATTTTCATTCTACTGAAATCTCTCATGTCCTTCACTTTTCATTTTAAATGGCAACTAATACCAAACTTATCTATTTTTAATTTTTATAATTATATTCTCCTTGAGTTGCAGGTTGTGTGGCTTTGGGTTTGCTTTTTTTTTACTGTCTTTTATAACGTGTGATAGTGACATTCACAACCATAAATATCCTGTTCTGATAAGAAATCCACATTAATTCATGCTTTTAAAGCCTCAAACTGGTAGGCTGATCATTTCTTTTTCTCAGTCTGAGTGTTGAGGGGTTGGAAGTGCTGAGTCTCAGTGCCGAGGCTGTTTCATGTACAATTACCAGTTATGCATGAACATGATTCTTAATTTTCCCTGACAAAGCAAACAAGAGCGAACAGCACTAAAATGTGATAAGCAGTAAGAATATGAAAAACAGGAGGAGAAAAAAACCACTTTACTGGAAACTTTGCTGAAAATATAGCTTATTCTTAGTGTTTTATATTAATATAAGGCTGAACAGCTTCAAATAGAAACCAAAGGAATCGACCAAGATATGGAAGAATGCCCACACTCTGGTACAGTCAGAACATCTTCAAGAAGTCTCTGATTGTTAGAAGGATACAAAATCTGAGGTATTGCTACTCCCTCATTTCTGTGATGGCTACTCTCTTGGCCCACCAATCAATAAAAATGGGCTGTTTATTTGAGATTTTTATTTGCTTGTTTGTTTATAGACAAAAGGCTCCATGTTCTTTTAAACTGTGGAATTATGTTCATAATATTGTTTCAACTATTTGGTCATCTGCTACTTCAAATAGATGAAATTAGGAGGCCATTATATATTTCAGAATTATACTCATATACATGGATTTAATTACTACTTAGCATTCTTTATCTAAAATATTTTTAACTCTAAAATTGTGACTTTTTTAATATTGGTTGTGGTTTACAAAACTTTATGAATACATACAGACTCTTCACAGGTTATAACAGAGCACACATGACAGATTGTATTTTTAAAGGCCTGATATGAAGTTACCATGGGTCCCATTGCCACAGGTGCTGAAGAAAGACATGGTCTCACTTCTAATTTCTGGTGGTGGTTGGCCCAACCACCATGACAGGTAATTAATCCAAGTCAGTGCCTTCACTAGAAAAACAAACCCAAATTCACACATGTTAAAGCCCTAAATATATGTGAAACTATCATCATTATGCTTCTCTAGTGTTGTCATTTTGAAGACTCTTTCTCAGTGATTCCTGAAGAACATATAAAATTTCTCTGACTTTAAAAGAGTCTTAAAAACTCAAAGATAGATTTAAAGTTCTAGTTGAAATCTGCAGTTGGCAACTTTGCTCCTCTGGGCAACGAAAAGTCCTGACAGCATGATTCCTAGAAGACTGTACACTAGGCAGACTTCATGAACTTGGATCAACACCAAAAAACAAGAGCTTCCTAAAAGCTCTTTTCCTTAGTTTCTATATCAAGGTATACATCTCTGGGCTTGGTTCTCCTAAAACAATAGGCACCTTAGTACACGTCTCGTGTGTGACAGCATTCACATGAACTAAAAATAATGCAAAACAAAGAAACTAAACATCTTAAAATACTTTTCTAGGAAGACAACATGAAAACAAACACGATAAATGATAATGGCAACACTTCATACTTTCATCAAGGCCACCAGATTACATAGTATGACATGTATACAAAGAATCAGCAAAATAAGCGAGAATGTAGGATTATTGATCATACTTGTGTGACAGAAAGTCATTCAGTCATAAGACATATGTGGCATTTGGAGACATGTAGTTGCCATCACAGAAACGTGGTGGGACAACTCATAGAGTTGGAGCACTGCACTGGATGCCTCCAAGCTCTTCAGGAGAGACAGGAAAGGGAGAAGAGGTGGAGGGGTGGCCCTTTATATTAGGGAGGCTTTGTCCAGTGCTGTGTCCAGTTCTGGCCCCTCAGTTTGGGAAGGACCTTGAGATGCTTGAGCGCGTCCAGAGGAGGCAACGAGGCTGGAGAGGGGCTGGGAACACAAACCCTGTAAGGAATGGCTGAGGGAGTTGGGCATGTTCAGCCTGGAGAAAAGGAGACTCAGGGGTGACCTTATCACTCTCTACAGCTTCCTGAAGGGTGTTTGCAGTCAGGTGAGTGTTGGACTCTTTCTCCAGGCAGCAACTGACAGAAGAAGAGGACAGAGTCTTAAGCTGCACCACGGGAAATTTAGGTTGGATACTAGGAAAAGGTTTTTTACAGAAAGAGTGATAAACTACTGGAATGGTCTGCCCAGGGAGGTGGTGGAGTCACCATCCCTGGATGTGGTTAAAACAAGACTGGATGTGGCACTTAGTGCCATGGTTTAGTTGAGGTGTTGGGGCATGGGTTGGACTCGATGATCTTAAATCTCTTCCAACCCAGTCATTCTCTGAATTCTGCGTGTGACACAAAAAACGTTTTGTCAAAAATTTGGAAAATATCAGTGCTTATTTTTAGTTCTAAACTTTGCCATAAAGGACTCATTCTTTCTAATTGCCAAAGAGAAATTAGACCTCATTTTTTCTTAGCATGGTTATATTTATATTAGCATGAGTAAAATCCCAAATACTCTCAAAGCTCTTTATAGGCAAACATTACATGGCTGAAATGCTAGAGACAATCAGGATTACATTTTTGTCTGGTTTTGAACATTATTCGCAGTACCAGTTCACTGTACTTTTATTCATATAATAAGGTCAGGAAATTTCATCTGATCCATTTAGATATGTAGTTCACTAAACTGAGAAGCCTATCTCCATGCATGCTATAGTCAGTTTTAATATTCAATATCATTAATAAAGAAATTAGAATTGCTCTCTTTCCCTGTAAACTATACTACGTTCAGAAATTATTTTTATTAACATTAAAATAACAAATTAGTGTCAGTAGTATTTTTGCATAGCTTCATGATCTCATCTGCTTAGGTTCATCATTTCAAAATCAGGACTAAAAGTGCTCCATTTTATCATTTATATGGTTTATAGCCCTGGATAAACTAGAGAAGTTTCCAGAAAATTGTCTTTTAATGCAAGAATTTAGGAACAACTTATTTGGAAATTTGTCATTACACACAAACTCAGTGGAGATTTTACCCAATAGGATTTTAAAAAAAAGATAAACACAAAAGCACATAACTAGAACATTAACCACCTGATTTTTGCATACATTATGTGGAATAATTGTATACATTATTACCACTTTCGCTATAAAACTGAAAAAAAAAACCTCCCCATTTTCTTGTCCAAATTCTTTCCATAGCATTCTGCCTTCGACTTTGAGAGACATCTTTTCAGCTCAGAAAATTCAATTGTACTCTAGTTCACTAGGGTGGAAGTTGAAAATAAACTAGAGTAGAACTAGGACTATGGGAAACAGCTTCTTTGCATTTCCTGGCAATTTGCAAGTATGTGTTTTACAACTGTGGGAAGACAGGCCAGATTAACCTTAAAATTTAAATTTAATAGCAATGTTTTTAAGTAATTGTAGGAATTGCTGTCACATTACAAATAATCTACAAGTCTTACTATTCCTTTTTTTTTTATTACCTTATTGTGGTGTCACTACTTCTTTATTTTCTTTACATGGAAAGATACTATTGTATAATTCTACTGTAATGCAAGGTCAGGGTCAACATTTCCAGTTCTCATCATCTGAGCACCTGAATCACAAGGAGAAAAACAAGGCACACCTACTTAAAAACATACAGATCCATGATCCCGATCTCCCCATATCTGTGATTATTGGTTATTTACCATAACAAATGCTCCACGGATGGCATCTATGTAATGACACCAGGAATAAAACACACAATATTTACAAAGGGTTTAAAAGTAAATTTTATCAGGAAGACAAAAATTTAACTTTATGTTGAGATCATCTCTTCTAAAAGAAAGAACAAATGTTGGAACTGAATGCCAAAAAATCCCACTCTGCTGATGGTATTTAAGAAAGTTTTTTCTTCACACGCAGTGTTTCTTTCAAAATGCAACTTCTCAACCAGTCTCCTCAAAATAGAAAAGGAGTCACTTTTCAATCATCATTGTAATGCCTGCCAGCCTGTCATTGCACATCCTTTAAAGCTGATACTTCCAATCCTTCAACGTACACAGCTTAAAAAGTAGGAGAACTTAAAAGTTTATTCCCTTCATTCTGAATGCAGAACTTTTTTTTTATGTTGTTTCAGTTGAACTTCACTTTAGCCATTATAAAATATCAAGTACTAGTGATCTGTGTAGAAATGCAGTAATTCATTAACTTCTCCTCAGTACATAGTAAGCATCAGTATTTCTCCCTGGTCTTGTCACTCAAGTTAGTCATGAATAGCTCAAAAGCCTGTGGCACTACAAACCAGTTTGTAGTGAGGAAAGAGAGCTTATCTAGTGATTGATATCTCAAAGTAAGAAAAAACATGTTTGAATATGAATCATGTGGATATTGGGTATTCTTTAAAAAAAAAAAAAAAACACAAAAAGTACCCTTATTTGAAAGTTCACTAATAACTCCATGGTCTATACACAAATAACAAACATGTATAATAAATAATAAACATGTCCTCAAAATACTTAAGTGATAACTGTCCTTTACAGTTGCATATAATTAGAAATTTTAAAATAATATTTAAAAATTTCATAACTCAGGGAAAAAACCCCACTGAAAACCTAAATCATGGAACAGGTTACATTACATATGTACAATCATAAATAGTAAGCGAAGGCCCAGAAGTTTTACTAAGTAATTCAAATTTTATCTCTTTTTCCTTTTCTACCACTACTTTGATCTTTCTGCTGCAAAGGGAAAAACAACAGCAAAGAAGGCAACATGTCCCTAAAGAGATGTTTCAGTGAATTGAGATCTGTACAAAACAAAAGCATTGAGGTATAGGAAATGTCAGTTTAAGAACTTAAACATGTTTTCACTGTGAGGAAGATTCTAGGAGTAGAAAAAGGCATAGGTGAATAACTGTGAAAATTTATGTGGAAAAATGTAGGTATGACAACCCAGAGAAGCTGGGATAAAAACTGCAGTCATAGTGACATTTTGCTGGCACAAACTGAAAACTGTGTAATGCATAATGCTGACAGAAGGATAGCAGTGCACTTCACAACCAGGCTACTGAATATTTTCAAGTCTTGAAGATTCAGTGGGCCTAGCTCTGGTTCATTCTCATAGTTAGAAAGGAAATAAAATAATACATACTCATTTCAGTAGATCTTTAAAACTCTGCTGCTGAAGAGCATGGAACAAGTGAAGTGCAGTAATAATGTCAAGATATTTTCAAGACAAATGAAATGGAAAATTTGGCAAAATTGTCTTTCAAAGTATTAGAACATAAGCATCCTTCTTCTCCTTCACTTCATCCCCAAGAAAAATCTTCATACAATTGGAGAATGCAATTTAAACTTTCAGAAAGTCGATGCAACACAATCTTACTTTATTTTTATTGCTTATAGTTTGGTATATCATCACTTGAAGCTGGTGTTTACTACAATATTTCCCATATTTTGTATTTTAAATATTATATATATTGTATATATATATATATATATATATATGCATTGTATTTTTATTTACACAGAAGTTTGGATTTCCTATACATATGTGTTCAGAAATGTGCCCAATTTTTGGGATGTTATTACAGGTCTTAGGACTGACAGTAACAAGAGGCACCACAAGGATCGAAGAGCTAAAGCACAAAACATAATGAGAAAAGAAGGAGCACATTTCATTATATGTAGCAAAAATTTTTAGTTTTCAAATGCTCTCACAACTTCTAATTGTCCACAAGCCCCACCACAAATTCATCTGCTTGGAACAATGAGAACAACTTGGAGACTTGGGGGCAATTTCCAATAGCTCCAGTATATTCACTACTGCTAGAATTCACTTTAATAGTATGGCTGAGCTGAGAACAAGAAGAAATCTGACTGCCTGTTCTTATGCCAAAGCAATATATAGGCTAGCAGGGAGAAAAGCAAGATAACAGGGTATCCAAAATTGATTGTTTTTCAATTTCTCTGCTATTTAGGAAATCCTTGGGGCAGTTGCTGCCCCACCAGTCTTTTTATTAAAAGAAAATACAGTTTAATTACAGTTTCAATTAGACTACCAGGAACCAATATGCACAAAATGTGTTATCGTTCTGGAAGCCTGGCCAGCATTAAAGAACTTCAATTTTATTTACTTTTTGTAGCTGAACCAAAGCCAGCCTTCTTATTTCAAATGAGAAATGCATTTCCCCTCCTAACATTAGGATGCAAATTAGGATAAAAACTTTGTGCACCTTGTAAAGATAAAATTATTAACCTTAAGGATCACAAAACAAACACCCCTCACGACAGACTATCTCAAGAATCATGATAAAAAGTGCCAGCATGAATAACTGATTTTAAATTAATTTTCTGACACAATCTATTTCTTATCCTTCTCCCTTTCTCAATATTTTGGTTTTCCATATACGTGCATGGCTTAAGATGCAACCAAGTGAATGATTCAAGTCTCCACTGAAGAGCTCCCTCTTCAATTACTCAACTATCTTTTAGACCACACTTGTGGCATTAATTTATACCAAAAGCTTCCAAAACCATCTCTAAAAATTTCTTAGGGAGTGCAGCTGTCCTGTCAATTGTAAAGAGCACAAAAATACATGGAAGAACTCTAATGGTTAGCCAGCTTTCCTACATGACCCTGAATTAATGGAAGTAAGAACAGCTTGTAGGTTCTGAGACAAGTATGCTTGAGCCATACACAGGCACTGACTCTACTACATTGATTTGGACAACTGGACTTGAGCACTTAATTTAATAACACAGAATATATTTGGTGCTAGTCAAATAATAGGGGAAAAAAGTAATTTTCTATTTCTAACTTTCCATTATTAATGAAAGTAAAAAGAGAGTTCAGTGTTATGTACACCTTCATGGGCACTTTTCTAGGCTCTCTGCATGGAAGATGATAGTGGAATCAAGTCTGAAGTTATAAACGAGTCAAATTTAAGCTCTCTGTATGAACTCATACATTCTTCTTTCCTACCTTTATTGATTTGGACTTCAGGTTAATTAAATTCAGATAATACAAGTCTCATTTGACATATGTAGTAGTGGACACATTTTCAATAGCAATAAATAAATAAAAAAAAATATAACTGCATTATTGCATTATCCAATTGCATTTAATCAACAAATTACATATTCTTTAAAGCTTCCAATTTTTCTCTCATAGACAACAGAGACAGTATTTCTGGCCAAAAGCACATGATGCAATACACCTACCAATATCTCAGAGCTATGGCTGTGTATAATCTGAGAAAGTCTCTAGATGATGTATCACCGATAAATTGAAAGATGTATAAGCTGAATTTTCAAAAGCATCATAATTTATTTAACTTATTTTTTTGCACAAATTAATCAAATTATTACAAAAAAACCCACTGGCAATATGCTTTGTCTATGCTACATACAAGAAACTATTTACTGAACATCTATAGTACTTTTATTGTTTTCAAGGCACAATTCACCTGCCTGTTGGACATCTATCAAAATGAGAGTGTTCTCCATTTCAGAACCATTACGGTTGCAAAAGACCCCCAAGATTGAGTCCAACTTTTGGCTGACCATCATCTTGTCAAGCAGACCACAGCACTGAGTGCCACATCTGTCATTTCTTGGGCACATTTGTCTCTTAACAGAAGAGTTTCATTTCACAGAAAGAAATATGGAAGGACACAGAAACAGCAAGCAGCGAATCTGTCTCAGTATAATTCCTAGCATGCTGCTCAGAGATTCTTTGTAATGACTTAAAAATATTTTCCCCCAGGGTCTGCTGTTAAATTATTCCATTACAATTGACCCAGCAACCTCTAGTAATCTTTTCTGAAATATTTAAGATATTTTTACATCCAGCTTACAGTTTTGATTATTTCTCTATTTCATTATTCTATTTCCTGCAGAAAAACTACTGAAAAAATTGTCACCCTGCCAGAGTATCTATTCCTTGCAGGCTTGTTTCACATTTTAAAACTTACTGAGACCTTTTTTTCTTAGAGCAACAGAGACTTAAGTTTATATCCTTTTTTGATTATCTTTCTTTTTGTTTGTTTTGTTTTAAAATACCACAGCTTGTAAGCAATTCCTTTTTATTTCCTGTTATTCCCAATTCGTTTTCTGGGCAACATTTTTCTTCTATCTTGCTCATCCCTCATTTCCCTCCAGGCTGTAACAATTATCTACACTCCTCTGGAGATCCACATTGCAATTACTACCTTTCTTCTTTCTTTAATGCTATTTCCCCTTGGCGCCGACTATCTCAGAGATATTTTGAGTCAGCCACTGCTTGAGTATTGGTAGGAAAAAATTCCAGATATTTCTTAGGTAAAAGTTTTGCAACCTATGACTGTCCCAAAGGTAGAAAATTCTGTCTCTTCCTATCTTTCCTCCTGTAGTTTAGAGAGCCTTTCAGCCAACAAATTGAAGCACACTACTATGCTGCATTTCAATTTTGACTGCATTGGAGGTGCTTACTAAGACAAATTAAAGGAGAACTTCCTTTAGAATTGTCATGTAATTACAAAGTCAACAACTTCTGCTTACCCACTAATTACAGAAAATTGTATTTGATAGCTGCATAATTTGATCATAATTGCAAATATTTGAGCATCTTTAGTGCTGTTTGAAGAATATTTCAAAATGTCTCCTCAGTTCTTCTGGATTTAAACATATGCACAGTGTAAATAAAACACACTATATGCCAATGGATTGCTTTTATGTATCTGCCAATTCAATTTCCATTACATTAATTCCTGTCTTGAACAGTTTCATCTTTTTCAGTAGACACACATAATTTCTATTTACAGCAGTGTGGAACTGAGTGACAAAGCATTACACCACACCAACAAGTTGAATAATCCTACATAGTTTAGTATATTTTGGCCTGCATTTACATAGATTGGTTTAGACTTGCACGTGTAAGTCCCACATATGCACAAACACAAATTGCTGCACCTGAAAAAATGCAGTTATATGTCTAGAGAAGAGAATACTCTGAGGGGGCTCTCTAAAACACCCCTAGAGAATTGTATTTTGCTAAGTTGCCATTAAATTAGCTGAAATCAAAACCATCTAGAGAGGAATATGAACCTCAGCCCCCACACTTGATTAAGTTGTATACAAGTAGGAAAACCCAACTGTCATTGGTTTTCAAAATTATTATTCTCCTTGAGACTATCATGGATTCATTCCTAAGTAATTTAATTCCTAATCCTCATTTTTTATCCTCATTCTACATGACAAGAATTTATCCATTATAAATGTAGCCTAGACACAAGAAATGGGTTTAACATTAACAGAATTGTGTATTCTAAAAAGAAAGCACATTTTATTTTAATTTATTATGAGGCTTTGCTACACTATCATCCTAAAGTGTACAAGAACATCTCACTAGAAATACAGCAGTTTTTCATGCAGTTCTTATCCGGTTTTCAGGCAGTATAAACTTTTGCAGACCCTTTTTTTTTCTTATAGCGCATCTGTCCTTAAACACACCTGTAACATGGATGCAGCTGAGAATTCATCTGGACTATCAAATCATTAGAATTATATCAGATGATGAAAAAATGAAATTTACATTAAAGAATACATGGCATAAATATTGAAGAAGAATACCATGTAGAAACAAACATTCCAAGCATTATTTTCCTAGAGCAGAGAAAATCAGAGCTGATTCCATTTAAAATTCAGCATTTAGAGAGCATCAACACAGGCATATTACAAAACCAGCAGAAGTAACAAAATATTCTTATTCTGAGGTGAAAAAGCACCAATAACTTCAAGTGAAATGTAGCACTAAACTATTCAGCTTCTCTCTGTCTTGAATTATCCCTGTTAATCCAAAGAAGAAATCATACTGGGCCAATGGTTAATTCTACAACTGCAATTGTTGCCCCCTATCTTCATAGGTAAATAACTCAGAATTATGGTTTTATTTGGTGAAATAATATTTTTCTTGTTTCAACAAAATAAACATTTTAATAAATTAAGCTGTATGATTATTACTGTTCACATTTTCCCACTTAAAATAAAGTCAAGTCATTAATTTTTTTTTTTCCTGAATAGATCCTCCATCAGCAGAAATCTTTGTGGTCTTTTTAATTAATACCGATATCTTAATCTACATAGATTGAGACATTCTCCAAACTGTATACAGAAAAACCTGTACAAGATGTAAAATCTCTATGGTAAGAATGAAGGATGTTGAGAAAGCAAGAAAGACACCTTGTAACATGAAATAATCCTGCAGGGAATTTGGGAAGGGTGTCTGATACCAACAGGATAATCTCCCTGAACAACAGGAGCTATGTCTGATGGAACCACACAGAATATTATATAATATTCTATATTATATAAATCAGAATAATCAAGAACACCTGGCCCAATAATGCCAATGATGTCATGAACAGATGAGATTGTCTCCTTGTGGGGAGCGGAAAGGAACACAAGGTGAACAGGAGAGGAATGATGGGAAGAAGATGGACCCCAGTGGTTCTGGTTTGCCTCGTCCTTTGTGACCCCTTGAGTCTGACCACTGACATCAAGGGACGTGGCCATCAGCACCAACTTCATGACAGCAGCTTCTGTGGTAGGTTATAAAGGCTTGACACAGCAGCCAAATGAGATTTATAACTACACTCAATACCACAGGAAGTCAGTCCTGCAGCAACTCCCAAAAATAAATAGCTTTTCTCTGGTTTGAGAGGCCAACATGTACTGAGAATTTAACCTCCTCAATTTGCTCTTTTGCTGTAGGACAAAAATAATCTGTTCCTAGCAGACCTCATATTTTTTTTTCCCCTCTTGAAAGTCACATCTTAAAAGAAGTTAATTCTGGGAGTAGAGAATACAGCCACTGTACAGAAAAATATATATATACTTCTGTGCACATACATAGGTATAAATAGCTACGCCACTATAAGCCCTGGTACTGATATCATTGACTTGGTATCTCTATCAGGAGAAGAGATAGGAGATAAAGATGAACTATTTTTTTCCTAAGCTGTCAGCTGCTGAGCTGCTCATTCACCTTTCCTATGCTGTGTCCTGTTCCTTCCCTCCCTCAGCCTTTATCCAAATTTCATAAGTAGGATGCAAATAACAGGCACTCTAAAAGATTACAAGGACAGCTTCAGCTTTCAAGAACAGGTGATCTGGATTTAATGTCACAGTGATGGATGAATGTTTTTGGATTAGATGTGAAATTAAATTTCTGGAAGCAGGAAGGCTTTTCTGTTCCACTCAGGTTATATGGTGTATGACATTAGAAACACTATGTTGCCAATGGAATTATTGCAAATTAATAATAGTTATTCCAGAATAGGCTCTAATAAACTATTTTAGTATTGTGCATATAAATTAGTGTTTTGCAAAACTGCCATGTCATTGACCCCATGGCACTCAGATCTAAAATGTGAAACATTTATCTCTCTTCTTATTACTGAAAATTCCATGGTGAGTTCAAGAACTTAGTAACTGAAAATACATAAAATGATTTTTCTAAAAATAATGTTTTTAATCACAAAGCTCCCCCCAAAGCTTACAAAAAATATTTCTTGCTTTGATCTGTAAGCAAAAGGGAACAATTATTAAGCAGTTGTCATTTACACAGGCTGCCACAGTTTTAGTGGAGCAGGGCAAATGAACCCTTTACCTTTAAATGGAAACTCGAACATTTCAAGTTCAAATATTTTAAACCAAGTTAATAAAATCTTGCTTGGCACAGTCAGAAAAAACTAAGCAAATATAAATCCCACTAAATTTTAAGACCAATGAATCTTGCAGAAATCAAATTGCAAAAAAAAAAAAAAAGGCAAAAGTTACCTCATTTTCCATCTCTATGTTTCAACTAGCCTATATATGTATATGTATAAAAAACTTACATCACATAAAAGGGGGGGGCTTGGAGTTTTCAGATTGTCACATTCCTTGCTAGAGGAACAGTCTTACAGAGATGACACTTATGATGGACAGTGACAGATATCAGCAATTGTTTCCTTAGACAAATTATTGGCCTAGAAGAAATGACAAGTCTCTTTTGTCTACTTCACCAGGTTTCATAGAACTCTGAGAACCTGTTTTGGTTCTCGATTGGAACGGGACACTTCAGAATCCAATGAGACAAATCTTGAGAATATTTGAGACTGCAGGACTGTAGAAATAGATTTGCTACTAAGCAAGGGCTGGCAAGAAGTGTTCTGAGCCAGAAGAAATAGAAATTCACATCCTGCAAAAATCTCAGACTAAAGTGTACCAAATTATATATTAAAAAAAAAACAACAAAACAAAACAAAAAAACTACCCTTCAGTTGACATAATTATTTTCCAAATGGAAATGATAGGCAGTGGTCAATAATTTGAATGGGTTGCATCTTTAATTTAAACATTTCTAATGGGAACAAATATTCACCCCTCCATTATCCCAGCAAGACTTCCTTCATCTTACTCACCACAACTAAAAACCAATGGCCACAGGCTATGACAAACAAGATTACTGTTGAAAGGGGCAATTACTCTGTTAAACAGCTACTGTCTCCTGATGTTAAAATTCTTTTTTCCATGGGAGGGCTGCTAGAAATGTCACACTAAGTACAGCAGTAAGTACTGTAAGTAGTAAGTACATAAGTACTAAGTACAGATGGCCACTGTTCAGTTTCAAACACAACCCATCACTGTGCATCTTTTCAGAAAGAAGTACAGCATCATTAAGTGAAAATCAAATTCTTATGTTGAACTAGGAGAGGCATATTTAAATTGCTACATTCTGAGTAACATTATGAAAAACTAACTTCAAAACAACCATCTGGAAAGTGGCACTTTATAGCACAATATTGTCAAATCAACATGTGCAGGTAAGGGCTGCAGAAACTCAGAGATGCAGGATTTCAGACAGAAATTCCTTGCAGAGATCAGAGAAGAGGCTAATAGGAGTCACTGGTACAGAATTCTAGGCACATAACATAAATTTTCTACGTTTTTAAATGTAACACTATGAGAGCTGTGTAACACTATGAGCACTGTGTAACACTCACCTCTAAGAGTGAGAACTTAATGCCTTGACCTTGTAATGACTCAACTCATTGGGACAAATCCCTTACGTTCTAGGAAAAACATGTTTTTTAAGAACATAAATCAGTGGGGTCTCTCAAAGTATTTCTCATTATTGATGAGTTCTGATATAGATGTTGAAATCCAAGCAAATTAATCCCACTATATATGCTTAAATCTGTTCAAACTCCTGCATCAAAACCAATAAAATATGCTTTAGGTAGAAACATTTTTCACTAGAACAAGCAGGTGAGACCTGAGCTTTCATGGGACAAATTCCTTGGATTTAGACTTGTAAAGATAATTAGCTGATAAGAAATTCAAAAGTGTCTTAATACTTCTGGCTTTCTTATGTGCTTTTCTATGTTGTTGTTTTGTAGGGTTTTGTGTTTGTTTGTTTTGTAGTTTTGGCTTGTTAGTTTGGGTCTTTGGTTTTTTTCTTTTTCTTGTTTTTCACTGTGCATTGTGGGCTCTAATAAATTGTTAATCAAAAACATTGTTTCAAGCTGTGGACCTTTAATACTGAGTCGCAGATTTGGAAAGCATTTAAATGCTTGTTTTTGTCATCAGAACTCCACATAGTCCTTCAGAGGAAAAAACAATGATTTGACAGACAGCTACTACATTAAAAACAGCATCATAATCTATTTTGACAGGGATTTATTCAGTAATTAAAACAACAAGAAGTATTAAGAAAATAAAGAAGCAATATATTTTTGAGTAAGCATTTGACATCATTTTACTCTGTAATAAAGTGGGAAAACATTGTCTATTCAGAAATTAAGTTATTTGAAGGTAATGCACTATTTAGTATTACAGGAATTCTGATACATTGTTTAGTCATCAAGTTCATCTCATTTGCTGGAAACCTATTTCAATCAATTGTGTTTTGACCAACACAATAAGGAAAGAAAATTTAACTATTTTAAGGTTGCAGCAGTCAATAAGAACAGTCATTTATAAACTCTTTTGCATTTCTTTTTAAAATATAGTGTTCAGTATTTGTGAATTCTATGGTGAATTCATTGGTGCCAAAACCCCAAAGCAATCACATCCTCCTCTTACTTAAAAATGGAAACAGCAGAAAATTTGGTCTGAAAATTATTATGGCCACTAAAGTAGAGGAAATTTTGTGTACTAATTCTTTTATGGAATGATAGATTTGTGTACTAATGTTAACAAAAATTAATCAGCTCATTATGTCCATAATGAATTACAAAGGAAAACTGAGGATAGAATGATGATGACAATGATGATGATGATGATAATAATTATCATGAAATTAAGCAGATATTTTGTATGACAATATGAAAAAAAAATTCAATCTGAACAGCAATGATCTGATCATCTTGTTCTGTCTGGTATATAAGGAAGATATATAAACATGTTTTGAATAGCAAAAAAAAATGCATTGTTTAGCAACCAGACCAAAAAATCACGTCCAATTGTAAACACATTAATTCCTGAAGTTTATCTACATCATCAAGGAAAAATAATTTCAATTCTTTGCAGTAACCATTAAGACATTGTGAACCAAACTGAAATTAATTGGAAGACAAACCAACCCACTTAATTGAAATAAAATTGAAAAAATAAACAAAGAAAAAGAAGATAAATAAAAAATTTAAATTATTATTTATAGTAATCTGTTTGTTAATTGCTCGTAGTGCATATGAATAGCCAACTGCTTTATTTCTGAAGGAAAGGTCTCCTACTTTAACACCCCCTTAATCTTTGAAACTTTGATTTTTTTTCTAATTTGCAAACGCAGACTCAAAAATGTGACAAATAGTGACATACATATCGAGCATTCATATACTTCCACTCCACACAAGACTAACAACTTTTCTGTACTAAGACTCTATAAAATTAATTTAAGTTACCAAGCAATTAAGACATTTCTAAATCCTTATTCTTACCGTATTTGCATTTAAAAAAATAAAAAAAAATACAACTGCTAATATTTAAAAGATCTAAACCACAAATTGTAGCTTGCATAAACAAGGACAGCAAAGTCAAGCAGCACAGGATATAGGAATATTTCCCATGGAAAATATACTATTTTCAGGAAGCTTACACTCACTTCCAACACTCACATTTTAATCTTTACTTCTTCTATGCAGAAGAAGAATACAAGGTATAGTCCAGAACTCAGGTTTCTATACCAAAGAAGTTACCCAGATCTTTTTTTCTTGTTAATAATATTAGTTATGATAAGTCAAATTGAATTAATTATTAAGATGCTTTTTTCAATTAATTATCCAACTGTTTAGTAACCTCAAAGGCAGATTAACAAAAACATAACAACTAATAGTTAAAAGGAGAAATGCATCTTGGGTTAAGGAATTCTTGACAGCCTTGGACCCCAGATTCATGGTCTCAAATTGATAAACCTATTTTATCTTTGCACCAAAACATCACAAACTACCTTTCCCAAGGTAACTTTTAGTAAATGGTACTTTCATACATCACTAGTTCACCCAAGCACAACCTATCAGTCTATGTCTCTGTTTCTGCAGGTTATACATTATGAAAGAAGTACTGTTTCAAAAACATAGTACTTCAAAAAGCAATAAATCATAGAGGTGGAATAGGTGTATAGAGAAGAATTTCTCACAGAAGTATATTAGATTTTTTTGTGTACTACTGCTCCATCCTTAACCTTATGATAGAAAAAAAACAAGCAGAAAATTGAAGAACAATCAAACAAGGAAAAGAAGAACTCAGGAAGAGTTTACCTTGCTCTTAGCACTTGTTTACAGTTTTTAGATTATCTAGCAGTTAAACAGATATATACACTCCTATACACCCCCCTCCAACAGAGCTTCTCACAGCAATTTTGTGCTGCAGGCGTGGAAAGACAGACACACACACTCTAAATTAGTCCCTTCTGCTTTCAATAATGCTCTTGACAGTTTCATGGCCACTGGAGGAGGAGTTGGTCTCACACAAACCCAGAGAAAGCATCAGACTCCTGCCTGGAACATTATGTTTCCAAGATCCCTGAGAGTTGATCTACTGCCCACAGACACTGCATCCCTGACAGGCTAAGAGATTAATTTCTACCAAACATTTCCTATACATATGTTTGCTACAGGCTACTGGTAATTTTTATTTTGTTTTATTACTGTATGAACTGTTGTCCTCCTTACCAAAGCCTTCCATCAGCCTCTTTATCCAAATCTGTTAGTTTACATGGGCATCCTGGTTTGCCTTTATGAAAAATTCCTAGATCTTCTGACAGTATTTCCTATGAAAAATCTTAGCTCAAAATACATCCTGCTTTTATTGCATAGTATGCAGTTTATCAATATTCTTCCAGTATTTAGATTGAATACATCATTGTCAATTTAAGGTAAGAAATTTCTGGAGTAAAAATTTTAAGAGTAGTAAGTTAAAAGGAACCTATTAGCTGTTTATACACCTCAAATATCTCTCTTGGTATATATTTGAATATCCATGAGATCAATCAAAGCAGATGAAATTCCATTAAGGAAAGCAATACATTAATTATTTCTTTTCCTACTTTAATTTTTCCCCCTCCCTTCTTGGCAAACCTCATGCAAATGAGAGTATAGGTGATTTTATATCTACTTATATACCTTTGATTCACTCTTAAACTAGGTTGTTTTTTTTTTTTCATTTGCACCTTTCCTTTCTGAAGTAGAAACAAAAAAAAAAGCAAAAGCTTATTTATATAGGCATAAATAGGCATAATTGCATCCTTAATGTTTGTAACACATAAAATAGACACTCATAACTAATAATAGAAATCTTTTACTCTCCTCTGGACTAGCAATCATGGAATCATAGAATCATGAAGTTTGTTTTGGAAAGGACATAATAAAGGCAATCTAGTCCCAACAACAGGAACATATCCATTTTTCTTGCACTCTGATGAATCAATCCACTGTATTGGTTTCTCCATAAAAATAGAAATGACTTTTCCACTTTATGCAAAATTTCACCTAAACTTCATATTTGCATCAAATCCATTTCTTTCACTAAATGTCTCCTCCCTGTAATATCTTGATCTTGAAAGAACTTCACAAAGAAAAGCATTGTGGGACAAAGTATTGCTGTAGAAGTGCAGAGATAACTATGCATTAATTATATTTAGATTTCATCAGCATTCTGGTCATGCAGATCTATAAAAATGCCTGGGAGATATGGAAAAACATATAATATTTATCTTTAAATACAGAAAATAGTCAATATTTCTAAATTTGTTTTTGATTTGTGAAATTTTTCTCCCATCTGGATCACTTGCCATTAAATCACTTGTTTCCTTACATACTTTCCAGACCTTTTTATATCCCAAAGTGCAATAAGAGGACTTGTTGCCCAAATTTCCAACCCTTTGTACATTGTAGCTATTGTGATCAAATATATATTTAAGACCCAATGCTGATCTCACAGAAAATGCTAGGATGTTTTAATAATGGAAGCTTTCCAGGACAAAAGTTTTTCAGAAGAGCGCCCAAAACCATGTCTCCTGTATTGATTTAGACTTTGCACACCTTAATTTAGAGAACAGAGTCAATATTCAACTCTCACAACTCTCAGAAGTGTCTCTTGAAGCTATTTGCTTAAACTGTAGTCTTCTAAAGTCACTCCTCCTCAACTTGCAAGATCACAGACACCAGGTGAAGAATAAATATTTCTTCTATTTAACTATGTTCGTCAGCCTCTACATTCAGTCTTAAAAGAAAAAAGTCAACTAAGTGAGTTAATCTGCACTATAACATGAATGAAAACATCATTCAGGGACACTCTGGACATGAAATGCACCAATTCACATGTTTTTCAACACACACTTAAGTAGAATAACAGGTTGCCAAAACTAGTTTATTGCCTAGGAAAAGGACGCCACTCCCCAAGTGTATAATTGTTTTAGGAAATGTGAAAAGCATGGTATTAACTAACCAATAAATTATCTCTGACACCAGGTGATGTCACCATTTTTGCATACTTACCACTATTTCAAAAATCAATAAGGTACAAATGAGTGATTGCAAAGTGAATGTTCCCAGAGATTGTCAATCCTCCCTGGCAGCACCAACCACCTTGGCACCTGCAGCTGAGACACTGCAGCATTAAACATGAGCCTTTCAACTATCCTTCAAGTGACAGTGACAGCTGATAGCCAATGGAAGAACTGTCTTAAGAACCACACAAATTCTTGTTCTTACTTCAGGAGGCCATTTTGAATGTAATAAAATATATTTGAGAGAATGTCACAAAACAGAGGTCTAGGCTTTTGATGCAGCATTACTTGAACAATCATAATAAAGCCATTAAGAAAACATGAATTAAAAATTGTCTCTATCAGTCTTTGGTTGTTGCTGCCCCAAAACAGCATTTTCCTCTAGCAAAAGAAACTGTAGGATATGCTTGGTTCATTCTTAAGGCTTAATATTTTCATACATTTCTGTGTTAATATTTTCTCTCTGACTTTCAATTAACTGCCTGCCTTCTCTGCTCCTACTGTGAAGCAACAGCTGGATTTCATCCAATTTAGAAATCTTTCCCTTTCTCTATGCTATCAATTTCCGTTTTCCCTCTTGTTTTCTCTTATGGTGGCTGTATACTGTTCCTCATTTACAGGCTTCACTTTCTGAACTCTCTGCCACTTAAGATTCAATTTGTCATTTTAAAATTGTACTCCAAGTGCGACCTAGGCAGGGCCAACTAGGAGAAAAATGATTATTTCTTTGGTGGACAACATGAGTTTACTTAATAGCATTTAAAATAATCATGTCATAAAAATATAGTTCTCATTTTTATTCCATTGCACATAATATGCAGATAATTGCCTCAAAACTACTGTTTAAATATTGTCAGCCCATTATTCAATAATTTCTCTATCTGTTTAATACATGAGACTCTAGACTGACAAATTACTATAAAATTATATGCTAAAGCAACAGATGAAGCAACTTAGCTATGTTAAACCAATGGAGCACCACCCAGCTCAATGTACATCCCTTTAAGGCCTTGCCTGTGTTCCCAATCTTTAGTCTAAAAGAGTATTCATTCCCTTTAAAGTGATGTGTAATGAATTTACATGGCAGTTAGGAACTTTGTTTTCTGGTGGAGTTGGTAGTGTTATGTTAACAGATAGACTCGATGGTCTGAAGGGTCTTTTCAAACCCAAATCATTCTACATTTCAATGAAAATATTTCTCTTCAGCCAGGGAAGCAGACACAAAGGAAAAACAACTGTCCCTGTTTTTATTCAAAGGACGATGTAAGCTTTTTTCCCCTAAAAATGAAAGTGAACACAATAACCAATAGAAAAAAAAAGGCATATTCCTCCTCATTTAACTCCATTTGTCCACCTATTTCAGTCTTGGCTGCAACATGGCCATGTTTGAACTGTCTGAGAGCCCTCCTGGTGCCAGTGTGCATCTGGCTGTCTGGGCTCAAAGCAGTAACCAGGGAACAGGAGACACAAAATTAAATTTCTTCAAGTATTCACATTATCAAGATGTTTTTAAATAGGCCTTCTTAATAAATCTAAATGTAACTATAATATTTAAATAGATAATACTCTCTGAAACATGCACAATATTAAACTACTCTGGGCCCTATTGACTTTTTGTGTTCTCATTATTCTTTTCTCATAAAATGTTACAAAAGAGAATCACAGGTTTAGAACACCAAGTCATTAACATTTTCAAGTGGCATTTTATTTCTATTTTCATCCCATTAATTGCATACAAGTCTCTCCACTCAGAACATTTCACACAGGCAGCTGCACATGAACAACATATAACTAGAACAAGATTAAGGAAAGGTGAAATGGGGGAAGAGAATCTTGAATTTTACCTTGTAAAATGAGGCACAAAGAAGAAAAATATCTGGTTCAATATCTCAAAGAAATTTCTGACAAGGCAAGGAGTAGTTCTTTAGTATCTGTAAAATGCTCTGATCAATAAGCAGTTTGCCAGTAATTTTGCCTGAATTCCTCTTTCCCCTTAACAGGCTTTGGGCTTTCATTTTGTTTCAGAGACTTCTTAGATAAGTGTTCTTCTTGGATAATCAGGCAGAATTTATTTTTGCAAGACTGCATTGGCTCTTGCAGGGTTTTACAGAAGCCATGGGTTTTAGTAAGAATGTGAATGTGTGGGTGTCATCCCAGCTTCCCCTTAAAGGATATCTTTTGTCTTTTCTGTATGGGACCACTCCTCTTCAGACTTGTTAAACTCACTGTCCTTCTCTCTCTTCTGCCTTAAACAGCTACAAAAACCTGTAGTCACCTTGTACATATCCCTAGGTACTGGAGATGGGGAAAGGAAGAACACAGAAAAAGCATCTAACACTCTTCCCTTCTGTAGAGACAAGTGCCTCTAAACATCAATATAAATAACCTGATTTTCAGGACTAACTACTTCTCTAATTGAATAAGCAGCTCCCAGCTAATAAACATAAACACCAAGAAAATCAATCTTCATTTCCCTGGACCAGGTGAAATAAAGATTCTAACCCACAACTGTCAACCCTTCTTACACTAAAATCCGCTACTCTAATTTAGAGGGAACTGCAGCTTTCTAAAATACAATTTGAAAGATAGGATATGCATGGCTACTCCAAAGACTTCAGAATAAAAATAAAAATTTAAAAAAATTAAATAAATACAAAACCAGAAAAAAAGCTTCCAAGTTGTTCAGGTATGCTGCTGAAAACTGCAAATTGTGTGATAATCTGACCAGAAACGACGAAGACAAAAGGGTTTGGAAAATTGCATCCAATAAAGGATGATGTCTGAAAATGTTTGCTATGATTCTACTGGTATTTCAGGATTAAAGCATAAGCCATTTAGTCAAAAGAGGTTTCTTTGGACTGACATGTATAGATTTTAGAAATAGATAAAATACAACCTGGTATTTCCTTTAGATCCTTTGCCTTGTCAGATATACAGTCAAATTTATGTAACTCCCACCTTTAATACCCAAACACCAACAAGCCCTTAACAGCTTGCAAAATCCTTATGCACTGCAGAAATTATTATAGTTTTACTGCTTGAATGCTGGAATAAAAGCACCTTTTTAATATATTTTAGCTTGTTTGATTTACTTGGCAAAGGAAGTAAGATGCCTTTTCAACAGGAGTTTTCTATCAATGTATCAATGTCCTCTGTTGGGTCCCAGTGCTGGCTTGAGTAGGGTGAGAGTAGGCTGAGAGGAAATCTAAAACTCTTGATTGCACTCACATTTCAGCATTGTCTCATTTCTCAGACAATGAAAGACCTTCACTCTTAGAAGTTACACAGGCAAAGGACAAGTCTGTTTTATTTTCATTATAGATTTCTACTATATCAAAGACATCCAGCAAATCAAATATTTACAACAATTAATATTAAGTAAACCAGAATTTCACTGAGCTACAGGTCTCGGCATTGTGTTTTGTAAGCATTTAATTTTTTGATAAATACACAAAAAATTCATAAAACATCATACAGCTTTAATTTTATCTTCATAGCTCTCGTCCTAGTAGAGTATTAATGGATTACTTTAGAAAACCCCACCAAGTCAGCATACAACTGGGCTTATAATTGAACACAAGGTTCCACAGCTCTTAGTAAAATACAATTTAAATGCTGTTAAGTGCATCCCAGGTAAACAGCTGCTGGCCACTGATCCTGGTTAAGCTGACAATCCTATTTTCTGAATTCTGATAAAGTAGTGCCAGCTGTAATGATCCTCCTTTGTACAAAGCCAAATCCACTTTTGTGTTAGCAACCTGTATTGCCTGATAGTGACTGTTTCCATTCTTCAATGGCAGTCCCAAAAAAGCAGAAAAGTAAGGAAGCGAAGATTTGCTCATCCTAAACCTTAACAAAAAAATTTAAACAAAACCAAAAAGCTGTCCCTTCTGAGAAAAGCCAGTCTTCAGTACCTTTCCTAGAAACTGAAGGACAAGAAGTAAACTTGATGATTAATCTCACCAAACATAAAAACCCAACTTTGCAGTGCCTGTGTATGAGTTTCATTTCCAGGATGATTTTGCAAGAAGCAAAGTATATTAAACAAAGGACCTTGCTTTTCTAAAGGATCTTTTGTCTTTTATTAACTTTTTGTCAAGTTCAGTTTCTATCTTTCACATGAACAAAAAGGATAAAATAGATAAAAGAAGCGAAAATCATGTACAATTGTGTCAGTGAAAAATCTTAGCACTTTCCTGTAAAATTCAATTTTATATTTAGACATATCTATTCAAAACATTTTGTACGTGCTGCTGTTCTAAGCATAAATTTACTCTGGTTTTTAAACTGCATTAGCAAAAGACAGGAAACTTGTCTAAAAATGCACATTCTTGTATGCATGCAGATCAAAAGGCAGAGAGAGATGTATTTTACCTTAAGCATATGAGATATTTTTAATCTTAAAAAGACCCAACTAAACCAAACCCATAAAAAAATCCCCAAAAACTTAAAACTTGTGTCTCTATGTATATCAGAACAGTATTCAGAACTGCAAGTATCTGAAAACTGTGCATTATTTTTGACTATCTTAATAGATAGTGATTACTTTTAGCAGCTGTATTGTTCCATGTAAAACAAAAAAATTACTTTTTATATATAAATAAAAATTCTCAATTTGCATTTACTCGGTATGTTCTAATTTTATAAATAATTTAGCCTGAAGAAAAGGGTCTGGGAGAGAGCAATAAAGCTCTCTACAGCTACCTGAAAGGAGGGTGTAGGTAGGTGGGATCAGTATCTTGTCCCAGGTAACAAGTGACAGGACAGGAGGAAACGGCCTCCCTGCATCATGGGAGGTTCAGGTTGGACATCACAAAGAATTTCATCGTGGGAAGGATTGTCAAGTATGGGAATAGGCTTCCCAGTGTGGTGGTGGAGTCACCATCCCTGGAGTGTTCAGGAAACAGCTGGACATAGGATTTGGCAGTCTGCTCTTTTGACAAAGTGGAAACCAGTCATAGGTTGGACTTTGGAAACCAGCCATAGGTTGGACTTGATGACCCAAAAGTTCTTTTCCAATCTTAACGACTCTGTGATTTAGAAATTAGGTAAGCATTTTTTTCTTCTTTTTAATTGAAAATGCAGTTTTTGTTAGATCTACCAACCAACATTTAGTCAAGATCTTGCAGCAGTAGAACAAAATCCATACTGTACACCAGACCTAAAACATGCACATGGTACCTACAAATACCTCACCAATGCAGACATGGCTTTCCTTGGTGTATCTAAGGAGCCATGTGAGTTCTGCTGAGAGGGAGAAGATACCATTTCTATTTCCTCAGACTGATTTGAAACTGCTGTCTTTATCTTTTTGGAAAGCATTCCAATCTCTAACTCTAAGGTGTTATACAAAAGTAAGGTACTAAAACCTCTATCTTCACTTGTGCCCTAAAAAAAGGGGCCACATTTTGGTTGGTTGTTGGCTTAGTGCTCCCAAGTGCCTCCCAAGGAAGCTGTCTGAACTAATCTGGATACAAACACAAAACAAAACATATGAAATTTTGAAGTCATAGTGTATCTAGTAGGTGTGCATGAACCTGTAGAACTGATTGCAGCAGGCTGACAGGTAACTACAGACCCATCCCCTTTCCACGCACAAGAGCTTGACCTCATTCGAGGCAGACTAACAGCAATCTAAACAGGCAGAGGAAGATGAATCTCCAACTAAAATAATGGCAAGTTTCAAAATATACAGGGTAAACTTTAGGATAGCTTCTCTGAGACATCTACCTGTATCTGGAAGAAAGAGGACACAGAGCTTTCTCACACATACTAACATCAAATTAGTTCATGTACTTACAGGAATTTTTCTTTGGCTTACAAGTTTTCAGTACCAGCTTCCCCAAAACCACCTAGAAATAACAGATTTTGGATCTTCATTTTCCTCCAACCATATTTATTCCAAAGACAAGAAGATCACTACATACAAATGCCCGTGTATTTTATAAAATGTTTTGATTGTCAGTTTCCATTATTCTGAGAAGTCTTAATTTTTAAAATTCAGAATTATTTGATGATTGTTTTGAAATATAGTTTGATTTTACATGAGATGCAGAAACAACTGTTGGAGGAGATTTTAAGACTAAAATGTGATGTATCATTTATAGTTAGACACATTTTCTTATTTATTTCATTTCACCAAGGGCTTCATGTTTGGATTTGTGCAAAACAATGTCAGAGGCCACGGAAAAGTTCTAAGGACTATAGGAGGTAATTCTACATGTTCTTCAAGTTCTCTTCTTTCTCATTCTTTTCTTTGTGATATATAGATGGCATGGAACACCAAAAAGCAGCCTGGCTATCCCTCAGATGTAATCAGGGATGCTGGACAGATGAGAACTCATGAATTTCCTGACAATCCTAGTACATCCAAGTTAATAATCAAACCTGCAATCAGACATTGAGCCATTTTGTCCTTGACTTAGCTGTGCACAGCAATTTAAGAAATACAAGGATGGTTAGGACAGACTAATTGGAAAGCAAAATGTTGAAGAGCAGCAGTAGAGCTGGTTCTGGGTCAGTAGTGTCATCTGCCTGTCTTCATATAGCTGCACGTACCAGCAAATGAAAACACAGCAATTACCTAAGTAAATGGCAAGGTCTGAAAAATACCAGCCTAGGGAGAAATAAAATCCATGAATGACTCGATATTTTAACTTAGAAGTAAGCAAGAAAAGCGCATTCAGTGAAATAATCAGCTACATTTCAATCTATGTTAATTTTGTAACGCCTGCAAATTTAACAAAATGTGGTGATTCAAAAATGATGTTTTGCCTTTACAACAGAATTAAATTATACAACTATTAAGGATAATGGTATTCAGTGCCATGAATGAAAGAGACACCACACTTCAATGACAAAAAACATTGTTTTAAACCTGACCTAAGTAAGTCACCTGCCCTTTGAGTACTAAAGGATCTTCAGTGTCTTAGTTTAGGTTTTCCTCTGCATGTCCATTTTTTCCTTCCTTCCTTCTTTTCTGTCAGTAATAAATAGTCTTTCAGAAGAGAAATGGATTTATCCTTCTCTCTGGAAAATCCCTCATACAGGAACTGCAGCAGACACAACAGGGACTGAGTTACCCCTTAAGTAGCTCCTAACCAAGTGATATTTCCTTCCTGAAGATAAATTTTGATACACTTGCTAATAACGTAGTGTACCAGAAATCGATTATATACCAGTACTCTATTTGTTTTTATTCACAAAGGAAAAGTGGAATAAAATTTTCATATCTCCAAATAAATTCAACTAGGTAGGAAGTCTAATTATTAATTAATATGTTTAGCATATTCTGGAATAGTCTTTATAAATAAAACTTAACCTGCACTTCTTATTTTGTTGATTTATAAGTCAGAAACTTCACATTATGAAATCTTTGTTCTGTATATGACTTAAATTGGTTACCTTCACTTTACTGAGAGAAAATGCAAATTTTCCACTAGTTTATATATTGAACCTGCTCAGTAGGCAAAAATGTCACTGAGAAAGCATGCCAAATTATTGGACTTCTGATTTTCTTTAGACTTCTGCATTCTATTTAATATGGCATGTCTTGAAAATGTCAATTAAAACCAACATGAAATTAAGAAGTGCATCCACCCATACAGTTCCTACCTATCTAATTTTGCTTTGGTAACACAATTCTTCAATTTTCTTAGTAAAATATGATAAGCCATGTTCATCAAACCAGATTCAGATTAAATCACATTTAGGAAAGTGCTACCCTGCAAATTAAACTTCATACAACTGTCTTGGCACAGAACCACCAGGAAGAGATGAACTAGAAAACGTCCCAAGTCAAGTCCAGAATTGGAAGACTTTCTTTATGTGGAAATTGATCAAAAATTCCTCTCAACTAGGGAGGCAGCCAACCACAGAACGAGTTCTGAAAAACAGGTTATAAGCAATATACATGCTTCCTGGCAGAAAATGTTAGCAATAACTAAGAGATTGAGCAGGTGACAGTACACTCCAACTATTTCCCATTTTCAAGAAGTTCTTCTGGTTTTCACTTTCCTTTCCTATTTTTTTAGGCTTAGGCTACAGGATAAATGTCATCCATTCTTAGAAATTATTGACAGGATATTTCTTACTGCATGGACTTTCTTTCTTCAATTCTTTGAGAATTTTTGCTGATGTGATCAGATAGTTGGAAAACATTGAACTCCCAAGTTCTACAGCCTGCAGAATCACCATGATTAGAGGTCTTTCTGAAAAGATTGTACATGTTTGTGTTAATATAGGCAAGTTAGTGTAGGATGGTGTGACCTTGTGAGGAACCTTGTTTGTGTTTCACATTTCAAGTGAGGCAACTTGGTAAGGCCAGTCGATGACTAACTGTGAAATGTAGTATGAAAAATAAAAATCAGCTGCAAATTAAAATAAATTGGCAAGTACAAGTAGATGTAATATGCTAACTTGTTTTTTCCAAAATTTCCCTTACATATATGTTCTAGAATAGATTCCATTTAATTCCATTTAATAAAGCATATGCTTAACAAAACTCTTTTTATGTACATGCAACGCTACAACTTCAACTGAAGAAGACTCTAAAGTAATACCATATCCAGTCTGTACTGTAAGCTAAGATTCCCACATAAATCTGGTTTATGTAAAAATTAGTTGGCCTCACATTAAATGTCCTTAAACACGTTGATGTGCCTCATGTGGCTACAGTCCTGTCACACTCATTTCATGTTCAAAACTCTTCTCAGATTCACTTCAGAATGAAATTAAAAGCAAGAACTGAACAGGAAAATAAGAAAGATCAGTGATGATTTAGAATGCTCTGCACTGGCACAATTATCTGAAGGAGGCATTTCTACTACTTCTTTTTTTGTCCTTTTAATAGGAATTAATCTGTAGAGATTAAAATAGAGAACAAATATTAAATCTGAAATTATCTACATCCAAACTCCTGAGAAAAATTTAATACAACAGCACCTCTACCAAAAATGACAGAAATGGCCAAAGGTGAATTGACAATCAGCTAATAAGAGCCCTTAACTCTCAGTGACGCGCCCTGGACCATGGGGCATGTTTTGCTTAAGGCACTTCTGGAGCAGCCTAACTCCTCAACAACACTTACAGGATTTCTCCTGGAACTGAGAGACCGACATCAAATTTGCTGCAATCTGTGCTAAACAGCTGTTCCTCAACGAAACCTTGGATGTCTGATACACCAACCAGGGAAAACAACCAAGGGCTACAAGCCAAGGCCGTGCAGTTTTAGTAGGACCTTCCCTATTATGGCCAACATTTGTGGAAGAACCATCTGTTCTGACAACAAAGAGCACGACTTTTCTTTATTTTCTGGTTGATCCCCCAGCTCCCAGTCTAATATCTTCTTCACCTGTGACATTGCAACACGTCCCTGGCTTTGCAAAGTGTGCACCACATACCACAGGGAACAATCTTCTTCCAAGTTTTGCATTATCTAGCTCAGAGTAGGGAGCAATACCACAAATTAAACTCCAATCACACAGAAAGTTGTTTACAAGGTAAAGCACAGGGAGTTTTCATTGTTCAAATGCCATTAATGAAATCCACACAAATAAGTCCCTAAGCTTTTCCCTCAAAAATTAATGCTAAAGCATTTATTCATAACTGCATGTTCTTTTCAAAAGACTAACAATTACCAGGCTTTAATGACATCTCTTTGGAGAATATGGATATATAATATGTATAAACCTAAAATAATTGTTTGGCTGGAAGCCTGGTTAAATCACAATTCTGTAAGTGAAAATCTTTCAGATGAAACTTTCTTTCATAGTACAGTTATATTCATTGTACAAGCCAAACTGTATTTTGAAGTCAGTAATTTGGAAAAGAGATTTTCTTCTTCAGAAGTTAGGGGAAAAAAACAATAAAATGGTTACTTTTCAAAGTATTTGACATCTTTTTTACAGTGTTGGAAGAAAATTGGAAGAACCTGCATGGCAACAGGGACAAAATGGCGTGCTATGGAGCTATGTTAACTTAAAAATTACAGAAAGAACTCTAACAAGTTTATGTACAGAATTAATAAAAAACAACAGAGGCATCCTGAAGTTCTAAGAGTTAAGGAGTAAGAGCTGGGGGAGAGGGAGAAATAAATTTAAAAAAAAAGGAGATGGAAAAGAAAAAAAAAAAAAACAAGTGACTTAGGCATCAATCAGCTGGACAGACCACTGGAAGAAAATAATGAAAAATTAAAAATGGCTACAATATTTGGTTACTAATATTCAGCAGAACTCCTACTCAACCAAGGTATTGTTTCTTTTTACCCCTACCCCCAGGAAAACTATTTTATTTTGCCCATATCAGTGGTTTCAGTCACTCAAAGTTAACTGTTTCACCACACTAACAAACAGATATACAAGTCAAAATTAAATCCAAGTCCAGGGATAAAAAGAAAAACAAAAAAAAGGAAAAAAAAAAAAAAAAGAAGAAATTAAGGGAAACTCATTAATTACTTTCCTTCATAGCTAAAAATTTAATGAATAGGCATTTAAAGGATTCTATTCTTATATAAGAATTCTGTAATTTTTATTTCTTGGAGGGAAGTTCATAGCAGCACCACTGCCCCATCAAGGCATTATTTTCAAGTGACACCTTGGTGACAACTTCTCTAAACAAACTGCAGGTTTGATAAATAGGTAAAATATACAAACAATACTAAATTTCATGAGCTACGTATTTTCTAATAAAATACTTTAAAGTATGCAAGTTATACTATAGTCACAGAAAAATCAGGATATTTTAAAAGAGGCAATCCTAGGTAGCCTTAAGAAATCAGGTAAATAAGAGAGAAATCATCTCCAGATTACAGATGAGGAAATAGGCCACAAAGAGTTTTTTATATTGAGGTGTGCTTCCATACAAACTATTTGCCACCCAGATTTTACACTGTTCAGCAAAAAGTGTGAGTTTTTTAGACATAACATTATAAAATATTTATATGAACTCATTAAACACAAGTCTACGTTGGACTGGTTTTATCTCACTCTACCTTCTTAGCTATTTTATTAGGAATTTATGTTGTGTTTCACCTATATAAAATGACCATGTTTTCCAGGTGAATGAATGCTGTTAATTTTCCAAGAGTTCTGCAAGGAACAGAGCTGTGACCTTACATTCAGTCCATTAATTTCAAAGAGTATAAAGATTTCATGGAAGGTCTATATAACTGAAATCTTTCAGCTATGAATAAGCTTTTTCAAATAAGTCTGGTCCTCAAAATTTCGCAACCTAATATGACATTTTCATAAACTCTCAGCAACTTCTTTTCAAAAAAAAGTCTTATGATTTAAAAAACATAAAAAGGGACAACCATTACAGATAAAAGCTGACTTTACTATAAAATAGATACTATTATAGTTTAGTATGTTTTTGAAAAGTGGTTTTCCTGTGAGCAGATTCAAACAATGCAGAATAATCTAAGGGAATAGAGACCATGAACTATTGTGTACCTCTGAAATAATCTCAAAATCACTGGGAAGCACACTGACTGTATTACTTTTTTATTGAGTTTTAGCTAGTCTGATATCTACAAAAACCTCAAGAGAAAAAGCTTATGTTGGGTTCCTATTACTGGTAAGCCAATTTGAATTCTGCTTGTCAAATACTGCCCTAAGACACACTAGTAGATTTGACCATGTGATCAAACTACCAACTTCATTTACTTTCTTCCATGAACAGACCAAAATAATTTCATTTTTCATCTAATTTGAAACTCAAAATTATGGATAAGTCTCAGAATTAAATCTTCTTAAGAAGACTTTCCTGACAATCATGCTGCAAGGAGCTGAACAAGTCCCAGTAGCAGCTTTCTAATCAAAATTGAGACCACTAATAATCCAAACACACAAGGAACAATTAATAATGGGTCTATCTGGAAGTTCTGTAGAATGCTAAGCATTCTGGTTTTACTTTTGAGTTCTAGAGGGTACTCCAATGAAAACTGAAAAATAAACTGAAATCCAATAAACTGAAAATTATGGATGGGTCTCAGAATTAAGTCTTAAGAAGACTTTCCTGCCAATCATACTGCAAGGAGTTGAATGAGTCACACTAGCAGCTGTCCCACCAAAATTGAGACCACTGATAATCCAAACACACAGGAAACAATTAATAAAGGGTCTGTCTGGAAGTTTTGTAGAATGTTAAGCATTCTGTTTTACTTTTGAGTTCTAGAGGGTACTGCAGGAAAGTCTCACAGATATGCAGATGTTTGGCTTTTTCCCTGGTTTCAATGCCTCAGATACCAATAATTAAAACTACATGCCCTGAAGTATAAAATATTTAGTTATGGACTCACTGTACTACTTACACCAGTAAGCCTTTTTGAAATGTAAGCCTTTTTTTGTAAGATATTTTGCTTATTTTCCTGCACAGAACTACACATCATCTCTTTCCACAATTTTTGTTATTATTCACACAAAATATTCTATAGGTAAACATGCTACCTTTACATTTTATTTTTTTTTACATTAACCCACGAAAGACTGGTAATATACTGAATAACAGACTGAAAGACTGAAGTTCCGACCTATAGGAATGCATGCACACAGCATCATTTTCCAATTTAGTGGGGAAAAATATCAGTGGCTTGAGCTATATGCTTCTCATACTGGGAAGGCCACTGAAGGAGAGACATAAGAGATCTTTGAGTAAAGAAAATAACCTAACTTAAATAACCTAAGTACTTAAACTTTGTTTAACTAATTTAAACAAAAAATATTGATGAGCTGTGTTGGCAGGCAGAAGGAATAGTTTAGGAAACACTTAACGACACCCATGGCTATGGATAGATGCTGAGAACTGGTAAATTCAGTTTTCTCTCCCTCTACATTAATATTGACTGCTGTGGTTAATTCATGTGACAGCTGGTGCTTATTTCATCCCCAGTCCTTAATAAAACAGGTATGTCTGACCCCATATAAGACTGCAGCTAGAAATTATCATGCAGTTATCAGCATATCTTTAAAACTAGAATAGTGTTTGAGCTACAGAAGAATAATTTAGCTCAATTATGGAGATTGACTCTCCATTTTTAAAATCCTGCATAATATAAAAGATTTGTATAGCTAAAGTGGCAATTTCCTACGAGAAACGATAAAATACTTTTTATCAATTTATTCATCTGGGAGATACACAGAAAATGCTGCTGCACTTTTCCATGTTGAAATCCCCTCATTCCCTCTACAGGAAATCATTACTCTCAATGTACACTTAGAATAATTTTTAAATAATGCAAATTATGAGTATAACCTCTCATATGATTTGGGCCTGAGGCACAAATCAACTACTTGCTGAAATTCTACTACTAATATAACTTCCAGATAAACTTCAGAAAACCCAAGGCACATTTCTGGTTCTTATTTTTATATGAGCAACCTCTTCTAGTACTAGAAGGAAAAAGTTTTCCTTATTCAACAAAATTAACCCCAAAATTCAGTCCTAAACTTTACATATTACATTTTTCTGCATTGGTTACTGAACATATCTTGGCACATTTAAGAGTACATTGGTTCTAAGAATAACAGGAGTCACTGAAATACACCACTGAAAAAATAAACAATATTAAATGAACACTTTTCCTACTGAAAATTGTGCAAACATACTTCAAAACATGTAAAAAAATTACTAATAAAATTGCTCTGCCTGAAGTTACCATTATCCATTAGTTCAAAACGTGTGAAGAAACTAAACTATGAATCAGATGGGAGTATTTTCACACATTTTTTAGAATTTATTATGCTTTCCATATTGTTTCCATAATATTATTAATATTAATGTTAATAGATTATGTTTCCATATTATTATTAATATTATTTCTATATTTCCACAACTTTGTCTGCAGATGTGCATCTATAACATCAACATTTTAATTATAGATCTATCACCAAAAAGAATATTTTTACAGCTATTCAATGAGCTAAAAGAACATGCATATGGAATAAAGAATGAGGAAAAAGTTGGAAGCACCTCAATAAATATAAACACTATGCTATTATTAAAAAAAAATCAAATTCTGACCATCTAAAAGGAAACTTAGGAATCTGTTCTGCATTCCAGGTTTTACTTAATCATTCAGCTTGTTATGAGATTGCTACTGTGAACAAAGAACAGGAGCTATGAGTTTAAACCAGTTTTTAATTGCTTTCACAGTTCATTCATTGGGCAATGACCACGTAATGGTCAGGATAAATGCCAGTAATATTTCTCTTGTGGTGCCTAATTCTAACCCCAGTCAGACAAATTACTCTACCAGATTTTTCTCCAACAGTCAGCTCAAATCAACCTCATTTAACAGCAATTATTGGGTTTTTTTGTAACTGGAGCTGTTGAGAAATAAAATGGGGAATTGTTTTGAAAGTAGTGTATTTCATAGTTTTGTTTATATTTTCTTTAATAAAAGCTTTTCATGTTAAGTTAATGTTTCATATTTTGGGCAGTATTTTTTCTGAATGGATAAACTATAGGAGAAGCCAATAATTTCTCTTGAGAAAAACCCCACACAAACACATTCTTTTTTTGATTGTTTCCATTTAGTTTGCTCTACATTTCCAGTAGAAATTCCCTCCTCCTTGTTCCCTTGTTCAATCTTTATGAACACCATGTATTCAGTCCAGAAAAAGAGAAGGAATAAATTTGATTATTTTTAAGCAATGTCATGATCCTATACCAATAATGGCCTCTTTGCCATCTAAATGTGTGTTAGCACTTGTGCTGCTGAACCAAATATCTTATATTTTCTATGATTACAGATGGAATCTTTCCACCTAAAAGCAAGATCTATTTTACTAACAAATACTAAAGTACATAATAAAAATATTTTTCCTGCCTTTTTCTTCCTCCACATTGGAAAAAAGCCCAGTTCTGATGGAGTATCAATAAAATCTGTTTTTTCCATGATTAGCATGGCATACTGATTGAATTCAGATTGGGCCTTTTCTCTTCACAGACACTACAGAGCCCTTTAGCTGCAGGAATTTCTGGTTTTTTCTACTTTCCATTGATTAAGCTGTGGCCAGTTCAGAAGAATGCTAACTCTCATCTTTCATTTCTATTATTTCTATGTTTGTAGGATGTTTTCAGCCTTGTTATTCATAACTGAAGTGTCAAATAAAAAAATTGCTTATTTTAACATCTTTTAAGAAATATAAAATATAAAACTGCTAAGGAAACCATGACTGAACATCTGCCAGCGTCAGCAAGATTGTGTTGCTTTTCCTTCTGGACTTTAAATGAGCATTGACCAAGTGAGCTCTAGAACCTGAACCAGAGGAACTTAGTTTAATTTCTGCCCCCCTTCAAAATAAAAATTCAATATGCTGAATTTGAGTTGGTATCCCTGGAAGGCACCACACTGAAACCCTGTAGACAGGCCAGCATCCTGATGCTGGCTTATTCATCTCAAGTACATTGAATCAAGAAAAACAACTTTTTTTTTTTTTTTTTATTACTATGATTATTGAAGCTTCAAACAGATGAAATTCAAACTTTGCCACTTGGTGGCTGACATTCCTTAATGTCCCCATTCTGGTTTGAATGCTGACTAAAAAGCAGGTACAACATACACTCATAACTTTGTTCAGACACAAATCTACATCAGCCCATCACTGTGCACAGACAAATGCACAACTGATTGATCATTTCATTTTTGCTTTTTTCGTTCTGAAGGTGAGGCCACATAAGTTACAACAATGTTTTATACATATATTCCCTCCACTGCTGGCAAACAAATGTATCTGTATGTGATTCTTTAAAAATCATATGATTTGAAACAACCCCATATATTTTAGTTCTAATTTAATGGGTTTAAGCATGCTTAAACTTTTGAATTTATTTTTTGTATTGAGCAAGTGGAGTCACAATCCTTTCTCAATCATGTACAGTACATAATTTGAAGAAAAAAGTCTCAAAAGTGTGAAAATGGGGCAAAGGAAGGGCAAGAAACTTGGACAGAAAAAACATGCAGGGGGAAGGTACAGAATTAGGTGAGAAGAGTGAGCTTAAAGTCTCACAAGGACATGAGAATGATATCTGTTTTAAATGACAACAAAATAAATTATTCTGAACAAGGAATACATGTTTTATAAACATATTATTTCTATGTGCTTTTCATAAAGGCAAAGGTGGAAACAATTTGTATTTTTGTCAACCATAACTTCAATCTTCATTGTCAAGTGGTAAAAAAATCATCTTTCATGTGTAGCTTCTGATCCTCATTTTAATGAGGACTTTGACAACTGACAAAAACATGTGGATTTCTGTTTCAAGTATATCTTAAGTGTGCACCTGAATTATAAATTTTTAGAGGCCATTTTTGTTTCTGATAGTTCTTTTGATATGCTCTAAGTGAGGTTTGTTAGCAACATTCCTATAGTCAGACAACACTATTAAAACTCAACATGGGCATTCCATCCTTAGGGAGAAGGGGATTAGTGACTTCTGGACAGAATTTTGCCTCCAGAATTTTAGTTATTTTCTTTAGAAAGATCATTAGGTCCATGTTTCTCATGGTAAATCCTACATTTTTATTACTCTATTGTTTCTTTATTGGTTTTTTGTCTCAATTTTTCCTGGTTTATTACTTGTTATTTCTGTTAGCTAAACTGTATTCTGCTTTCAGCTAAGCAGAAAAGAATTATATATTTGCAAAACTGCATGGCACATGAATTCCATTAAGTTAAATACATTTAAGTGACTATATTAGGAAGAAATCTTAGAAAAAAACAGCATAGAGGACTTTTTTTCTAATAATATGTCACAAATTGTAACAATGAAAATATTATTTAACCATATGAATGTTTTCTACATTTAACAATTGCACACCAAGCAAGCCAAGTATGAGTTATTATGAAAACTGAACCTTGTTTTCAGCTCTTTATAAAGAAATCATTTTGAAAATAAAATTCTCAAGTATATTAAAATATTAAAGGTATAATACTATAATGACTTATCAAAGACTACCAGATTAGATCTTAATGCCTTGTATTTCAATAACTCTTGCAGAAAGTCCATGGGAAAGAGATCATTGATTTTCCAGTATACTAAATGTGAATCTTTGCTTTCTTTCCATGTTATTGCCAAACACTGAAATGAAAATTTAGTAGTTCCTCATTTTTATATGTTTCATTAGTAAACTATTTTCCCCATGAACACATTTCATTCTTTGAAATCTTTATTTGCCTAAACGAGACTGAAACAGGCTTTTCCATTTACTTTAAGAGGAAAAAAATACAAATTTTTTGTTTGTTTTTTTTTTTTAATCCCCTTAAAAATATTTTTCTCTCTCATTATTTCTTTGCTGGGTTTGCAGGTAAACAGTTTTTTGCTGCCTTTTACTACATTGGCTTGGAAAAGGTAAAATCTTCCCATGCTTAACACTACAAGTGTGAATAACTCAATTACTTTGCAAGAGCACTTACAAAGACCCTATTTGCATTTTATCCTTATATTATGTAAATCACAATATAGAAATATAGTGATTAAGTTCCACTTAAAATCACCATGTGCTGCCAAAAGCTCAAGTACCTAGAAATTTAACAGCATTTAAGATTTTCAATGGAATTGAAAAGCACTGTTTAAAATCTCCACCTAGGAAGGAAGCATTCAGACTTTATGCATTAGCTGTAAAATCCTCATCTGCTTCTCAACGGCTTCCAAAGGCAACACAGAGCCTTCAGTGCTCTGTATAAAATTATAGAGTTATTACAGTAACCACTGGAGAATCAAAATATAGGAAATATTTCAAACATTTTCTTCAGCTCAAATATTGGCTTAAAGGAAGCATTTTAAGAGGCTTTAGTGTAGCAATTACAATGACAGCTGAAAACAACAAAAAACTATCAGTGTTTCAAACCAGAGCATCTTGCTTAGAAAAGAGTAATGATTTTTTATCACATGGAAGAGATAAGATGCAAATAAATGTTCTAACACATATTTTATAAGATTTGAAATTTTACCTCCAGTTTTTTGTGAGATATTATTATGTAAAATTTTGATTCTTTCAGTACTGTACCACTAAGGTAGCTTTAAAATGCTGTGATTTATGACCCAGAAATGTTTAGATAATTACTGCATGTGCTTTGGCATTCCTTGCAGAAAGGATATATGCAGGAGTCCTGGCACAGAGATTAGAGCCCATAGCAGCAGAGCACTAAGTGCCAAGCTGAAGAGCATAATATCCAGAATTGAAGAGTCAGATGTGAGTGGAATTCCATGAACCAGCCACAGGATCTTTCACATTTCACGGCTTGGTGGCTTCTGACACTTCAGCAGCCACTTAGAAATATGACCCTGCAATTAAAGGAGTCATCACTCCCTAGACACAAAGCAGTGCTGCAGGCACTTCTGCATTAGATTTACCAATATTTTCTTTATGTTTTGTGCAGACCAAGACATCAAGTTCAAGGGATAATTATGGAGCCTGCCACGCCATCCCAGTCCACAGTGCATGCAAACTCTCTTTTCATTTTAAACTTCACAATTTAGCTATTCCAGATTCCTAAAGGTGAGAGGATTACCTGGCAAAGGCTTCTGACTTACTGAGGTCTGCTGGTTGAGTGAAGGGACTTCCAAACACTCAGAGGTGTTTAACATACTAGCAGACAAACAGCACAAATTGCTATCTAATAAACTGAAACATTTCAATCTAAGAGTAATTAGATTATGAGAAGATTGGAAAAAGAGAAAATGTTTTTTTTGCTCATAGCCACTCCACACAAGCAACAAGTTTTCAATGTTACAGCTAAAGTCACAGCATTTATGTGTAGCTTGGGCTCCCTGTCAGCTTTCATCTCTTTGTTGCTGAGGTGTCAAACCAGATCAGCAGCAATGGGGTTATGGTAGAGAATGGAAAGAGAAAGATAAAAAACAGCATCGAAAGAATTAAAATTTGCAGTGCTGCTGAGATTGAATCCAACCATCTTTCACTTTGATGGTGGGTTTTTAGTAAGTATAAAGTTGCAGGATTTTGTCAGTTGATGATGATTATTTATGTTAATGGTAGCCACATTAGAAGTTGGGATTTTTATGAATCTCTGATGTTGGTTGGGTCACACAGTATTCAGTTAACGACTATATCATGGCAAAAACCCAAGAAGGATGAACAGAAATGAATCATTGGCCACTTTGCCAACAGACAGACACGAGGAAGGGTGGAGGGAATTTTAAAACAGATGATTAGGTTTATTGTTTAGGTTAAACTGCCTCATTTTTGAAGTATGTTACCAGCTTGCCCCACTCTTCTCTCAGTATCCAGCAGAGCAGTTAGTTCTAAATGAATATTGAAAGTGTAGAACCCAACAAAGACATTCACCCAGGAAACCAAACATAGTTACTAAATTTTCATTCCCTGAGTCTGAAGGTACCGTGAAGGTATGTAGACTTCTGGTCACAAATGAACATTTTTGTTAGGATACCAGCACTCTGAAAGGAACAGTGCATCCTCAGAACACAGAAGAATGGTTCATCAACTCTTTATCCCACACACCCTAATGCTTCCTACTGCAACAAGCTTAAAGATATTAAAGTAGTTTTGGAATTTTTCCAAATACTAGGATTTCAGTGGATCAATATTCTTTCAGTACAGTGATTTCATGGTATTATGGTGTTTTTTTGGATAAATGCTGGTGCAAATGTCCACTCTGTACTTGAAAAGCTTGGTAGAACTCTGATGTGTAATAAATTGGACTTTTTCAGAAATTTCTGCCAACTGACAGTCTTGAAAAAATAGTCTTGTAATAAAAGAGAAAATGCTGAGTATTTTTTTAGCCCAAGAATGCCCAACACTTTCCTAGCATCCATTGTCACCTCTTGCAAAGAGATTGTATTTCAAAACTCCACATGGAAAAAAAGAAAAAAATCACCTCTCCTATACTACACATGTATTTTCCTTCTTAGCACTTTCAAACAAACTCTTTATGCTGGCTGAAGATTACAGGTGAGGTGAGAACTGATGTCAGCCAGACAAAGCTACATCAAATTGACTCATGCTGTTCCTGAAAATTTTCAAGGCTTTGGATGTCCAGTGACAAAAGCTTTCCCATATTGTACAAGGCTTAAAATTGTATTTCCCATTATGAAAATGAACTGGAGACAAGATTCAGACAGATGCTGAAAAGTTCATTGCAGTGAATTCTTGGCAAATAGTTTTGGAACAGCCCACTTATAATGAGCAGGACTGGGTTTTTCTTTCTTTTGTTTTGGAGAAATCAATAGGATATTCAAGAACACAGAAAACAAGTTTGTCTCTCCAATAAGGAGCATGGGAAAGTTAATGCCACTGCCCAGTTTTCACTGTGGTATTTTCAGTGGATGTTCAATTTCTGACTAAAGATAAATGTGCTGGTTGTGGTCATGCAATGTGCTTGTGGAGTCACAGGCTTGATGAATTGGCAAGCTTTCATAATTTTATTATTAAGCACGACACAGATCTTGGTATTGGATTTGTCAGCCTTAAAAGGTATTGCAAGCTGAGAAACATCCATCTGTGACAGTTAGTACAGAAATTATGGACTCGATTTGGCAGGGGATCAGATTACTGAGAACTGAAGAGAGGAAGATGTGGTCAGATGGGAAGATATGGGAAGATGAAACCTTTTAATATGGCTCTGATAATCACACAAGATACTCAGAATAACTGGGGGTAAAAATAGTAGGGTAAACCTAGATGGTTTCAAAAGAACCATGGCAGAGCTCACAGATAGCTACATCGAAGGCAAAGCAGGACTAAGAGTGATTTGAAAGTTTGCAACACAATCTAAAATCATCATCAAAGAACTATTAAGGAACAATTACCATGAATTAACTCATGTACATGTGAATTTAAATCAGTTCAAGAAAGTAAAGCAGAGCATGCAAGCATATTGAATTCATAACAGAAACAGCAGTACTGACACTGAGATATTTAATAGCATACCCCAAATTACTGTCTGTAAACATAATTATTAAATTAATTTTTGAACAACATAGTTGTTAGCAAATTTAAAGTTAATTACAATTTCATTGGATTTAACAACTGTTGAAATCCCATATGAATTCCATTTTGACTACCAGTCTTCCCAACAACCAGAATTCACACATCATTCAGGCTTGAGGTGAACAAGATGGACTTGGAAAATTTAGACCTGCTTCAAGCTCATCTCCAAAAAAAAAAAATTTGTTTCCATCTTTTCCCAGAAACCACAGAAAAGTATTGCTATGCTAATCAAAGTGAAAGAATACAAGGACATGTATATTCAAACATCAGAAAACAACACAGTACTAGAATACAGAATCTGTGTACAAAAAGGATTATAAATGTCTTCAGACAAACTAAACAATAACCATTAAATCATCATCCTTACTTCTTTCATACCCGTGAGTTTTGAGGCTTTGCCACTGCACAGATCAATAGCACATGCTTCCTAATTAAAACTCAGTCAATAATTAAAGTTAGCCATTATACCAGGGAAGCATTTGAGCATCACTGATTGCTTCATGCTCACTATTGTCAGTACATTTATCTCATTATTGCAAAATTTTGTTATTATTTTATGTCAGCTATTTCTTACACATGAGGTAAAGTACCAGCCCATTTCTCAAAGTCAAAGTAGTAATCCTTTTGACCAGATGTATCTAAAGAGGGAAATTATAGACTTATTTCTAAAAAACTTTAAAAGAAGTATTTTACTTGAGGAGAGCAATAGTAATACAGGAGCTTTTCATCTGATACAGAGTGAGATATGTAAGAATATCCACTGATGCACATAAAGTTAAACAGAAAAACTCAATTACAAACTGAATGTAGCTGGTAGATGCCAACATGGGACATACAAAGATCTGCTGGAGGAAGAAGTGACCTAAAATCTACAGAACATTGGTTTGCACATCCTGTGGCAGACTCCCTTCTCACTGCCACAGGTTTTACAGGTCAAAAAGATCTCTGAAAAGTATTGTCAGAAATCGACCTCTTTTTCAATATTATTTTAAGTTTTTTACTGAAAGGCATTTCAGCACTGATTTATAAAAAATATGTTTGAGAACAGAATAATTACCACATGGAAAACTTGTCAGGTAAAAAGAAATGAAAGAAAATGCATATTGGAGAGGAGGAACAGTGAGGGGGGAGACAGAAAGAAGCCTGCAATCCTGGAAAATTTCCATACTGGCATTAAAAAGATAAAATAACAGCTCAGAAACTAAAAGCATTTCAAAGCAAATGAATCACAATGGAAAGCTGGAAAATCTATTTCCAGGAGAAATGTTAACTTCTTAACTGGTAAAGAAGTGGTGCTTTTTTTGCCCAAACATATATTAAAAAATATAAATAAATTTCATCTTTTAACATATCAATATGAACAGAAATCATTGTCAATGCTGGAAAAACACTGAACATGTAATTTTTTAAAAGAGTAATTATTAAAAAGTGGTTAAGAAACCTGCATATCTGAGAAAGAAGTTTGAAGTTGCTCTATGCAAGTGAATAAAGGGACTACTTACAATTTATAAGATTTTAGGATATTTAAGTAATATTTAATTTTAAGAGCCACATTTTGATTTTTTTTTCTGAACTAACACCAAAACATTTAGCAGGATAATATACTAAGATAGCAAGACAATACACTGAATTACTCTGATTATTTAGAATATTGGTGGTCGGTTTCAGTGTTATTTAGAAAGAATTTATGTAAGTGTAAAAGTATATTGGAGATGCAGAAAAAAAAATCCTAACAACTGCTCTCATGGTCAACTGGGAAGAAAGGAAAGCCAAACTTGCAACAGAATTTCTAGCTACACAAGTTTTTGAATGCATATAGGCTTGAGAAATACACAAATTATTTTTCTTATTTTCTGTGTTCTTGTTTGAAAGTTGAGAAGGTTATAGTAACAAAAAAGGCTTTGAAATTTCTTTTTCATTTTCCTTCTCTGCATTCTCCCACAAATTATTTGTGTCTCATGTCAATTTAAGTCAAGGACAACTTTTCAGAGAGGAAAAAAAGAGTGTTACAGATTTCTCCCCTCTTTCCCAGTAATAAACAATCTCAAATCACTCCTCTACTATGGACATACTCACTTCATACTGCTTAAATGGTTAAAAAGATTGTGACTGGGAGATGGAAGTAATAGAGAAGGTCATGAGGATCAAAGACTTTCCATTGTTTTTCTCCCTCCTCCAAACAAATGCAATCTCAAAATTTATGTTATTCAAAATTTATTTTTCTCCCAAGATTACAAATGTAAACAGCTTATTAATTTTGTTATGCTTCATTCAGTCAACAGATTTCTGTACAACATACTTCGACAACTAAGCAGGAAGCATTTGGAAACAAGTAAGATTAGAGGAGAAATATCTCAGAGTTGAGAGTAGGGAACTTTCTAACCTCTTACCAAGCAATTTCCCACCCTGATGTGTTGTATACAAGCAGTCCTGTACACAAACTCTGCTGCCAGATATGAGATATAGCTACTAACAATAAGCAAGCAATGTTGAGATGGTGTTAAGAGACTAAAAATCCATAATTTTCAAGGGAAATAAAACCTGGCAAGTGCACAATAAAAATGACAACTCTGCTAGGAAGAGAATCAATGCTGCACTCAATGCCAAGCGTGATACACTAAACCCAAACACAATAAGTCTGAATGGTTAAAGTTCTCTTTAGCAATCACATCTTTAAAGTCTGTTTGATTAAGGTATTTCAATAGCTAAGATCTAAAGTCCCAAAAAACATTTATCTAATTTTTTTAAAACTTCTCCTTAATGACACTTCCTCTTCTCCTTTCCTCTGCTTTATTTCCTGACAGGAAGAAAGCCCAATAAAAATTGCTTAGAAAGGGCATCAAAAAGGGAAGAAAACCATCAAGCAAGAAAGAAGTGAGAAAAAAAAATAATGTTATTCTTTGGCCCTATTAAATTTATGGAGATAATCCTCATTTTAAGTCTTTCAATCACTTTTTGATCCTCACATCAATAATACCATCACACTTAACAATGTTATTCTGATAATTTCAGTACATTTCAACATATTGTCATTTACAGACACTGAAAATTCTTTCCAGAATTAAAATCATAACAACTAATAGTAGATATATAAATTTGTAAAGGAGTCTTTCCAACAGAATCCTGGCATATATTGGTGTGATATAAATTAAAAGCCAATTTAAAAACTGTACTGCTCTTGAAACTGAGACTTTTTTTTCTTTACTACTTCCCTTACTGCAACATTTAAAAATATATACCTGTGAAGCTTGTTTCTCTAATATTCATCAATGTACTATTTTCACATATCTATAATTAAAACTGGAATTCTCTTTTTTACATTTAAATTTTCATGTAATATTGCTGCTGTAGGGAAAAATATATTTTATCAGATTTTAATTGTAGTTTAAATTATTCCAAATTTGCACTATTATCAACAAATTTAATGCAGCAAACAAGACCAAGTCTTGCTACAAACAACTGCCATACTCCACTTTCATTCAAATATGTATGAGATGTACATAGAAACTTTAGAAATGAAAATATTATTTTGACTCATTTTCAGAATAATCAGCTGTAACTCAAAATCCTACAGTGACTTGAAGAAGAATTTTTATTAATACTTCAAGAATTTGTTTTCCGTTTTTCAATTTTTCAATTCAATAACTGAATTTCAACAGGCAGATGGTAAATTCCTGCCTTCACTTTTGAATCCTGCTTTACCTTCCTATTCTTCACTATCTGTAAAACTCAGGAACATATTTCTTTCCTTCTCCTCAGTGAATACATTTTGTTTGGCTGGTTCCATTGATGGCCCTCCTTACATCACTTAGAATTGCATAAAACAAAAGCACAGATAAATTCTCTGCTTCTTACCCAACCACATCTGCTTTATTTCATTTGTCCCCTTCAATAATACAGCAATTTTTAGGGCTTTAATGTTATATCATTATATATATATATATCTATATACATATATATATATATATCTTTGTCATAACATTGTGGAATATTCCATTCACTGAACATGGAAAAGGAAAAGGCAATGGTTAAAGCCACTCACCAGCTACTTGTTTGTTGTATGGCAAACACAAAACTAATTCAAAATGCACCAAGATGATGCATTCCACAGATTCAAGTATAATGTGTAGGGGTTCCATTCCATAGGATTTGCTTGTAGTACACATCCCAAATTCACTTTGAAAGAAGAAATTCAACTCCCCTCTATATATCCTACTAATTGCAATTTCAGTAATGTATTTGGAAACATTACTCTCACAAACAGACAAAATATTCTGGAGTACCTCAGAATGTACATGAAGGTATCACATTATTTTTTCAGGTATAAGGATTATATTTCCTTTATTCTTTTGTCTTTTTCATTTAAGTAAGAAATAGTGCTGAGATCTAGGAATTAATGCTACATTGCATGTAAAATTATTTGTGGGTACCAACATTCCCTTTGAAAAAACTACCATGGCACTGCAGTAGTTACTGTTCTAGTGGCAGGACTGTCACCCTGAAGACTCACTGCTCCTGAGGCATGAATCATGTGCACTGTCCTCTGCAACTCAGTGTTCAACAACACTTGTGTGGCTCTGCAGCCACACAAGGAAAATGGTAAATCAAAGAACCTTGTTAAAGAAAAAAGCAGATTAAACCACATTCAACAAGTTTCACTGCCTTCACAGCACCATCTTTCAGAACACATACTTCTCTCTGTAGAGCACTGAGGGTACCCCTGGAGAACCTCACAGCACCACGGTGCTAAGGAAGGATGACCATGCGATTCAAGCATGTTTGACTTGAATGTAGTTAATCTCAAATGACTGCCAGAGAAAAAGAAGCATGGAAGAAAACAAACCAAAAGCATGTTTATGTGAAATGAAATGTCACACTGAGAAATCTGTAGAAGTTGTTATGAAATTTTTGCCTTTGAGGTACTTTGAGTTTCAATTTTATACTGGGTTTTTGGTACACAATGACCGTGACATGTCTTGGAGCGAGCAGCCTACTTTCACTGCCGGTCACATCTGAAATTATTGGTTTACTACACAAACATTCTGCTGAAAATTTTATTTGGTAAGAAAGCACTTCCTTGAAGCTTATATTTCTCAATTTAATACTTCAGTCATGAAATTTTGTAACAAAACTGCCATTGCTGTTATGCACATTTTTTTGTTAAACTAAATAAAAGTTAAACCCCATTTCACGTTGGAAGAAAACCAACATTCTGTTAAACTTAAGAATTAACATGAAAGTGTAACTGAAAATTTTCTCTACCAGCTTTTGTAATCCTAGTTTGGTTCATGACAAAAGAAAGACAAGTACATTCATTCCCTTTGATATCTGAATAAATTCAAGTATTAAATTTACTCAGGATTTTTAATCATGTTTTCTCATTAAAAATACAGCTATGCTAGGATTTTAACAATGTTTGCTTACTAAAAATACAGCTATGCTACAAAACAATTATATTCCCTTTAGATAAAAAAGAATTGTACTAGTGGAATAAAAGAGAATTATGGATTAGGGTTTTTTTTACAAGTTCCCCTGACTTTTAAATCAATATAGCAGAAATATGTATGAAAAAATTTCTGTGGCATATGCATGAAATTTTGCAGAACATTTGGAAGAGGCCTCATTTCAAAAGGAAAATATTTTGTTTCTGTCCCTGTTCATTTGTTCATTCAAGTGATTCTGAGGTAGCTCTTCTCTTTATTCAACCTTTATATGAAGGATGACATTTTGCCCATGTGTGATTTTAAACCACATCTAAAATTCAACTTCTGCCTCATGATGAAAGAACTATTCTGAGTTCCAGGGTCAAGAATGATTAATGACAATGGTCACTGAATAACAGAGTAATCTAGGTTAAAGGGACCTCAGGGTCTAGTCCAAATGTTTTATTCAAGGAGGATCAACCTTGAGCACAAACCAGATTGCTCAGGGTTTTATCCAGACAAATCTTCAAAAAAACTGAAGATGGAAGCAGCACTGCTTGTTCCCCGGTTCTACTGTTGGCTATCCTCACAAAAAGTATCCCTTACACCCAGCCCATACTGAAAAGAGAGGTCTTAGGAAGGAATATTGCAGCCCTGCAGCTGTTACCGAGCTCTGGTAGAGCAGAACTCATTAATTTCTACCCCTGTGATCTGATTTGTGTACTATCACAGACCATTAAATTATCACTTGCATACAACTACACAGCTACAGCATCAGTTTCCCACAAGTTTTCTGGTCATATATGAAAGGAGAATTGGTGAAGAGAGGAATAAAAGTAACCTTTTTTGGGGGGAGGGGGCGTGGGAGAGAGGGGTGATGCCCTACTTCTTTCCATGCACATCTTGAATTCCAGTCTGTGTGACAATAAAGATGTTCTTGGTCTAAGAAATTATATCAAGTCCAATACTAGTAATGGTTCTCTGCCTTACCTTTCTCCATTATGGCAGCTGGGGACATCCTGATTGTAACTACAAAATATTTGAAAGATGAAAGGAAGAGTGGACAAAATAATTAAATAATTCCTGTGCCATAAGCAACAGAGAAGTGGGAAAAACATCCTCATGTTTGTCATAAGGCTATGCGTGAGCTGTTGAATTTTCAGTTTTAGATAATATAGTTCAAAAGTTGAACTGGAATTCAATGCTAAGTACAATGGTTTTCTGAATCCTATTTTAATGACTAGCATTAATCAATAATTACATTGAGCTGACTTTAACATTGCTCTAACCAACCCCTGGAGGAAGGGATAAATTTATTTCATTAAACTCTGCCAGGATACTGAAATTTGCAGAGCAGTTTCACCTTCTCTTGATTCACCTAACAAGTACATGCTATTTTAAACTAAAGAAGAGTAATTTGGTTTAGATGTTGGGAGCAAGTTCTTTCCTCAGATTATGGTGAGGCACCAGAACAGATCGCTCAGAGATGTGGATTATCCATCCTTGCATGTGTTCCAGTCCATTTTATTTCTGTATCCTTTACAAGTATCAAAACATGGCTATTTGTAAATATTTTTAAAATGTATTAAATTAGCATTGGACAAAGAGAGGACACAAACCAGCACAAAACTATGCAAGTGCACAGATGCATGAAAAATGAGTACCCATATGTTTTTTTTCTATGCTAATATTGTCATTTTTCGTACAGCTTCTATTAATTTAAAAGGATAGTTCTATTATTTAGATGGAAAAAGGTGATAAGTGTATTTGAAATATTTTTATTCTATTGATTCATTTTATGAAGACAAATCTCTCAGTCCTGGGATGCAGTTTATGTGTTTAAATATCCTCAAAGTTTTACATTAAAGACTGGTTCATTATGTTGTTACACAGGAAGAGTGTATCAAAAAGACTTCCCACATAACTACTTTTTTTTCATAAAAAAATACAACCCTTTAAAACCTTAAGAAAAAATGGTCATGAACCTCTGAAAGCAACAGGGACATACTAATTTTTAAAGACACCCAAAAAGACCTGTCTGTTTGAAAATAATAAAGAGATTATGCTAGTTATTATCAGTCCTGTTTCTTACTTGTGGCCTAAGAAAACCCCTTAGTCAAACACCCCCTCTTTATTTTCAGTCAGCTGCCAGTCACAAAGCTCGTATTAAACCTAATGAAGTCAGACAAACTGACAAGATAACATTTTATGGAAAGAAATTTTGAACTAGGCCACAGCAAAAATGCCCTAAACCTCGATAATCTTCTCCTTCCACACAAATACCAACTCTGGTAGTCAAAGAGAAGCTGTTTAGTAAAGATTCTGTCCATAAACTTCAGTTCAGGGAACACGACATAATTGCAATTATTCATCTGCTATGTACAAGTTTAAGTTCATAGAGTTCTTCAGATTTTTCTCTTTTCCTCTTAATTGGATTTTACCATTCTCTCCTCTTAATGACTCTCTTCAAGCTTGGGTAGATCTGGTTTTGCACTTGTTTGTCTGCTGTTCCTCCCTGAACAGTAAGGGTTTTGTTCAAGCTCATGAAGTTTAATTTCAGCCGTGGTAACCAGAGCATGGATAGCATCCTTCCCCTCTCATCCACTGTCCCACTTCCACAATGACTTAGAGGTAAAACCAAATATTGTAGTGCTACTTTTTGCACTTAAAACAAAATGTAAGGCCCAGAGTCACTTCCATAGAGCAGTAATACCCATTTCAAAACAACTGCAAATCTTAATACATCTTCAAATTATCTAGATCCCTTTTTGTCCTGAAACACTCTTCTAGCTGCAAAACCATATTGGTCTGGATCTATCACTAGAATACAAGTCTGTAAAAGCTATTCTAAACATAAAGGCTGGATCTCCTAGGCCAAAACAAACGCAAAAATTCTGATTGACTTAAATGCACAGCCACTAAAATTTTAGGAAACATCCAGGTCTATTCGCATCTTATATAATTCACTTTCATGCCCTTTAGATAATTTCAGTCTCAGACTGTAAATGAGAAAAAAAAAAACAGCTGCATACTGCACACATTGGTTTTAGCACACAAAACAGATTAGATCATCAAATGTTGGACATGCAGCCACTGGATATTCAAATGGATGGGCTTAAAGGCATGCTCAGAAAATTACAAGTATGGAGTTATGGAAAAAAAAGTCCTTTGAGATTCCTCACCTTAAATGCCCACATGTGAGTAAACTCAACCTTAAATAACTTACTATTCTATTGTTTCTTATCCTCTGTTGAGGATGAGAAAATTGACCTTATTAGGTTATACTAAAGTAAATTAAATTATTTACAAACTCATTATACAAATAACTTCCATCTTGTGAAATTTTATGTATTATTTCTGAATTAGATGCAGTAATATCAGTTCATTGATAAGGAACAAACATTTTTCAAAGTCCTTCTGCATAATCTGCAAAAATTAATTTTTTAAAACCTTTCAAAACACTGAAAGCACTCAGGAATTTTCTTCTGAATTTAAAAAAGTAAAGAGCAGCCTTACTTGTTTCTCTTTGCCAATAGTATTAAAAGAAAAAAATTCTAAGGAGAGATTATTATGTTAATGTTCCTTAATGATGCTTTGACACTTAAATATTTTTATTGACTGAAGACAGGTATAATCACAACTAGTCTATATGTTATGAAGATCTGGAAAAAAAATTTCCTAGTGAATAAGCATGTGTACTCCTAAAACATGGTCTATGGTGGATGGAGGA
>JAXCLO010000001.1:12841741-12866326 GCA_035583995.1 Arremon aurantiirostris | reverse complement strand
ACAAAGATTTTTTAAAAACAATTCATAACATTCAAAGCATTCTGGAATTTTTTTTCTAAATTTAAAAAAGTAAACAAAAGAGCAGCCTCACTTGTTTCTCTTTGCCAACAATGTTAAAAGAAAAAAAATTCTGAGAGATTATTATTTTATTGTTCCTTAATGATACTTTGACATTTAAATATTTTTTATTGAATGAAGACAGGTACAATCGCAACTAGTTTATAAGTTATAAAGATCTGGAAAAATTATTCATAGTGAATAAGCATATATACTTCTAAAACATAGTCAATAAGGTGGATGGAAGAAGATAATACCTACTTCTAGCTCTCATCAAATACTGTTTTCACCTGATGGCAAGAATTTCTTGCTGACAGCAGAGTTTTACACCATAACACCATTTGTTGTAAAAAAAAATTCACCAGAGTCTCATTTTAATAATTTCAAATTTAACCATCTATTGTTCTATTTGAGTTATATATGCTATGACCACTTACTATGACCACAGCTACATACTCATAAGTCTTCAGAGATCACACTTCCATACAAAGCAGCCTCTACAGAAATACTGTTCTACCATATTCTTAAGACAGAGCCATATAAAAATTATACATCTTTATACCTTATACTCTTCTCTTCTATACTTTCTATCTAATTTTCATTAAAAAATATGAGATGTGAGCTCACTCTTTTGCTTTACTGATTTTCCAAAGCAAATGCCTCCCACTGTGTAGAAGAGCTTTTGAAAATCGATAGCCCTTGAAAACTTTACCTTCAGTTCTTTTTTATTAATTTAAATTCAAATACCATTTTTCATAGTCAACACCCTGAATACCCATATTTTGCTCCCTCATATGTCAGAGAAACTTGTCCAAAAGTCAGCTAATGTCACCTATATTCTTCCTGAAGTTCTGGTGATTAAGCACAGCTTGAAAAGGGAAGAAGTGAAAATAAGATGGTTAATCCTCTCAGGCTGTCTGTACAGAGAGTAGAGAAAGTCTTGCCTAAAGGGGAATTAAAACTGTGGAACCAAATATTCCATCTTTTATAACTGAGGATGTTCCCTAGTTTAACCTTGTAAGAGTAAGGTCAAGCCTTTGTGCAACCCACTGTCACCTTTTCTCTTGTCCCGACTGGATCCAAGGGGAAGCACTCACAAACTAAGGCAGTTAGTGCTGAACAAAGGAGAGGCAAATTTATTCTCTCTGTGGATGCCTTAAGGCTATAAAGCTAAAACTATTATTTTATTATAAATTAAAGCTGAGTTGAACAGCAATTTACTAGGAGAAAAAAGAAATTAAAGGCACTAAATTTGCAGCGAGAATGTTAACTTTGATGTTAACATCTTAAAAATAATTTATGAAAGCTTATGCTCATTTGTTAAATTACTAGGACTCAATTTTCCTGAACACATTTCTTAAAGAAGTTTCACTGATGCCTGCTAGAATAATGAAAAGAAATATATGCTCATTCTCATGAATGAGAATTTATGCATTGAGTTGCCATCAGCAGTAATGGAAGCTGCATGCAACAGTCCCAATGGACAGTAATACAGAGGCATTCCTAAATACACAAGGGAAGTGAAAACACCTGAGAAATTCAGACTCCAAAGAAATTCAGGAGACATTTATTGTACATTCTGTGACAATTTAATGATCTAGAATGAAAATATTGCCATATTCACGTGCCACATTTCTCCAAATCTGTTCTGAAAATGTAATATGTGCCGGTCTGCTGTAGAGAAATCTCTGCAGCCAGGAGCTACCAAACCAGCAAAAAATTAACTTCTGTCTGCCCTCTCCCAGGATTTTCATATGGACTTTCATTCACAGAGGGCTGAGGTGTCAGGGCAGGACAAGAAAGCCTAAGTTATTCCCAAGCAAAAAGAGGTACTTCTGTTTTCACTCCCAGGTCAGTCAATACACAGAAATGTGACATACTCTCCAGCCAGAACAAAAATATAAGGTACTCATCCTCTCACCTAATAAAATATTACAGCTATGTAATTATGATTATCTATAAATATGATTATATATATACAGCTATATAATTATTACAGCTATATAATTATTAATACACTACACAAGAACAAATCCACAATTTGTGAGAAAGGATCAACAAAATTTAACAAAGTATTTCTTTCAGGCTTGTTGGGATAGAACCTAGCAGTCAATGAAGGACTTAGAAACCTGTGTCTACACTTCTCAGTGAACATCAGTGAATTAAGATGATAATAATTTCCTTACAGAAGTGTAGACACAGACTGGCTCAAAAAGCTTGAATTTTAAAATTATAAAAAAATCAAGACTGTGGAATCAAGTCCAAAACAACATATTTTCTGGAAGATATCATACAGTTAGGAAAAAATCAAAGTGAAAAGACCTAATGAAAGAAGGGACAGAACGGGTTTTGATAATGGAACTAGAACAAAATAAAAAGATAAATTTCCAAAGCAGGGTGGACTGGAGGTAAAAGCAATTTGCTCAGTAAGCAAGAAGTACAGATGAAAGAGCAAATAATTATTTTTAATTCTTAGAGTTGATACATGCCTTATTTGTAAGTAAACAAGAAATGTTCTATAATAATCTTTTATCTGCTACAGCAGCATAATTTTGAAACTTCATGATGTAATGATAATGATTCTGACTAAATGCCTCATATTTAGGTTTCATCATTGTGAAATGTTGAACTGCATTGCAAAGATATGCAAAAAAGCCAAAGAAATATTTTCAGATGTTACTAGATTTTTAACAGAAAGAAATGAGAAGACCACATTGCATTATCACAGAAAATTCCCTTATTCATGCAAACGTAACTATTACTAGCCAAGATATATTCCCCCTTTCCATCCCCTAGCAATATTTTCACTGAAAGTCTACTTTAGAATCTGACATGGTTATCAATTAGCACCCTCCCTTCCAATTATCAGCCAAATAAATCTTGGGAACTAAGAACAACCTTTTCATCAATTTTTTTCTTCCTTTCTGGAATAATGAAAAATCACATTTAAACATAAGATTCATCTTGCTGAGCTAAAACCACAAATTCATTATCTACCTGAGCAGGCTGTGCTAGGTGGGGGCCCTCCCACCACGGGGAGGGATGGATGTGAATCAAATTGGGGGGGTCAAAAAGCAGAAGGTACATTGGATTCAAATGTTCTACCTCAGCTAATAAATCAGCATGGGGCCACAAAATTAAAGACATTTACACAGACACCATTTCAGACTAATCTCATAGGATATCTCCTCTACTGCTCGTTTTTGGTCTAGTAACTTGCCTCTTTTAAATCTGTTTTTAACTAATTAACCTGTCAGATATCTTTAACATGATAACTGGGTTTGAGCCCATGTTTCAGATGAAGTCTCATATGGGCTAATTTACAAGAAAAAAACCCAGTAAAAATTATGGAATTATCATTAAAAAGCCTCAAAAATTGAAATCTCAGACCAAACCAGAGTGAGACCCTTTAAAGCATTTCACTGAACTACTGGGCACCAAAATACTTGATTATTTTAAGTAGTAAGATGGTAAAAAGTAATTATAGAGATTCTTATCTCTCAAATCATCTGTTTCTAATAGATCTCTTCTATAAAGCACTGCAGACACTAAGTAAAAAAGTATCTTCTGCAATCTCATACTTTATGAATGATTTATTCACTATGTTAGTTACCTAGCTTCAGTCTTCCATAAGCAAGCTGAAAATACAATTATCTAGACAGATTTGCAGATCCAAATAATAAACTGGTATCAAAATTTAACCCAAAATCATACCAGAATATTATGGATTTACATAACACTCATTTACAAAAAAATATTCTATACAAATAATTGGCAATTATCTGTGTAGGGCTCACAAAAGCTTGAGGGTTTTTTGCCTTTCTCCTACTGAACTACAGATGAATGTTAAATAAACTGCAATATAAAAGAAATATTTTCACCCCTGGGTAAGAAGAAGAGTGCTCTAGGGTGATGTATGAGTCGTCCATGAGCTACATATATTTGGTCAGAACCAGTTAAGGACATTTTGATCCAGCTTAAATCCAGAACCCTTTTCACGAGAACAAGTACAGTGGTACAGCCAGTAACTGAGCACAAGTTTGGATAATAAAGAGATGAATATATTTTGGAAAGAAGGAAAATATTAAGACATAAAGATTCATAGCAGGAAACTTTTGTCACACAGGAACAATTTTATAAATTACCTTTAGCAATGTGGTAAAAAAAAAAGCCACAGTGAAATGCAGTTTGATTAATGACAGTAAGCATGGATTCAGACTAGAGGAGATCATGTTTAAATAACCTTCTGAAGCTCCTTGAAAACAATTTTTTTAAAAATTAAAAATGAAGAAAACTCAGTGAGTATTGTGTGCTTGGATTTTCAAGGAGCATTTGACAGCAGTTTTCATAACAGATTTGGCACCAGACTAACAGCCATGCAACACAACACGCTTCTAAGTAGGAAGCTGTGTGAGGAGTGAAAGGTGCATAGTTACAATGAGGAGTGAAAGGTGCATAGTTACAATTAGATTTCCATGTAGGTTTGAGAATTTTCAAACCCCCTTGCTCAACAATTAAGTTGTGCAAAACCCCTTTGCCAAGCTAATTAAGTCCTGATCGTCATAAGAGTGACTATAAAAAAAAAGTATTTGTAATGAGTGTTATTAATAAGTATTAGGATTATTTCTAATAATATTAGTGTGCATAAGATCACTCCAGATAATTTCTAGTTTAAGTTTTCGAGCCTAAATAAAACCAGAATTCATTAATAATTATATGAAATCAGAGGATTGTGCTTCTCATTAAACTTAGCAGCTGGGCAATTCTTTTAGGGATGTACTCCAGAGAAAATTTGGTAGCAGCTACCAGCTCCAAGGGATGGACACACCATAGCACTCACATTCAGAGACACTGCTGAAACTCTGCACCAGGGAGCTGAAGGTGAGGTGGGGAATCTACTTTATTTACATCACTGTCAGCTCTGATAGTGCCACCTTCACATCATCCTTCTTCCTTCTCTGCAAGATGGGAAGAACAAGTCAAGTGTATCAAAGAGATCAGCAAGCTTGGAAATGCAGCTTCTCTTTGATTCACACCACAGAAAATGATCTTTTTTTCCCTGCTAAGGCTGCAATTTTATCACAAATTTTGTGAAGGTTGAAGACACTATAAAACAAATCAGATAATTTGATAATATTTGGGTATATCAAGAGAAATTTATATATATTGAGTACACAAGATAAATTAAGACAAAAAGTTTTAGTTATACAGAATAAAATATTGAGTGGGAACACAAAACATGAGTTTGAAAATCTCACAGAGGTTTTAAATAACGATTCATAATACAAATGCAGAAGAGGTATGTAGAGTTAAGAGTAAATTCAGCTTGCCAAATCAATGTATTTCATTTTCTCAAGCAACTATTTTTTGTTAATATCTGAATCACTAAATAATCCCACTAGAAAACACAGATTTTCAGTTTTGTGCTAGCATATCCTTTTTTCCTCTTGTGCGATCAGGACCGAACTTTTAAAAAGAATGAAAATTCTCAGGTTAAGAAAATCTCTACCTGTAGCCTCTGTGTTGAAATCTTGAGATTGGATATATGAAAATGCTGCAGTGGAAGGTTATATTCACCTTAGACGCAGAACTAAAGCATAAACTGAGAAGGGGAAAACAAACAACACAAGCAAAACAAATGAACACCCCCTCCAAAAAAGAAAAAAAAAACAAAACCAAAAAACACCAACCAAACAAACAAAAAAAACACACCAAAGGTGAAGCAGTAAGAATGATCATAAGGAATGATTTCAGTGCATAACCTTTTATTAGACTAAATGTCACAAATCTCTATTTCACAGTATTACAGAAGCATCTAATCCACAATATACTCCCTGTAGTTAATTTGATTTTTGTTCATGGATTTTGTTCAGGGGTTTTCTTAAAAGGGATCTCATGTAGCATCTGACAAATTGGAACTCTCATGAAACAAGACCCTGCAAAAGATACCAAATGGTTTTGACCCCTCATAGATTAAAACATTATTTGAAATACTTAATGCTTGACCATACTGTAAGGTTTTATCATAGATAACACTCCAGGGTTTTATCATAGATAACACTGCAGAGTTGCAAAATATCAATGACTATGCAAGTTCAAGTACTGACAAGATGTTTTTATCACCAAAAGCTAAGATAACATCCCCATGAAAGAAACTAAAGGGTGGCCGTGCATCTTGCAGACTTACAAAGGCCACGTAAGCTTTTCTGTATGGTGAAAAGAAAGGAGTAGGATTCAGCCTTTCTATGCTTTGTTACTTGAAGTCATGGTCCTTGTGTTGACATAGAACTTCTACATACATACATATATATGTATATATAGTTATATAATATAAATATAAATGTAAATATTTTTATAAATATAGATTATAAGTATAAATATAAGTATAAATATAAATATACACACATTATACATATACTTAAATACACACACACTTGATATTCCCTTCGAGTTACATGTACTGGAATGAGCAAACAAAGGCACCATTAAGTGCCTTTGTTGCTATCATCAGAACACACATTTTATTAGAGAAGCAAGTAGCAATGAGGGTACAGTAAAAACCAGTTCAAAATGGTGAGTTTGGGAATGTCTCCCATCTTGTCCTCCTGAAAATGATCATTTGGTTCAATTTCTACACACAGTTAAATAATCAGAAAAGTATTAGGAAATAGAGAAGAGGAAAGATTATGTGTTTAAGTATCTAATGCAATCATACTACACCATAATTTTAAGTTAATTGTGCTTTATATCTGCCTCAATTAACATAGCAAAACTTTTATTTACAATGAATAGGCCTTGACCCTTTTATGGGCTTGCTTCACAATAAATTCATGTGAAGCTGCCTGCCATGCACAGTAATAGTCAGCATTATATGGTGGGGGAAAGAAAAAAAAAGCACAAAACAACAAACAAAAGCCCAAAGAAACAAGAAACCCTCCCTCACCTAAAAGCAACTAATCAAAAAATACCCAAACAAAATACAAAAAGCCCTAACCCCACAACTGCAGCAAGAATTGAGCAAAGTTTGACTGGAAATGTCACCCCTCACACTTTCTAACATTCTACAGCTTTTCTACGTTATGGAGAAAAATTTTGTGCAATTTTCATATAGAATTTGGTCTCGGTAAACTACTTGGTGTGTACTAAAAAACTTGTACATCAAAAAACTTGTCACAGAGGGAAAACACAAAAAAAGGAAGCAAAAAAGATGAACTCAGCACATATTAACACAAATTTTTAGTGTGCATGTCAGGAAAATGTGGCTGTACCACAGTGGCACTCCACAGAACAGAATCAGAGGTCAGCTGAGAGAGGAAGGATGCTCAGATGAGAGGCAGGCAGAGCAGGTTGCTCAGGATCGCGTCCAGAAAGGTTTTTAATATCTCTAAGATGGAGAACAAAGCCTCTCTGGGCAGCCTCTTTTGCTGTTAAACAAAGAAAAAGCTTGTTTAGAAAAATACAGGGAGATCACTCATTAATTAGTGCTGAAAGCAAAGCAGATTGAACTTGGAGATTCGACTTACTGTCAATTAAGATTTTTTAAAAAGGCAAAAATTAAACCAAAACCAAACCTTCTCCCCATCAAGGAAATAATTTAGGTTGGGAAAGATATCACTAAAGCCACCTCCACAGGGTTCCATTCCACTATCAAAACTTTGCCACTTACACTAAACACATTCTTATGCCACAGCTTGCTACTTTTGATCTTCAGAAATCTTCTTGAAGTTAATTTTTTTGAAATCTTTCCTCTTTGAAATTGCCTTTGAAAAGGTTTTGAGCTAAACAAGAACTCTGCGCATACAGCTAACGCTTCTTTTAAAGCATTATTTTTTTCAAGATACCCCTTATAGACCAAAGCCTGTAATGCAAAAGTGCCAGCTGAAGAGCTAGAAGAAAGCTCTACAAAGTAAAAAAGGATCTTAAAAAATTTTCTCATGTTCACACTTACACCTATAAACATTTACTTGTTTAATGTCTCCCAACTGCAAAAAACAAAAGAAAATAAGGCCATGAGATAATATGTTTTTAAAGAGTGAATACTTGCACTACAGGATATATTACAGTACTCCATATATCGTTCCACGTGCAGCTTTTCCATGCCCTGGCTTAGAGGAGCCCAAAAGAGAGGCCTTTAAGACTAATTAGAAACAAATAGTAATAATAATAAATTGTTCTCACTCCCAGCCTAGGTTTCCAATCTGAAAGTGGAAGAATTTTTCAGAAAATCATCATAACCCTACTGTGTAATTTATACACACATGAACAATTTTATTATTGTTGGTTGGTAATTTTCACCCATCCTCTATGTTTCACTGAAAAATGCCCCAACAGAACTTCAGGATTCATGAATGACATCTTCAGAAAAGTAATCCTAAAGAGATGTAAGTCTAGTCTAATTAGAGTACTGTTAGGGTGTAATTAAACACCATTTTATATAGCTCAATATGGAAAAATAGCATGAAAATCAGTAGGACTATTCTTAAATATCACTTATCACATGGATATTCTGTGTTTGGAGTTAGTCACAGCAAGCAGCAGAAGCTAAGCATTATGAATAACCTAAAAAAATCCCAGATAATGCCAAAATCAAGTTTAGTGAGATGGAAAAAAATATAAAATAACATTTATTTAGAGTCCTTCCCCATGATAAGCTTTTCTGCAGAAAGCAGGAAATCTAAAATAACCTTTGCCACTCAGACTTCCAAACAGAAGGAGAGGAAATATACATTATTTTGATAGGGTTTATTTGAGTGCTAATTTGAGTCTTAATTTGAAATACAGGAGTCTCTTTGAGTTCAGCTGTAGATTTAGTATAGAGAGAAGCTATTGAAGACTGAAAAAAATATAAATCAACTAATGACAGTCTTTCATAGCACAAAATCTGTTTGATTATGTATAAATATATATATCTATAATAGATTAAGTATACTATATTTTATAGTTTTGAAATGGCAGATCACATTTAATGGTAATTAATTCAGTGGTAACTAATTCAGTCTAAAACTAATTCATTGTTAAATCAGAGTTAATAGTAAAACTTTTTTATTTTTATATATTTCAACATTAAAAAGAAAGAATCAATGTTAAAACACTTTTAAAGAGCAGGTTAAATATATGAACATTTAATTGGTATAAAATAAACTGTGGGTCAACTGCAAGTGAAGGATTAATCCTGAAAAGCAACTGTAAAAATCTGGGGGTCTTCCTCATGAGTGATCAAATTAGTAGATGTTTTATCTAATAATTATAAAATTAAAAGTTTTCTAATGTGTTACTCACTAATAGTCATGAGTATGTATGAATATGCATTTTTGTATACTATCTAATCTTATTTTAATAGATTTAATAGAAAATAGATCTCATTTCTACATAATCCTTATCTACCAGTAAGAATCAAATTAACCACGTTGTCTGGACTGAAACTATTTTATATGTATAAGGCTTCCTAATGTTGTGTGCTATCTATCCAAAACTAACTTATTCTGCTTATTGTTAGTAAAATGTATTTGTTTTCCAATCAGCATCAGTGATCGTTCCTTGAGTATGAGGGCAGTGCTGTTCAGACCTGTCTTAAGTTTCCATCTGAATAAATATGGAAAACAGAAAAAGGCAGGGGTGACTGTAATCTGTCTTTAAACAAACTCAGAAGACCACTAGAATATGCTAAAAGAGTAAAGAAAGGAATAAAAAAATGTTGCTAAAAATGAAAAAGGCAGCAACAAAGGGTTTATTCATCCTACCTCCCCCTCACTCAACATATCCTGCAAGTTTTCACAGGTAAAGGAATTTACAGGATCTGAATTCCTTTAAACTAGAAAATGAGGGCCTGCATCTCATTACTCATTGCAGGAACTTCATTCCTCCCTATTTCAGGATTATGAGACACAACATTTTCTTCCATTCCTTATGCATTCTTTATGTCTTCCTGCTGCTCCTGTGCAGTGCTGAGATGAGATTAGATATTTTAAAGCATTCTGGTACTATATTATTGTAAATCCATGAGGAAAACATTAATTTTATTGCATCATTGTGAGTGAGGTTGAAAATGGTTTAGCTGTACATAGTATCCTCCTATGCCTTACTATAAAAGTCTTTGAAAAAGGTCAAATCTTCAAACTGCAATCCACTATATGCACAGTAATACAATCTATTACATGTTCTTGCCATCCAATCCATTGTAAATTGGGTTACATAAATATTATTTTCCCATTTGTCCAGCTAACAAGCACAATGCTACTTTCAAATCTAAGGCAAGCACACTATGTGCCTCCTGTTAAGTTAAACCATTGTGTCACAGCATTTAGATGTTTACAGATTGTGTGTCAGTTCAGTTGGGTCTGTTGTTCTGTTTCTTCTAGAAATCCAGTGTTACATTCCCCTTTTCCATTTCCACACCCATTCCAGTTGAGAGTAGCCCTGGAGAGGAAGGCCCTGGGGGTGCTGTGGGTGAGAGGCTGGACGTGCCCTGGCCATTGGGAGCCCAGAACCCCCCGTGTGCTGGGCTCATCCAAAGCTACTGACAGAAAGATTAAATATTAGGAAAAAATTATTTCCTATTGTGAGGAAAGTGGCCCAGGTTTCCCAGAGAAGCTGGGAATGTTCCATCACTGGAAGTATCCAAGGTCAGGTTGGATGAACTCTGAGAAACTTGGTGTAGCGGGAAGTGTCACTGCCCATGGTACAGGGTTGGGACTGGATGATCTGCAAGGTCCCTTCCAACACAGGGCCATTCTGTGTTTCTTATAGTACTATCATTTTTTCCAATATATTAGAGAATTATTTAGGTTGTATACATATACTTACATATATATACACACACACATCCTCAGTGTGATTCGATTCTGTTGCCCAAACAGAGCATCTTAAACAACTTCAAACAGTCCACCCTTGTAAAGTCTTATAGAGATGACTTATATTATACATGTTCCCAAAATACTGCTTGGAGCTCTCCATTTAACCAAGATGATTCTATCTTTTCTGAAATAGAAGTTGATAATATATCCCACTAGTTAATTAATTTTTCCCTTTCTGAACTCTCATCCAATGTAAACAGTTTAGAGTATTAAGAGGGCTTTTTTGAAATCTACTGTATAGAAGTGCCAGAATAAATAAATATTTTTTTAAAGATTAGAATCAAGTCAGAACAGTCAGAAGCACTGTGGTGGATTCAGACAATCACCAAATAACAGAAAACCATACACATATCAACTGCTTCTCACCAGGAAAAAAGTAATTCTTGTTATTCCAGATGAATATGAAACAATAGCAATTATAAAAGCTTTACCAAAAATTATTCAAGCTACTCATCCCAACCATGAGGGGTTTTTATTAGATAAAAACTATTACTGACATTAGAAAATGAAGGCTATCCATTATTTTAAATAAACACAAATATATTCACGGGCCCTTTGTTATCACTCTCAGCAAGAAGGATATGACTAAGAGTTGTTAGATAAAACACTCTCCTACATAAACCACATGCAAGGACATATAACAAAAAAAGACAACAGAAACTCAGAAAACTCAAAGACCTTCCAAAAACTGATAAAAGTATTGCTCTCCTCTCCTCAAAACTACCTCAAACCTAGCAAGGGTTGTTGATCAGCAGGAGCTGAACATGAACCCAGGTGGGCAAGGTACCCAAAGGCATCCTGGTTTTTATTAGCCATTGTATGGCAGCAGGATCAGGGAGTGGTATAGAGAGAAACTCTTGCTTAAAAGAATGAAAAAATATAAATCCTCTATATTTATAGACTGTCCTCTTGTGCTGAGCACTGGTGAGGCCACACCTCAAATCCTGCGTCCGGTTTTGAGGTCGCATGGCAAGAAAGACACAGAAGTGTGCCCAGTGCTGGGGAAGGGTCTGGAGCACAAATCTGATGAGGAACAGCTGAGGGAGCTGGGTGGGCTCAGCCTGGAGAAAAGAAGGCTCAGGAGGGACCTTCTCACTCTCTACAACTCCCTGACAGGAGGGTGGAGCCAGGTGGGGATCAGCCCCTTCTCCCATAAGTAGTGACTCGACAATAGGATATGGCCTCAAGATGCACCAGGGGAGATTTAGGTTGGACATCATGAAGAATTTCTTTATGGAAAGGACTGTCAAGTATTAGAAAAGGATTCCCAGCAGTGGTGGAGTCACCCTCCCTGGAGCTGTTCAAGAAATGACTAAACATGGAACTTAGCACCGTGGTTTAGTTGACAAGATGGTGATCTATCAAATGTTGGACTCAATCTTTTAAATCTTCTCCACCTAAATGATTCTGTGATTACACAGTGATGCAGATGCTGCAATGACATATAAAAGTTAAATAGTCAATATCTGACACTTTTCACCTATTTTCACTAGAAGCATCATGGGTGAATAAATATGTTATCCCAAAAAAGAAGAAAGGGGAGAATTTATTTTAAACTTAAAATACAAATAAATGCAACTATCAGCCAAGTGCCATGGAACCTGACTACCAGGAAAAATCTTTCAAAAAACAATTAAGTCTTTCACATATCCTGTTCAAAAAGAGCAATGACAGAAACATAATGAGTGAAAAAACAGTACAGCTATATGGTGACACATGGTAACTGGATGTGTTGCTTTAAGTGATTTTTTTTTTTTGCTCCCCCACGGTTTCCATGAAGCTCTGGACGAGAATGACTGAATCATAGGGGAAAAGAGACTTACTGAAGCTACGTAAGAATGCTTCAAAAAAACATGAGTTTTGTTCACATAAAGTGAGAAAAGGGAGAAAAAAAGGGAAAAAAAATGGGGGCAGGGAGGCAGAAAAGGAAACAAAAATGGGGGAAAGGAAAGCTTTCAGAAAGGTAAGCATGAAAGCACAAGAGACAAAAACTTTAAATTATATCCTTTTACCCACAAGTCAGGACTACAGAGAGAATCTGAGCACAGGACCTCGGTAAAAAAGGAACACTCAGAAAAGACAAGGCTACAGCATAAAAAAAAGGTCCCATACAATCTGGGAAGATCCCTATGTTAGAATCTTAATATTCAGGCTACAAGTCACAGGATGCCTCTGAAATAAAAATTTTAAAAGAGGCTATTGAAGAAATAAAACATTAAATTGTCCCAAAGAATTTGTCAGGATAAGACAGCATTCGCTAGAGATTCCTGGGATAATTTACAAATGGCATGGCATGATGAGACACAAAACAGTAATTAATTCTCCCTTTTAATGGCCAATGGTATTTGCTGGCTTTTAAGACTCTATACCACTGTTTACGAAATAATTTCAATATACATATCATGTTAAATATCTGGCACGATCTGTACTTAATTAATTAGAAAAATATTTTTAAATATAGTTAAGACTAATATTGCACTCTGACATTGCACTGAATTTCACACCTAATGTACTGCATGAAGGAATAGCACAATATGTAGCAGAAGCAAAAGAGCATGTTCTTCCCAGAGTCTTGGAAAAGGTCCTTGGACAAGAGCCAGCTTGGAAGCACAGTTCATGGTAATGAGATTTCACTAAAATACACCAAATAACTATACAGTTATCACTAATAATAACCACTTTCACCTTACAGAGGGAGGAACGACATAAAATTCCTCACACCTTCTATCCAGATTTTTGGTTATGTCTGTATGTACCCATTGTGGCTGAGGTAGAATTAATTTCTTTCATGTTGGATTAGAGGGGGCTGGGTATTGTATTTGTGCTGAAACACAGGGATGTGTCTGTAATTGTTGAGCATCACTTGTTCAGAGTCAGGATTAAACCCCAAAATTGTATTGCCTGTATTGTCAGTCACAGAAAACAGAGAATATTTCAGTTTCATGCAATTTTTTTTTTTCTATTGAGAGTGATTTAATTAAAAATAATTTAATGAATCCCAAAATATCAAATGATTATTCACTGTGATAGAACTATCAATAATCATACAGAAGTGTTCATATTACTTATTAAGTGTTCGTATTATTAAGTGTCATTATATTAAGTGGTCATATTATTAAGTGTACAGAATTATCATGGGTGAAAAAGTCAGAAGCAGTAGTACAGTCAAATTATGATAATCATAATGAAAACATGGGGTTTTTTTAAATAATGCTGTTTAGTTATTTGTTTTGTAGTAGCTGTTTTAACATCATCACATAATAAAGACATTTACAAAAAGTGGTTGAGGAGTTCTCCTTAGATTTTAGTATCACCTTTCAATACCTATTGGGACATTGGAAAGTTCCACAGGACTGCAACACTTTAAACTCTGAAAAAGTATTTATAGACCCATCAATCAGATGATTCCAAAGCAAAATACTCCACTCAGCACATTATTGCCTAATTTTTACTAATGTCAGTCAGTGGATCCAATCTCAGCTCTTCTTTAGAGGATCTGCAAGTCTAAATATAGTTAGAGAATTAAAAATTGATAAATAAAGTTCTTTAAACTTTTTTTTAAGATACTTGCACTATGTTTTAAAATATTTGCAAGTGAGAAACTACAATAACTCAGAGACAGTTTCCAAAAAAATGATACACATTTTGTAATTTATTCCACTCAAATGGGAATTCTAAAGACAAAGTTGTCAATGCATGGGGGAGTTTCTAGAATAGTCATTCAGATTAGTTCTCCAAATTATAACTACTTTAAATCACTGGCACTATTAAAAATTTGATAAGACTTGAGAAAATGCTGAGCTTTTCAACAAATCTCTCTTCTCTTTTTCCTCTTAATATTATGATTTTAAAAGTTATTATGCAAAGATGATGTAAAATTTCATTATGATATAATATTTGAAAATAAACCTCAGATTTTTAATGACTCCAGATTTTAGAATGAATACAAAAATGCTCAAATTATTTTATGATTTTTAAGGTTTATATTTTGTAATTTATTTTGGCAGTCTATTCCACAAAAGCATCAAAACTCTTATTTCCAGTCTCATGACTCATTTTTATTTCATTACTCATATTACCAAATCTCACAAATAATTCTAAATTCACAATATTCCCACTACATTTTCAAATCAAGTTTCTTCTCCATATACTTAACTGCATTTAGATATTTTTTTTCCACAAAATACAATGCCCCAGAATACCGTAATTATTAGTCATCCCTCAATTCACAAATTTAGCTCAATTCAATTTTTACTCTCTGGAAATGAAATTATATGAAAATTTTACCCTTATTTTAGCCCTTATTTCTCAAACATGCTGCTGATCACAAGTGTATGCTTCTTTGGAATTTGATGCATGATGATTTATGATTTAGCTTGTGTTTACTTTCAAATACCATCAAGGACTCGTAAATACTACACTATTCCCATGGTTTGCCTACTTTGGGCTTATTGACTGCAAAGCATTCAAAATAGAGGAAAATAAGAAGATGATGAGAGCCTCTTTCCACCACCCTGGTTCCACAAGTATATTTTTGTTCTTTATTTTTCAAATATGTGCCATTAGGGCACACCAACACAATATGCACACTTATATTGAGGCCCCTATTTCACTGAGTGATACAAGTAATATAATTTCTACTGGCAAGAGAAATAGAAAAAGATTGTTTAGTGCACGACTGTATTCACATAGGAACTGCTGTTGGGGATGTTTAAGATGCCAATACCTGTATAATTTAAGAAATGTTGGATATGCAAATATATTATGCATGTTTTTGTATTATGCACATGCTTACACCTATAAATATTGATGCTATGCTACCTAAGAAGCTAAAAATATTAACAGATACAGCTGAAATAATAAACCTTTTTAAATTCATTTTTTGAATAATGACTTAACTTACCTCTTATTACATACTATGTGCTGGCCATTACATTATAAATTCTCTGTCAAAACAAAACCACAGTGATGAAGTTCTCTTGAAGCCAGTCTATCTTAAGCAAGAAGCACTGTTGAATGTAAATAAACCAAGGTGAATTTCAGAAACCTACTGGACACTTTTTTAGTCAGGTAAACTGCAGACTACAGAACCAGAACATGTACCTGTTGTGCCAGGTTTTCTGCCTACAGAACATTTTGCTATATGGACAGAAATTGTACAGTACATGCTGAAGTGAGCAAAGCAAACAGGTGTCAGCACTAACTGAACAGCAGAATAACAACCACTGGGTATCAGCCTCACTTCCACCAACCCCCCATTCTTTCTTTTCTATTTCTGACCTATGAAGTCTGCACTTTCTATGAAGATGAAAGAAAGAACCATTAAGAGCATCTTCTGGTATTGTCAGATGCATCAAAAGCTGCCCTTCATCTTTTGCTTCTCCCCTTCTCACCTTTTGCAATTTCATCTGTAGAAGAGAACAAAAGCAAGAGATCTCTTTCTTAACACCTTTATGCCCACCAATAACAAACAGCTTCCCAGCTGCACTTTTTAGCATTACACCAGGGGTTTGTGCCTTTGTTAGTCTCCAAGGATGCAGGGCAGACCAAAGGTTTGAATACTTTCAAGCCTTCAGGCATTGCACACATTACATTATACTGCTCCATGAATGAAAGGTGCTATAACAAAACCTAAATAAAGCCCATAACTTGACTCTCTAATTATCTGTTCTGGTTTTAAATCTTTTCACAGTCTGGGAATACAAAAGGTCAATCACATTCAACTCAGGATTGTGCAAGCAACCTGCACCTATTACAGTATTTGCTCAGGGAATTTGATACAAATGCTTCCTTTCATGAAAACTATTTTTTATTGCTACTGTTATTTTTGATAAAGATTATCAAAGGGAGGGAAAATGGAAAATAATTTTCTTGTCTTCCTATGCAGGCAGCTTCTGCAATCAGTATGAACTTCCAGATTCAGTGATCAACAGAGTACAAATGAAAGTTCAAACAGCCAAGGACTGCATTGGCATCTCCACTCTTTCCAACAATGTGTTATGATATGTAAGACTTCAGGACACCAGAAGGAGCTGCTAGGCAGAACTACAATACCATCCCAACATATTAACTTTAACACAGAAAGTTGAAAATACATTAAAATATGAGCATTCTCTGAAGAGAAAGTAGATTCCTTTGAAATGCAGACCTTTTTTTTCTAATTATTATCATTATTTTATTATTTTTTAAGTGTCTGGGGAGAGGATATACCACTGTTATTAAAGATATTTTTCCTTAAAAGTCACTGCCTAGTTTCTACTGGAAGTGATCTCTGGAGGTCATTTTGTCCACTGCCACCTGCAGTCCAGGAATTTAATGTATTTGGATTTTTTCTTTGAAATTAGGAGTTGTTACATAGTAACATATATTTTCCCCTTTTTATTGTCACAAGGCAAGGATCTGTACTAGACCTCTTGCGAAATAATCAACCGCCTGGCCTTAAAAATAAATATTACAGTCTCCCAGGGTTGCATGTGAGACTGTAAAACTGACAGACCATGACTCCTCACCATCTAGTCTATTCCATCAAATTCAGTAACTACTTAATATTAAATTCAAAGAATGTTCTTAGTAAAATCAGTACTTACTTTCTCCCTCTTCCAAAAACAAATCAGGAGTCAATTTCTTGTGTTAGCTTTGCCACACTTCACATAACATATCTAGTTGCAGATGTTTCCAACTGGCTTGGCCAGCAAAACCACTGCCTAGGTAGGTATTTAGATCATGAAATTCTGTGTTTGCAATTGAAACCTAAAACCAGGTAATGCTCAGCTTGTTACTAAGCACTGAAGAAGTAAATTAATCTCTAATCAGAAAATTTCTTCAAGAACTCCAGTGATATCATTTGGCATGCAAAGATTACATTTGGTTTCCTTCAAGAGATCAGAAAAGACAAAGGAAGACAAGACTGCCAAATAACTTAAGTTGATTCTGTTTTGTTCTGATCTCTTTGTTAAAATCATACCAAATGCTAAGGTATACTGAATCTTCTAGCTCATGTGTCTTTCTAAATAGATGTTTTGACAGATTTAAGATCAGTTATATATTATTTGCGATGACAGACACTTCAGTATGAACATATTTTCAGTTAAGTAAATTTATCATCTTCGTTACCCTGTGAGTTCTCATATTAATTTTCTATCCTTCAGGAAACACCAGTCATGAAATAACTCAAACTGAAACAAGAGGCAACTCAATGAACAGGAAGTTCCAGCTGAACACAAGAACTTTTTTATTGTGCCATGGAACAGATCACCCAGAGAGGGTGTGGAGTCTCCCTAAGTGGAGATATTCTACAACCATCTGGACACAATCCTGTGCCAGGTGCTCTGGGATGACCCTGCTTCAGCAGGCAGGTGGGATCAGATGACCCACTATGGTCCCTTCCAACCTGACCCACTACTTGATTCTATATCTTTCTCCATTTTTTTTTTTCTAAAATTTTAAATGCATTTTAACACCACCAATTGGTAATGGGTAGCTTTGGTTTAGTTAACCTTTGTTTGCTTCTTTCATTAGAAGTGGATTTTTTGGCAGGTGTTGTTTGGTTTTTTGTTGTTGGGTGAAGTTTTCTTTTAATGGTTGACAGCTCTGCTTCCATAAGAGAAGTCCCAAAATCCCTTCAACATTGTTCTTATTTTTTTAAATTGCTACTAGTACCTGAAAATTCACTACTGTGACACATGCCTTGAAACAGGATTTTTAGCATTTAAATGAAAGAAGTTGCAAATCCTTATGTGAGCAAGTAATCAAAAATTTTTGAAAGTCAGGTTGACATTTTTTCCTTATTATTACATTTATGCATTACACATGTAAACTTTTGGAAACACCTGAAGCTATCTCAGGGATAAAGAAGGAACACATCTTTCATACTAACTGTAAGCAAACCTCTTAGATATAAAATTAAATAACTGCTGATCACTCCCTCGGCTCTCCAGTCAAGAAATCAGCAGGAGGGACTCTCAGTTGGTGTGATACTGAACCTGTGCACCACTGTGGTAGTGATTGACACAAGCTGTTCTTCAACCCTCATAACCCCACAAGAGAACAGCCTTCTGCAAGACCAGGAAAGGTAGGCAGCTTCTTCATTTCCTAAATTTCCAAGGCAGCAATTAAAACAAAAAAAAAAAAAAAAAAAACAAAAAACCAACCCAATGATGACATTTTGGGGCCTTGAAATACTCCCTCCTTAAGTAGCCTCTGACAAGCATACATAGTGTCTGGGCCAGTCACAATGGGATGTTCCAGCCATTCATTTATGGTCAGGCTCATTTTAACCTCCATCAAAGTCTGCTGTTGGGACCCTGTTCCTCCAGAAAAGCAGCTGGGTTATGCCCCTCCACAGTTTGAAGGCATTAGGTTCTCTGTGCACCAGCACTGAGAAGAGCCTTATGCCCCTCTGGGTCCAACATTCCAGGCTATGGGATCCACACAGTCCAGTAAATCTGTCTGTCCCTCTCCTCCACCAGGCAGGCCCCTCTAATACTGATATCATAGGATTCTCCACTTATTTCTTGTAAAAGTGGACTAAACCTTCTCTCCATAGAATCAGAAGTAAAATCAATTTGTCCACACTGCCTGAGAAACTGTCCACAAGAGCAGGAACTTTCCACAAAGATTCTCCATTTGTTTTTTCCTGTAATTCATGTGCCTCTAGGGTAAGGTAAGCTTTCCATCTCAATTCCTCACATGCTGTCAGTGGTCTCACAAGTAAAACCACAGGGTATCCTGTGGCTGTACCTTCTGTATCATCTTTTTAGCCAAAGGACACCTGCAGTCAATCACTGAGGCACAGGTGGGGAGTTGGACATATTTCCTCTGAATTGCTGGAGCTCACAGGACAGTTTATCACACAGTTTCTCCACAGCTGAGATGAGGGAGGAAGAAATACTGTCCTACATCCATATTCCTCAAGCTGGTAAATGGCTTCATCCACTGCTGCTGCCACACTGTCTTTCCAGACTAATGTATCCAGTGGGTTGGTGTGTGAGAATGGGGCATGCTGGACAAATTTCTGCCCCATGGATCACATGGAATGGACTTATCTGGATCTGTCACTGTGTGTTGTTCAGGCCATAATAAGTCATCCCTCACCGGGCTAATTCCCCAAGTTATTGGATACCTGTGCAGTCCATTTTCCTGGGCAACATGTAATATCTTCCTTGGAGGTAAACCTTTCCCTCGTGATTGATAGGATCACCTCCAGAAGCTAAGGGCTGGAGTCACTTCTCCAGTTACTTTGTCACTGCCTGCTTCCCCAGAAAGTGATCACAGCTGTTTGCCTTCTCTACCCTCTAATTCCAAACTGCTATCCCAAATATCTGAGCATCAGAGCAGGTGGTAACACGTTCACTGGGATGACAGCTGAAATCTTTTTGTATATCCTGCAGGTCACCCAAGGACAGGGAGTAGTGCTCAGCCCTTGTTCTGTCTCTTCCTCTCATTCCTTTTTGCCCTCCTTGTTCTCCATTACTAAACAAAACCGTGGGTTTTTCCACATTTCCTCTTGTACACAGGGACAATGACAGCAGAATTGCTGGTTCTGTGGCTCAGCTCCAGGGGCTGTCGTGGGGGTTGGAGTAGCTACAGAGCCTGTGGTCCTGTCACCAGCTCCAGGGACCTTCTCTTCTCTTGGAGGGTACTGAGCAGCACTGAGCAAGGCTCTGGGGCCAGACCCCAGCATGTTACAGAGATTTGTGTGTGCATATGAAATTGCCAGATTCACTTTTTCCAAACATTTCACTAGTTTTTTCAAATTCTGGACTTACTCAGGTGTAAAGTTCCAAACCACTGGAGGCACTCACTGTCCTAGGTACTACCCCATACCATCCCACAGACCCTGCTACTCATAAATACCCAGCCTCAGGGCAGATCTCTGGCTGATGTTCTCAATTACTTGTTTAACTTCAAAAAAACCCTCACCACCCATGTGCAGTAATGTGCTAGTTCCTAGCAAAAGGACCAGGTTTGTTTCAAGGATATTCAAAAACCTTTAAAATTCTCAAAAGCTACTATAATCAGCATGGGGACAAAAAAAGGAACATATCTCCCCCACAGGCTGACTCTGCAAGGAGAAAAGGCAAAAGGTGTTATTAATAATAGTTCCCAGTAGGTGACTCCTGATATACAGAGGTGACTGGTGTACTGAATACTTGTACCTGAATGGTTTTATGCCCAGCAATGCTATCACACCATAAGCCCTTCACATCCCTTTTTTCTACTACAAAGTACAAAATGATAACCCTTAGCTGAGGTCCCATGGAGGATAAACATCACCACAGGGAACACACACAGCAAGTCTTAACCCTGGGAACAAGCACAGCTCTGATAGCAAATAAATCAACATTGTGACAGCAACTACTAAGCCTACACGAAGAATGCCTACAATAAATTTGCTCTAACATGCTCTGGTCAGATCTGGCATTATCTCAACCCTTTGATCCCCATGTTGGGGGTCAAAAAGGACTGTCATGGTTTAACCACAGTCAACAATGACATACCCTGTCGTCATTCACTCACTTGGCCCTCCATCCCACCAGCAGAATAGGGAGGAGGACAAGGAAAACAAAACTAAAAGACACAGGTTTATATAAAATCAGTTAAATAATTGAAACAAAGTAATTATCATCATAAAAATAATAGCAATAATGATAGTAATAAAAGGGAGAGAGATGGATAAAACCCAACAAAGACAATACCATGCTCACTACCTGTTGACCAGTGCCCAGCCTCTCCACAAGTAACTCCTACATTTGATACGGATGATATTCTGTGGTGTGGAATATCCCTTTGGACAGTTCAGTCAGATGAACAAGCCATGCTCCCTTCAAGCTTTTTGTGCAGTTCCTCACTAGCAGAACATCAGACATGGAAAATCCTTCACTTATGGTAAGTACTATTTAGCAACAAACAAAAGAATCACTGTGTGTTATCAACCTCATTCTCACACTGAATCCAAAACACAGCACTGCACCAGCTACAAAGAAAAAAAATAACTCTTTACCAGCCAAAATAAGGTCACTTCATAAAGTTTATATTATTATGTTCAATCTCAGTAATAAATATTTAATCAATTGTGTAATCTCTTTGTGACAAAAGAGTAAAGCCAGGAATATGGACTGAGGTATCCTGGACATGGCAGAGATTGCTGAGGCTCATCTATTTCCAAGGTCACTTCTGTTTGATACTTATTCACATGGGACCACTGACATCCACAGGGGACACCCTGAGGTCACTACAAGCTCTGAGCACTTGGGTAAAGAAGTGGGGACTTGGGGACTCTGGGGACCCAGACAGGGCTCCCTTTCACCCCATGGCCAAGGAAAACACCTTAGTAAGGAGCTAAATTTTCCTATAGATGAATGAACATCAAGATCCAACAAAAACAGGAAAATCCTCTATATTTGCAAACAGGACTTCCTGTAAGGTCAACCAGTCAGAGTTTCAGTTCATCAGTAGATATGCTCCCTAGAAAACTGTATCAATTTATTCAATATTTAAAATTTTCTAATCAACTTTCCAGATGAATGGAACTAAACACTAAAGACACATTATATCACATTCAAAAAATGACAGATTCAAAACAGTTGACCACAAGGAAAAAGACAGAAGATGACAGTAGCTAGGAACTAGAATGGAATTAGAATTAGGATATCCCATTTCAAACTGCTTTGCATGCCCTTATACTCATTTCTAATCATGGCCTGATTCTTTAATACTGCTAATTGTGCAAATTCAGTTTGCTCCATCTGCATTTTCGACTTTTATTTAGAAAAAAGCAATTCTTTTCATTTGCATGATCCTTTAAATGGGCTAATTATAAATAAAAAATTCAAATTTCATAGGCAAAGTACAGATGGTTAATCTCAAGTTATAGAGAACTTAAATTCATTTTTTTATAAAAAATATTTTCAATATTTCATAACACTGGGCATGCAGTAGTGCATCCATTTAGATGAAATCAAAAAGCTTGGTAGAGTTACCATTTCTAAGTGCAATAAATTATCATAAAAGTCAAGTTATCAAAAGTAAATTTTTTCTGCATTAGACAAATTAAAAAAAAAACCCCTTACTATTCCATAAGCCAGCAAATCTGATCCTGCTGAGATCACACACAAAGGTTAAAGTGACATTTTATAACATAAGTCATTTATCCACATTTTGAGACAGCTTCTCACAGAAGAAAATAAAAGAGAAGATAAAAGCCTGTTACATACATTTTAAGGTCATATTATCACATTTTCTGTTCTACAGCAAGGTGGAAAAAAAAAGATTTATTAATGAACATACTACTTCAATTTCATGTTTCAGCATTAGGCAGAGTGAGAATTTGTAACTCATCTCAAAGATTTATTCTGAAACTACTGTCAAAAGTTAAGCCCAGACTGAATGTAACTTTTATTTCTTTTGACATTTGCTTGATACACAAAATTACATTTCAGGAACAGTCAATCCAAAGACCGTATTTCTGTCACTGAAATCCTGGCTTTTGATGGAACTCCACTTTTTTTGCTGAGAAAGTATCCAAGAAAAAAATAAATTATTTACTGTAGCTCTGTGAATGTCATACAAGTCTTCTGCTGAGTTCATCACAAAGTTTTTAATTTGGAAAGGGCTAAACTAAAAGTTCAGCATACCTGGGAATACATTGGTCACACAAAAAAATAAAAACAGCAAACAGAAACCTTGAGGGATCATACTGTATTTCTTACACTTCAATCTCTGGGGGAGTATCAGGATCCACAAGAAAAGATGAAACATTCTGATCACAAAAAGCTCTGCAAAAACACTGCATAAATTTAAGAACTAAATACTTGCTCTGGAGATATGGAAAAATCCTTATGGCGTGCAAAGTATCTCAGGTATTTAAAGATTTCCTGAGCTTATTTTCATTCACATTTGTCTAAGCTACAATATGTTATCCAGTATAAACCATTGTGATGTTGCTCTATTAACTAATTACACTAAAGAGACAATAAAATAAAAGGTTTGGAGGCTTATTAATTTATAGGAGAATAAACTTGTACTTCTATATTTGGGCCTCCTACTGCATTGAGAGATGGAAAAGAAGGCTGCCTTTAGAGCAGCAGAGGCAATGACCTCCTCTGGCAGATCTCCATCCCACCAAAGCACACAAAAATAAATGCACAGATAAAGAAACAAGACTACTCTGGGTCATCCCGTCAGAGAAAAAAAAAAATGAAGCAAATGGAAATTTTCTGATAACACAGCCTTGAATTTCAGCAGTGTAAGTAACTTTTCCATGCTCTTTGCATTTAATTTTTACCATATTTTTCATTAAACACTGTAGAAGCATAGCTAGAGGAAACTAATATATAGCCCAGGATTTAAAGGAAAGCAATAAGGAACGTTCTTATACAAATCCCAATTTTCAGTTTTAGGATTTAAGAGTTTCTAATAGTTTCTTATTAGACTGCTGCTCTGCCTAGTGTTGATAACTATAATACCATCTACCATACTGATCCCCTGCTTTCCAGACCCTTCTCCAGCCATTGAATAATGAAAAAAATATGGTTTGGTGGGTTTTTTTGTTTGTTTCTCTTTTAAATCCCCAATTAAGCCTTATAAGCAGCTTGAGAGAGGGGATTCTGCCCCTCTGCCCCCTCTGCTGAGAGCCCACCTGCAGGGCTGCATCCAGCTCTGGGCTCCCAGCACA
>JAXCLO010000001.1:12805095-12841729 GCA_035583995.1 Arremon aurantiirostris | reverse complement strand
TGCTGGAGCCAGCCCAGAGGAGGCACCAAGGGCATCAGAGGGATGGAGCAGCTCTGCTGGGAGGAAAGGCTGAGAGAGCTGGGGTTGTTCAGGTTGGAGAAGTCAAGTCCTTGTGGAGTGACCTAATTGTGACCTTCCAGCTCCCAAAGGGAATTTACAGCCAAGCTGGAGAGAGACTCTTTACAAGGGCCCAGAGTGACAGGACAAGGGGAATGGCCTCACACTGGCAGAGAGTAGGTTTCAATTAGACAGTAGGAAAAAATCCTTTGCTGTGAGGGTGGTGAGGTGCTGGAACAGGCTGCCCAGAGCAGCTGTGGCTGCTCCATTCCTGTAAGTGTCCAAGGCCAGGTTGGATGGGGCTCTTGAGCAGCCTGGTCTGGTGGCAGCCATCCTGGTCACAGCAGAGGGGCTGGAATGGGATGATCTGTAAGGTCCCTTCCAACAAACCATTCTGGAATTCTCTGATTCTTCTTACAAACACTTCAATCAAAAGTGTTTCTAATCCATGCTACTGCTCAACAGATAATTTTCAGTAAAATTATGGTCAATTAATATAATTTCCTAAAATCATCTTCATTCAACAGCTCTCCTTTCAAACTAGAACTATTAAATGCATGCTCTCTTATGCCTCTATTCCCTATTGGCTTTTATTTGATGTCAAGTTCTTTATCAACCATGATATTTTAGATGAAATTTTAGAGTTCACAACTGGATTTTCTCCATTTGAATGTCACACAGAACCAAATTTATTATTTGACAGTGTCCCTGAGGTTGGGGGATGTTTCTCTCTTTTCCCTGAAATTATATCACTAACAAAAATCACCAAATACAAGGTGCTGATTAATTGGGGCCAAATTAGGCAAGAAATGGTAAAAGAATAACATGTAGGGAAGCTGTTTTCCTACCACTGTAGATCTTAGATAAAAAAACAAGGGCCTTTCCAAGTTATCTGAATTATAGTAGGACGTGGCTGATGTCTCACAGTTGTAATTAGAAGCTCAAACAACTAAGAGAAGCATTTTCCTGACCTATATGAGGATGAGGAAGTTAAAATCTTATTCCCTTCCTTGAGAATATAAACTCTCTCATCAAATGGGTTGGCCTTAAAACATATGTGGCTTGTCTGATTTACTGAATTCAGTCTGAGAAATTAGAAAGTTGAGCTCCCAGAAATTGCTTTTATTTTGTAAATTACAATTACAGAATTCATGTTACTAAAAAAAAAAGTTTAAGAACTATGCAAATCTCTATATGTACAGACAGCCATCCAAAACCTGCAAGAATGTTTTACAATGAAACAGGAACTGTATAAATACAGTGATATTGTAATACAGTGATACATGTCTTTTTCTCAGTCTTTCCTGATTACTTCTGCCCAGACATATCCAATTTTATATAACTAAAAAAATGCAAAGAAAGAATCATCACTGCATAGTCCTAACACTTCTATAGATTCAAGTAGTAGCATCCATATGTGGAATCTTGGAACTGAGAATTTAAAAAAATTGTTATTACTATAGTTTATGACAAAAATCAGTGGTATGTTCTATGATGGTAAGGAAATATTTGTAATTTAAAAACAAACCAAAACAGGAAACAAAACCACCCAACCTATAAGAACAAGTTCACAACGGTCACATTTTAAAAGAAAATTTATTTAACCCTGGGGATTTGAGTTGATTCTAGGTAGAGATTTATTTTTTCTCCCTTTCTAAGCAGCTGAACCTCACATTTGTGACATACTAGAGAAACTTATTTTCTGTGCTGAAAAGGGTACTGTTTAATCTAGAAATATATTTTAGTTATATGCCCTATACTTTATCCCAAGACATAAAAAACTACCATACTTTGTACTCTCAGACCTTTCTCCATTATTTCCTCTTTGACTATTTTTCCATTATTGTTACTGATGGAAGATTAAAACATTTTGAGTACATTAAAGAAAGACCTTATTCAAATATTGAACTGCCTGTTGCTCATTTCCAAATTAGAAATGGGTATATGGATCTTTTTCAGCCTCAAACTGATCACACAAACAGACTGCAAGTTTAATGATTTTCTGCCACTGGAAAAAAATAAGAATTCTTCTTTCTCCATATGCAGTTAAAATTTACAGAGAGCTGGAACTCAGAAATTTAGCTTTTTTGCTGAGTGAACAAGAGTATAACAGCCTCAATTTGATCACAGGTGTATAAAGTAGCATATGCTTTACTTACTGGATGTAGGATCACAAGATGAAAGAAATCCTTCTAAACATTACAAAATGTGCACACAATAATCTTCCCACGTGATCCCAGTATCACACTTTTAAATTACTTGTGTTGTAATTAAAAACTCAAAATTATTTAATTTCTAAAACCTTCATATCACTGCAATGTAGAACTCTCTTGTATGCACCTTAAAAAGACCCAAAAAAATCCCAAACAAAAATCCCCAAATTGAAACTCCAGACCCCACAAGAGTGCTCAGAACTTCAGTAAGTGATAAAATGGTGCACACTGAGCTACAGCTTTAATTTTAAGCCATTCTTAGTTTCACTACATCAAAAATATGACTGTAATTGGTGCACAGAAGCAAAATAGGAACAAAGTCAAGCAGGAGCTCACCTATGTAAGCAACACAAGAGAGGATTTCAAACTGAATACAGAACACAAACATGAGTCTTCGGTATTCAGTGTAATCCCCAAAATATCCATTTAAATTGAGAAGCTGCACATCACTGACTTTTGTTAAAAAAGTAACAGCTTCTAACTTTTTCAGAGGTGCATAGTGGCGTAGGCAGTCAACATTTCAGTCATATTAAGGGTACACACTTCTCTAAAATAAAGTAGCTGATAAATTTCAATACTGTATATATTCTTAATGAATTCTGACCAAAAAAAGTTTATATACCTTTTCAAGCATTAGAAACAAAACATCCCAGTTGTTCACATTAACAGTGGTACAGGGAGTAAAGAAAACTTTGTTTCAACTCAAAGCACCCAAGTGCCAGCACTATATAGAGACACACCATGAAATACACTTGGATGCACTCCAAGATTGAGAAACACCAGAAAAGCAATTGAGTGTTTAAGAGTCCATCTGTCTTTCTGACACAGTATGGATTCAGTCCCCCCAGACGAAATTGTCCTGGCAACCTCAGCAGTAAACCAGCAGTCCTGGTTTTACTCTGTCAGTAAACAAATGGAAATGTAAAATTTTACCTCATTGTCCTGTTTTGACTTCGAGGCCAGAGAAAGATAGCAAAAATGCAATATATTTTTGATTGAGGCTATGTAACCATAGTTCCCCTAAAATCATTACTTTTATCCATAAAGATTTTGCTCTCTAAGAAATGATTAAATACTGGAATATATATAAAGACTGCCAATCAGGCAGTCAAAAGAAAAGAAAAAAGAGAGGAGTTGTTTCCTGCACTTATATTTTTGCATGTTTCCTTTGTTAGCACCAGTCCATGAATCAGCCTTAATTACTGTAAGAGTAGAATTAATTCCTTAAATATCAACAGAGAAGTAGTGATATGTTGTAACTCCTGAATCATATGATAGATCACCCTAACATATCTTGAAAAAAAATTGATTATACATCTATTTTTGCAGGAAGCAGCAAGTGCATGGGTAAAGATATATCACTTTATAAACACTCAGCTGTTTGCATTCTTTGAATTTCTTCATGGATGTGGTGATATGGTGATATGGAGAAACAAAATTTCCTGTCACATCACAGAAACTTTATTAAAGGCAAATAGACCTCTACAAAGAGTATTCATATGTTCACAGCCTACTTAGAACATCTAAATAAATGTTTATACGGCTTAAAAGACAGTTTATACAATAAATTCCATCACCAACTCAGTTGAATGCAAATTCCCTGTACAGGAGAAGCAGGAACATGACTGCAAGCTATACAGTTGTCTGATTATATTTTTTTGTTCTTACCCTAAAAAATTCCTTACTTTCAGAGACCCACCCTTTTTCACAGATTAGTTCAGATTAAAATAGTTGAAAAGGAAAATAAAAAACAATTAAAAAATAAGGTATTTCAAGAACATATCAGTATAAAAAGACTTTGAAAAAGTCACTTTCACTCTAAGCAGTAACAAAATTGCTAAGAAGAGAGCACAGAATTCAATGCAATTTACAGCAGATATTAGATTCAAAAGAGAAAGAAGTGGCCATAAGTATTAAAAAACACAGCTGCTGAAATATTACATAATGAGATTCCTAAGACAGTTCCAGAAGGGTTATTTTATTTTTTTTCTTTTCATGTTTCATCAGTACTTCACAAGCTCTCAAATGCACACTATCTGAAGTATTTGCATCTATGGCAAAGAAAGGAATTTAAATAATCTTTATTCAACTGTTTCAGATGTAAAAACTGATAGAATGTATTTCTCATCAACTTTTTAGGAAGAAGTAAGTTACAAGTACTAGAGAATATGTACGTATTTGCTACTTTTTTTTTTCAAGTATTAATGTAATAATTGTTTGGCTTACATTACCAAAAAATTCAAATATCTCATTGAGTCTATTATTGAATCTACTTTGATGACTGTCCTTTCAAAATCTCCTTGGTTTTCTTTCCTCAACATAGCAAGCAGTAAAATTAAATCCAAAGAAGTCTCGGTATCTCTCAGTACTGTGAATTCAGACACACACAAACACCCTACCAGCTGCTTCCCAAAACTCCAACCAAAGAAAGTCTGCACGCCAAACGATGCCACACAACACTGATTCTGCCAAAATAAACTCTACTGAGCCATGGATGTGGCTCAAATATAGAGATGTGCAGAAGAAACAAGGCAGCCACAGGCTTCCTTTAAGAAATCCCAGAATATGCTGTGTTGGAAGTGACCCCCAAGGATCACTGAGTCCAACTCCCGGCGCTGCCCAGGACAGTCCAACAATCCAACCTGTCCCCGAGAGCCTTGTCCAAATGTTCCTTGAGCTCTGGCAGCCTTGGGGCTGTGACCATTCCCTGGGGAGCCTGATCCAGTTCCTGACCACCCTCCAGAGGAAGAACAGTTCCTATTATCCAAGTCCCTGTAGTTGAGCAACTCCTGAGCATCCCCAAGGGCAGTTTCCACCACATGTCAGAACGCAGAAAATTCCTCTGGCTGCCCTGGCGGGCTCGAGCCCCTGCCCAGGGAGCTCTGAGAGCTTGGCACAGAGCCCAAGACCCCTGTGCCTTTGATTTAGCCCTTGGAAAAAACAATTATCAATCTTATATGAAGAATTACAAGCCACGAAAGTTTAAGTAGAATGATAGTGAATTTATCACAGGGTGAAAATTAGATTTTTTTGGGGGTTTTTAGAATGGGGGTTCAGGGGCAAGAGGGAGGAATGAGACATGTCCAGCCTTTCTCCTCCTTTTTCGTGGCCTCCATCTTCTGCTGTGATGTTGGCACTTTTAGATTGGTTTAGAGTAGAAGCTCACTGTCTAACATAGGTGATAGGTATTGGGGAGTAATTGTAAATATTGTACACGTAGTTTTTAGTGTAAAAAGATAACACAGCCCTGGAGGCAGGCAGAGTGCCTGGACTGTCTTGCTGAGTCAACCTCAGCAGGTGAGGAGAAAGAATTTTAAAGATGAGAAACAATAAACAACCTTGAGACCGAGAACTGAAGAGCTCTGACTCCTTCTTCAATCACCGGGCTGGGAAAAGAGACTTTCTAACACATCTTGGGGTCTCTCTGACCAGCTGGAGACCCTGAGAACCACACACAGCCTGTGCCCATCAGGCCAAGCTGCAAAGCCTGGCAGGCACCAAAGCCCAGCCTAATCAATAGGGTGAGCTGCTCACTCTGAAATGCATGTTCTGCTTATCACACAGTCCCATTCCTCTAAAACACCTCAGGGATGTAACCCTCTTCTCATTTTTTTCAGGCCATTCTGAATGATTCTCCTCTCCCTCACATCTGGACATCACCTATGCCAGTTCAAACACCTACCAAAACATTTGGGTTTGCTAGACACACTGAAGGGTTACAATGCCATCTAAATTGCACCTTTTGTGTCTGGTTAAAGAAAAGCCATGGGGATAAAATTCCCAAGAGCATCTAAACAGGCACAGCTCTTATCAGACAGGGGCTTGAAACCCTGTTTTCCCCAACAGGAATGTCACACTTCCCTAGTCCTGGGTCCTTATTCCTGTTAATGCACAATGAGAGAGAAGGCAGCTCCCTGGGGCTGTGTCCCTTCAGCCCAAGGTGAAGCACAAGAGCAAGGAGCAATGGGAGAAGCTTTCATGGCTTTCCCAGGAGGACACCAAAAATCATCCAACCTACAAATGGCATAATGTCATGAGAGAAACTCAGCAACTTGTGGTCTGAATCTCTGAAGCGGTGTAAAAACATCTTAGTACCTGGTTGAAATTTCCAGCTAGAATTCCGTAAGGCAAATTAGACCTCCCTCCAAACATGAGAAAACATTCCATGTTCCATTTTATCCATATTATAAGATTGAAAAAACTAACGGTAGTAATATATTTTTTATAATTAAAAAATTACAATCAGTAAAGCAAGAAATTCTTTACTGCTTAAATTTCACTTTCTTTAATGATATTTTTTTTTCATATTAGTTACCCTGCAGCTTGTACTACCTGAGCTCATCAAAGCTGGTCAGCTCAACACCTGCAGGGTGAAATATACTAAAAAATAACCCAAGAAAGAAGATTAAATTAGCATCTAATCTCTTTTTTTAGGTGAATTTTAGTTTCATAGCTCTTAAGTAATAAGTAGAAATTTGTTATTAAATTCAGAAATATATTTTAGGCCTTGAAACTCTTTGATGGATCAAAGAAAGATGGAATCCTGTTTCCACACAAAACCTCCATGTATAAAGAAAAAAACCCTAATAGAAACTTGGCCTCAGCCAATTTTATTAGATTAATGCAGTATGACAAATCAATGTAATATTCCCATATTTACGGCTTATAAGAGAGACTGATTGCTCAGCTATGTAAATGTAATTTGCTTGGTTGAAATTCCTTCTCCATCCTCCCCTGAATTCTTACTTTCTGCATCTCACACAACAGAAAAACAAGGTGAGCTCAGCCTTTTAAAGACTTTGAAAAATTTTAAGACTCAATGAACAGAAGTGATGCATTAACTCCTTGTGCCCCTTGTTTTTGCTGTTTAGTGCTTATAGATAATTTCTGTGGCCCATTAAGCCTAAGGGGACTTTAGCAAAGGTAAATTCTCTGGTTCTTATCTGGAAAGATTATATAGCAGTGTTTTAACTATAAAAAAGACCCCACATACAGACAATCACATATCAAGTAAAGATCTGACAACAGAGCCTGGTTTTCCCACAGACACAAACTTCCTTTCATTTGGTGCAGCCCTATTCTTTGCTTTTTAATTTTCCTCTTAAAAAACCCAGTCAAAGAAAAAGAGCATCCAAAACCAAACCAGCTTTTTTTTGCTTTTCCATGGAAGGTTCTCAAGCTTTTTTATAAATTTTTTTTATAATTGTGTTTAAACCACTAAAGAACTCATCATAAGCCAGTTTATGTTGTAAATAGTTATAGCAAAATAATTACACTGTTCAACAAAGTAACATAATCAATTTAAACTCATCAATATAAAGGCTAACCTTTCCTTTTCAAAGAAATCCAGATGTCTATTTAAAAAACCCTTTTATATTAAAAAAATTGGGGTATTTGATTCAAAGTATGTTGATATAACAGATGTCAAATGGCAGTACATATAAACAAATACGTTTATAAGCTTCAAATCAAAACATGACTTGTAACAAGTTTTCAGCTGTTAATTGGCTCTTACTGAACCGTTTTAACATAATGATTTTTTTTAGTTAGGGAAAAAATCAAAGTAAATCTTTTTATGATCATTGTAGTTTCAGGGTCTAGTAACTAAATCCACGTTTGGTATTTTTTATTTTTTACCCCAAATCTAATATTTTCCACAGAAAATAGACATGACCACTGACTTAAAAATCTTCCCTGATGTTGAAAGCATATTTCATACAAGATTTAAGCTGGTCAAATCACCTTACACCATCCAGGCATGCTGTATCTTCCTCACATTAGAGAATATTTTTGAAAACACACAATAATCTCTAATTTCCTTTCCAAGTGAACCCTCAGAAACACTCTGCCATACTTTTGAAATGTAAGAAGGAGATGTAAATGTGTAACATTTAAGAGATGACCTTATCTGTAAAACATAAAAGGCCACTCAGTTGTGGATGAACAAGGAATGATGTTTTTCTGTAAAAATCTTAATCATAGATAGGATTTTTTCAAAAGCATATGGAATTGCTTGCAGGGTAATTCCTATGTAAATCTTCTTTGGACAACTGTGACAATAAAACCCATTTTTGAGACATTACCTCTAATTTTTTCATAAGATACTGTTGATACTGCACTTATTGTTCTGAAAATGTTTCCTTTCTTCACTCTGAGGAAAACTGACAATTCAGCACTTCAGCAAAGAGCGTTTCTTTGCAAGAAAGTACAAAAACATGCTCTAAGAAAACACATTATGCAAATGCTGCACAGCCTAATCCATATTTTACAACCACAAGAATAAGCAGAATAGATATGCTAAACACTCTTGAATGTTGGCTTTCCCCACTAAAATACCTGCATTGTTCTTCCAAAGGGAAGCAATGCAGACATTAATACAATTGTGCCAACAGAACTCATGGCAATCAACTTGCATTTTGAAGGCATGGGGTACTTATCAGTTAGAGATCCAATTACACACGAGACACCACATCCAGCTATAAAATATTTCATGCATATTTACAGGGTTTTTTAAGCAATAAATGACTCATCTGATTTAACTAGCTTTGATGTTATGTTTCTGTTAAATTAAAAACTGCTGCAGTTCAGCTTGTTACTTGCTTGCAGGCTATGACATGCTGCCACCAGGTGGAGATAATTTAATAAGAAACCTGTTTATGTACAGAGACAGTAGGAGGACCTTCATAACATGAAATTGTTACTGTAAATTAACCAATCATGGAGGGGGAAGAAGGCAAATCTCTAAATTAACTAAAGAACTGGGATTTATACTTTGTATCTACCACTAACATTAACATACAGAGAGGTCAAAACTTGATAAAAGATATTCTGATAAACCCTCAGAGATTTGACCTTCAAAAATTGAAAAATTCATACAGAAGTTCACTAAAAAGGCTCAGCAGCAGTCCTCAAACCAGACAACCAGTTCAAATACAATCCTGCAGCATTACACTCTTTCACCAGTGTGTGTACGTGAATAACTGCTTAAAGCAAACAAAAGACAAAGCAATTTGAGGCAATTGGGTCAGGAAATCAGTTACACAGAAGTGCTGCTTCTTGAATGTATGCAACAGATAGCAGACAAATGTATGTTTTAAGTGATAGCAGTAAAAAATCTGACTGTCAAAGACCATGCATGGCTGCTCTCTTAGCAGAGACAGATTATGGGAACAGCATATTATTTTCTTTAGGGACTGTCATGCCACTGCACTGTGTTTCTTCATGATGCAATATGTATTTAAAAGGAAATACAAACAGCTTTACAAAACACTTATAAGCAAAATACAATAATTGGATGATGCAGTAGAGCCATCCGTTCATGCTCATGTTCTACACTAGCAGTGCAATCCACTCAAAAGCACCACCCAGCTTTAGATAACAAGAAGAACAAGCATTCTTTCACCCTGAAGTCCTTGCTGGATGCAGATAATGGAGAAAGGAAGGCTGAGAACAAGGAATCACTGTATCATCCATGGCTTGACCCTCGGGCTGTCTCCAGCCAGGGACACTGCAGCACTTGAACCACGTCTGGCACGCAAACTTCACTCCCTCCCAAGGGCAGACACCAGGAGATTTGCAATCAGGGAGATTATACAGAGCTAGGCTGGTGGAGAGGTTCATAATTGGCTGCATGTCAAAACAAAATTGCAAGAACCAAACTTCCAATTTAGCTTTACTACAAATTATACTGCAAAGCAAAGGTGGGGTTGTCATCTCCTGGGAAAAAGGCCTGTTAATTTTATGTGTCTGTCTGGGGACCTACATTATTTTTCACGTATTTACACAAAACCTAAAAGTAGGCATTCATTGCTTTAGATCTAGAATATCCTTCCCTATTCTTCACTAAACTTTTGGTTTAGTTCTTCAGTACTTAAAATAAAAATAATGTTATCTTCATATGCAATTGCCTTAGAAACCCCTGCTTTAAAATATTAAATAATTTTTCATAGTATGTATTTGAGAGTATCCTGTTTGTCTTAATTTGTGACATAGAATTTCCTCTCTAGTTAGACAGCAAAGTATAAAACACATTGATACCATGAGAGATATGAAGTCTTTTTAATTATACTTTGTGACATAGAATTAAGACATTGCAAGCAAAGAAAAAAAAACACAGCACAAGTATTTTAAGTTGATTCATTTATATTCCTCTGATACAAGCTATGTCGTAAAATGAAGAATAAAGTAGCAAAGTGAAGATTGTTTCAGAGGTGTTTTTAAAAGAAAATTTTAATTGTAAACGTAATTTATTTGTAAATTGCAAGCCTCTCACTGAAATGCATTTAGTCAAACCTATTTAGGGAATACAGGTGGAAATTCTGTGGTTGGTGTTGTGCAAAAAGCTAAAGATTGCCTTCTAATATGTAATCATTGATGAGATGTATCAACTAAAGACATAATAAATTGGAGCTATGATGTCGTTCAAGGATTTAATATGAGACTGGAAGAGCATTTCAACATGGACCAGAAATAGAAACCAGGTGTTTCCAAAAACTGGAGAAAAATCAGGCTGCATTAAATACTAGAATAATATGCATAGAAAGTTGCAAGAGCAGCTACATGGAAGCAGGAAGAAATTATCTTCCTGTATCTTATAAACCTGTGTGAGTTTATGTACCTCACAAAGTGTCACCCATGTTTTCTGATGGAATAAAATGGTTCAAGATTTATAAGCAAAGAAAACACATTCAAGCAATTATTAAGTGGTAAACAGGATTTAACAGAACCGGGAATAAATGCCTGGAAAACATTGTCTTCTACAAACTATAACTAAAAAGAAAATATGTACTTTAACACATACATGGTTAGTTTAAAATACTTCCAAATTATATGAATTGAACATTAGTAGTGGCAAAAATTTCTTTTCTGTATTGATTACACTGATATGCATCAGATGTACTTGATTCAAAAAATGTGAACAATATTGTATTTTGGGCAGCTTTTTTGTGGTAAATCTTAAAACCTTAATGACAGTGATATCATTTTAAACTAAGACCTAAGCAACTTTGATTTACATGGCAGAATATCTACAAATAAAAAAAAATAATCTTATGTTACAGAATTTGGATGTCTATCCTGCCAGAGATACTGCTGTTTCATAAGAGAGGGTATGGAACATTACAAACTCTTTCCATTTGTCCTTTCATTTCAAGGAATGAGTGGACTTTGACATGTTGAATGTAAGTTATCTGCTGGCACTATGATTCTCTTTTTTCCTTAGACGAAGTTGCTTCTACAACATTGACTGAAACCAGAAATAGAGAACATTTAGGAGAACATTTGCCTCTCTTATGGGTATCCAGCCTTTTTTGCTGTCTGGAAAGTCCAGAAAAAGCAGCTACATTTAAGAAATTAATGACACAACCATAGGAAAACGGCAGAAATTTGTCTTATCATTAATTATTTAAAAACATACAAAAGTCACAATTAAAATTCTTCTCCTCAAGATGAGTCACTTTTTCAGGTCTCCTCTGCAGAGAGTACAAATGCTGATTATTTAATGTTTTCAGTAACAGACTGGCAAAACTTACTTGGTTATGATTTCTCTGAATACCAGATCCTTCTTTAAACATATCCAGAATAGTTTGTGTCAATTTCACAAAAAAATTAATGCTTCTGTTTTTCTAATGGCCATAACGCCTATTTTTTTTTCATTCTTTGAAAATTCCTACTTATTTTGTGAAGTCAAAGCATTTAGAAACCCTTTATTTTGGTGAACAGGACTGCATATTTCATAGCACTTGTGAAATGCTACCTATTTTTCATCTCGAATTTTGGGCTTAATTATCACTAATCCATAATGAGAACATGAAATAAGTGAAAACTGAGATGATTCTCATTGCATGATTAATCCTCGCACAGATTTTACAAACATGAAATTCTAGAAAATTTCCTGAACAGATGTTAATATTTAGAATGGATTAAGTATTAAAAAATTAATTTCAATATACTTGTTATTTTACCAATTAGAGACTTATAGAAGAAAATTCAAGTTTTAATTCCAAAAATTAGCCCAAAAGTGCTGTTTGCCTGGGTTTTTTTATTAAGTTAGAGATCCTAGTTCTGTAGGCACAGCATTACCACATCAACCTCAAACCCATTTACCCCCCACTTTAAAATCACTTAATTTTATAGAAATTTTTTGAAGTATTTTTGAATATTTTCCAATTTTCTTCACTCTTATGGAGAAAATGATCACATTTTCAGACTAAAGATGTTTAGTCAGCTCAAACTCATTGTATTCCTCCACCAAGCATATACTTGAATGAGAGAATAATTCTCTTTCCTTCCACTTGTCACTCTTGAATTGTTAAAGAGGTCAAAAACATCCCTCTCCACTCTTGAGTAAACAAACCAATTTGCTCTCATGTCCTGATACCCTTTCTTATCTTGCATGAACACTTATTCCTAAAAATGAAAATAATATTAAAAGAACAGACTTCATTGAAATATGGTAAAATGGTGCAACTAAATAAAATTAATTATATTTTTCAGATATAGGAGACTAGAGGCTATATTGACACCTACAGCCTCACACACTACTTGTGCAAGAGCAGCAAACCTGTACTGGCCAGATATCTTTTAAACAGAAATACAGAATTTGCTGGTGAATCCTCAGTTTCATTTAAGATTATGGGATGGAAATTACTTGCTCATTCATTTTGGCTTCGACTTGCAATTCAAAAATCTTTCTATCATGATCCCTACCATCAGTTTCAGTTTTTCTTTGCCCTTTTAAATACCTCCTTCCCCTCCTTACAGAATCTTGGCATTACAATAATGAATTTAAAATATCTCTGATTCCAGAATGCATAGGATAAACTCAGAGTGTGTTCTACCATCACCAGCAAGCTCAAGAAGTGTTACTAAAAGTAAGAGCAGGCAATCATGGTAGGAATGGTTGAGATTTCAGAAAGATCTGAGTTGTAAGTGTATAACTTGACAAAGATGGTTTGCATATCACAGAGGAATTACTAGATTTTTTTTTTTAATTTAGGTCTCTGAAACTGGCTTTTTGTCCTAAGGCTTACAGGAAGGGAGAAGAAGAGAAAGGAAGGGGTGGAGGGAGAGAGACAGTGCCACTCCTGTTTCCTACCATGCACACTAAGTTAAGGACAGACAGACAAATCCTGCCAGTGAGTCACAACCACTGTTCTGCAGATCCAGACAATTATGCATTACAAAGATAAAACATTCTGACTCGTGCACAGGGGGAAGCACTGCCTGAAGTCCTTTGAGATGAAACAGCACTCCTGTGTAAGAAGCAAACCATGGGAATGGGTGTGGGGGTGGCACAGAGCAGGAGGAATGAGTGCTGAGGGTCTGGGATGCACAATCTGCTCAATTCGTCCTCTCTGCATAGGCTGCATCACTGGAAAGTGTTGGGAGGTAACATTTCATTCCACAAATATGTATGGAAAGTCTAGAATTCCTAGCTATGCAAAGAATATTTCCCTGCCTACTTCACCCTCTTACCATACATAACTTATTTACAGAACTTAGGAAATGATAAACTCTTCCACAACTTTCCTTGTATTTAAAAATTCACCTAGCAGTCGAGCTTGCTGCCAAGCACTTACTCAAACCACCAGTTCAGTATGAACCCGATTTGTGTTTTCCAGAGGGTGTTTTTGTATGGCTGGGTTTTTATAGATGTATAACAGTATAGTTTTCCTCCTATTAGTAAATTATTTATATGTCATTGCATGGCTTCCTCTTCTCTGCTCTGCCTCATAGGACACCCAAATTTTCACTTGCTGCAATTTAAAAATAACAGTGCTCAAATGAACTAGTACAATGAAATAATTTTGCATCTCAGTAAAACTTTATTACCAGTCACCACTATAAAAAAACCTGAATCTGCCCTCTTATGCAAGAAATTGACTATGACACCTGTTAGTTACAGCCACCCCTTTTGTCTTCATTTACTACCAGTATCTTCATGCTGAGCTCAACAAGACAGAATATACAAAAATACACCTTTAAGAAAAAGCAAAAAATGTCATATGTATACTAAAATTGCAATTTAAATAGCAAAATGCTTCTGCTGGGATAACTGGTTTAAAATTTGGAAAAGAAGAGGTCTACATGAAGCTTAAAGAACTAATTAAAGATATGGTGGCATTTAAATGTTCACAGCAAACCATTACTATTTCATTTGAAGAGGAAAATTTACAAAAAAATAGGTTAAATATGAATATTACATTATTTTAACTTTGTGCGAACAGCCTGTAAACTTAAGAAATCCCAAACATTAATAACAAGAACATCCATGTCTGTGAGGAGGAAGAGTATTATTGCACTCCTCTAAAAGGATTTTGCACTTCATTTTAGATAATCCTCATTATCTCAGGTTCTCTGAATAACTTTTTTTTTTCCCCATCTTTTTTTCTAACTGTTATCTCAAATATTATTGTAACAGTTCAAGAGAAATTTCTTGGAGGATTTTTTTTTTTGGGCTGGGTAGGGAAAAGGGAAGGAGGAAAAGGGCTGTTGGTGTTTTGATTTACACATGAGAGAAACAAGCTCAGATATTGAATGATATAACCCTTTATTGAAAATTACCTGTAACTGATCATAAGTTTGTCAGATAACTGGATAATGAAGTTATCTGGCATATTTTGACTTGAAGAACAAACCAAGTACTTTTAAATTCCTAAAATTCCCTCTTAGAACTAGTTTTAATTTTCTTTTTTTTAAGAGCCTAAGGATTTTGGATACAAAATGCACAGTACTTCCCTTTCATTTGAGGCTGTTCCTGCCTTTAAACTAGCTGTTAACTAGTCAAGGAACAATGAACTGTATTTCTTACAGCTGACACATTCAGAAGTTAATTGCTGACATAGATTTGGCAGCTGTCCCAGTACAGGAAAAAAAGAATGTATGGATTCAGGCTACTTTGCATTCTGGTCAGAAACACGCACCAGCAACATGACAACGAACTTTGCACTCAAAAAGGTCCCTCTTTCAGAAGGCTGCAGATTAAATAAAACATCTTGTTTACCAAAGTGACAGATTTGGTCTGTACAAACCAACAATCAAGATTAAAATATCAAGGAACATATTACATGCAACAAACTAACCTTTAATAAAACTATAACTGTTCTTTTCAAGGAGCCTATTTAAACATAAGAAAATGCCCCACATTTTTCTTAAAGTGAAAAAGGGGATACATTCTACTAAGATACCCACATAATTTTCAAGAAGTATTTAAATGCTAGTTAAAGATAAGAAACACTAAAAAATATTTATCAAAGATCCAATTGAATAGAGAAATTAAAACTATTCTGTACACACTCGCAAAAGTCCTTGTATTTCTGAGCAAGTTGCACTTTCTGTTGGGTTACTCCAGTGATACATGCTATCAATTTTAATCATAATTTATCTTGTGTTAGTGTAAATTATACTTTTGTTCATCTGAGTAATCCCTACAAAAAGAGAGAAATGTGGTCTTGTTTTAACCCTGCAGAAGCCAGGAGGGGAGGAAGGGGAGCAATGCATCCCCGAGCCCTGCAGAAGCAGTGCAGGGGCACGTGTGTGTGTGCCTCTCATGGCATTGCCACAGCTCCAAGCAAGGCAGCTGCCCAAAACATTCCTTTCTGTAACTGAGTGCACACTGCACAGCATCCAGAACAGTTATATAGAAGTTATGTTATTGACTTTGAAGATAAAACTATATATCTCCATTTCAAAGGGACATTGACATTTTTCCAAGTCGTCTGGGGAAGAAGAAGTGCAAGAATGAATATTCATAGATCAGCAGAAGGAGGTGGTGATTGAGTTTATAAATTTATGAAATATGATTGGTTTAAGATGTGAATATGTATTTTCATATAGGATTAGAACTTTCAATGAAATGTTGAGTCCCTTGCCCTCTACATTGCCAATGGTTAAAGCACAAAGAAATTTCACCGTAATGAAATACGTCAATATATATGAGCTACATCAGTTACTCGAACAAAAGTACAGCTGCATTCTCTGTACCTCTCTTCTCTTTACAATCCCCTTCTTGTTCTTCCACTGGTCTTTTCCAAGCCTTTTAGACCTAACTCTAAATAAATTATGCTGCTGTTTATACAGCCAATTCAATTTACAGCAATAGATAACCTCTTGTGTGTACAAACAGTGAAGAAGACACATAAATTTTGCCCCTCTAATTACTCTGTTCTCTCAGTTGTTTTAAGGGATCAGGGAATGTGCATTCCAATCTGCATTCCAGAGCCCTCCCCATTTCTACTGTGGGATTAAAGAAACTACACAGGGTTGCCCCAGCATTTGGTACCCTTTACACTGCTTGCTCAAAACACCTGTCTAAGTAACAATATTGCCTTTTTAGAACATTGATTAAATACATAGACTTATTTAGCTATTTCTATATTTGAAATTATTTACAATAATTTGAATATTATCAGTAATTAGTTTTGCATTTGTGTTTGTGGATCATAGAAAGGCAGCTGTGTAAGACCAAGGCACCTGTGTTTAAATGGAAACAAAACTCAGGAAGACAAAATCAGGTCCACCTTCACTCCCAAAACATAAAACCACAACTACAGATATCCGGTCTGGCAATTTTAATAAATGGAGCTTGCAGGAAAGAAGAAAAAAGCTTGGTCAGGCTCTGAACTCGTCAATACTAGAAGCATCTTTCTCACCCAATTTCATGCACCTGAAACATTACCAGTCCTGCATTCACAACCAGCTTAAAACACCAAATTAGCCTGGATGGCCATGGAAGTAAAACAGTTTGGTTATTCTATTTAATTCAGAGAGATACATGCTCACAGCACTTATTTCAAAACCACAAAAAAGTAATTTCTGATGCAGCGTCAGAATAGTGATAGGGGAGCATAAACCTTTAAATACATGTCTTACAGGTTGTTTTCACCCACATTAGGGTGGTTTTTTTTTGCTTTGTGCTGGGTTTTTTTGTTTGTACTCCTCTCCTTGCCCCCTCCTCCCCAGCAATGTATTTCCCCACCAAAAAGCACATTTCTATTTTGATTTCCTGATTTCTTAAAAAGAACCACCCAGCATTCCCCTCACTAATCTGCAGATGTAAATACAGATTTCTGAGAGGTACTCCTTAGGATTCTAAAAAAATGCTCAATCAAGCCCACCAAACATTTCAGCCTCAGCTTTGGCCCATTTGAGAATCAAAATGCATAGCACCAAAGAACAACAGTGAAACCAGTTGACAATCAGCACATCTTTTCATGTCAGTTTGGACTCTGTATGACATAAGAAAATAAAAGCAGGATGACTGTTACAGCACTGAAATGAAATCAAAATAGCCAGTTCAATTCTGGATTTATGATGGACTGACTTTTCTCAAAGTTTCTTTATGCTTAATTTAACATCAATTAAGAAAGGAAATATCCACAGGGGCATGACTTCATTCATATTTTAATTCTTGTAAGACTGTAGGAAAAGTATTTTCATAATGTAAAGGAAAAATAATAAAAAACCACTCAAAAGCATCCATAAACCCCCATTCCAACAAAAAAGCCAAAACCCAGTCAAAACAAGCAAATATTTATTTAGGTAGGAATTGAACTTTACACAGAGGTATTTAATGAACAATTGAACTCAGAATGGCGATACAACTTTTTTTTGTATAGAAGTGTTTACTGTGAAAAGTAGCTTTTGCTTCACTGTGCAGTTTTTTTTCCTAATTGCTGCTTAGAAAAGCTTAAATTCTAATTTCTGCTGTTTTAGTAATTCTTTGTCATAGACACGTGCAGCTATTTTTAGGACCAGATTTCAGAAAAACATCAGGCTACAGAATTTTAAGAGGAGGGATTGTCTTCCAATCTTATGAGTGCTGTGTGAGACTTCATGTGATGCTTTCATTAGGGAAAAAAAGAAAATCATGGAAAGGGTTGTAAAGCACTGAAACAGACTTCCCAGGAAAGTGATGGAGTCACCATCTCTGGAAACATTCAAAATTGTGTGAGTTTGACAGAGGACAGGGTTTAGTGGTGAACATGGTGGTGATTCTGGGTTGATGGTTGATAAACCTAAAGGTCTTTGACAACCTTAAAAATCCTATGATGTTATAAAAACACCTCTGGACTATGAAAACCAAATGCTTTGTTTTAGCAGCCCTACCATTTTAAAAAACAACAAAACAGTAAAATAACACATAAAAAAACCCCACCCAAATAAACAAAAAAAAAAAACCAAAAAACAAACAAAAACAGAAAACCTCCACTACTGACCAAGAAACATCTCTTGTTGGAGAAGAACAAACACTCAGGTTCCTCCTTCCACACAGCTTGAGTTTCCCATCTTCCCCCGTTACAACACTGGTTTTTTTGATCATTCATGAAAGTAATTAGATAATTCTGTCATTTTCATAGGTAAAAACAGACCATCACTGCAGTAACAAGATTTTATATAGGAAGACAGATATGGATATAGGGATGTTACTTATTTAATATCTGCAGGTCACAAGAAAAAGAGTTGACATAGTCATGAACAGAAACGGTTTTTTCTGCATCTCCACTGTGTATTGACTTACATGTCTAATGACTAATAGTATCTAAAAACCTTAGAGAACACTCTGAGTGAGCATCACAGTCTGGAAAATAGTCACAGACATAGTTAAGGTGCAACAAAGCAATGGAAACAGTCACTAATAACACCAAAAAAGAGTAATATTTACATAGAATAGCTTTTATAATATTTACATGATGATAAAGTCTTTTAATTTTCTGGTAGACTCACTGGCTACAGTTATCTGTCCTGTTTTAAAATGAGCACAGAGGAACAGAAATCAGAACTCCATCTAACAGCAGAAGGGCTTTTCCCTGGAAAAGGGTGCTTTCTGGGATTGCTTAGTTGTGCTTGTTTGGTTTTTTCCTAAATCAGATCACATGTAACCAAAAATGCAAAATATGTGATTCACAGAGAGGTCTATTTCCTTTCATCACCATTTTTACTCTTTATTTAGTAGTTTCCCCAGCCATATCTGCTCTTTTATGCAGCAGATAAAGTGTTCATTCATGTACCTAGGACCACAAAAAGAAAAAAAATAAAAGGCTGTCAGAGTGTGGCACAAAGGGTTACACAGAGTGAAACAGGTGATTCCTGAGATTTTAGAACACAGATAAGAATCTTTTGATTTAAACTACTAATTGCAAATTATATAGAAATTTAATGCAAGATCAAAATTATTTTTAAAATTAGCAGCGCATTCAAAGGCCATGCACTCACAGAATTGAAAATCACTATCGTGACAGTAAACAGAATTCTCTAAATTTTCTTCCAAGAGTGGCAAAATCAGAATAAGTCTACCATAAGTTTAGCAGCACTGTACAGAAAACACCACCTCTGAGAGAGTTCTCAAACCCAGCAACATAAGTTTTTTACATAAACAGGCTGTATAACCCAAAGACAGAATTCTAATTCACAGAAAAGCAGTGCACAGGTGCTGGAAAGGATTATTTTGACTAAATGCTAAAAGCTGTTGAAGCCAATGTGTGGAATTGCCATAAACTGGCACAAGTCCCTGGAACATCTGATGGCTCAGACAGTGGCACTTACAGACCTGCAGGCATGACCTGAATACTGAAAGCCTAAAGAACAATTTTGACCAGTGTCACAAAGCCACAGACCAAAACAAACAAGTAAATCAAAACTCTCAAAAAATAAAGCAAAACCGAGTGATGAATTTAGTGATGGATTTTCACACTGAATGCTAAACTTCCCAACACAGTTACAGCCTGGGCTACAGCTGAGTGACCATGATGATTAATTGCAATTTTTTCCACATGTTCCCAGAGGGAGACAATGAAACCAGCAGCTTAAATATTTGCAATGTATCTTAGGATTTATTATTAAAAAGCACAGAGAAAAATATCCTTTTTGTATCTTGAACTTTATCTCTTGAATAGAATCTGGCACACCAGAACACCCCTTTATCTTCCAGTTCTTCCGTGCTCTTTGATTAGCCCACACTTTTTCAGCACTACTTATAAACATGCCCACTACTTAAACACACAAAGTTAGAGCTTGATTTTTCTATTCTTCACTGAATCAAAATTCCCACGTACTCATATGGAATTTATACAACTCCTGAAAGCTTCAATCAGACCCTGAAAAGTGCAATCAGTAGAACCCCTGAAACACTTGACTCCAGTGGGAGTTCCGTGGCTGCAGGGTGTGCACAGTTCTGTTAGCAGAACTCATCTCACACAACACAGTTTTCTTAAAATAAAAGAAAATAAAAGTCTGGAGATGTGGCATTCATATCACACTACAGACAGTCTCCACTGGGAAAACTCAGCATTAGCTTCTGCTTAACTCTAAATTTGGGTATTGTTCCCCAACAGAGAAACACAGGAGCATGTGAATGGCTGCATTATTTACTACAGATAGCAATGCCCAACTGGATATAATTCATCTTAAATTCCAAGATGAATAAGACAAGATTTACAAAATTAGCATTCAGGAACAAAACACCAAACAGAAAGCAGAAAAACCAAAGATTCTGTTGCAAAATAAAGATCCCTCATACCAGATAATTCAGGTGATTAGCAAAAACCAGGTATAAATGTTGCACAATGTTGTCTTTGCAATTCTCTATTATTGCTAAAATAAAATAAAAAATTAAAAATTCAAAGAATTTAAGGCTGCACTTTGTAAGAACTGGCGCAGCCTCACTTTAAGCGCTGTATGCAGTTTTGATGAACTCATTATAGGAATTGTATTACAGAACATCCAATAGGGAGCAATGAGGATAATGAAGGGTCTGGAGGGGAACCATGTGAGGAGCATCTGAGGGTACTTGGTTTGTTCAGCCTGGAGCAGAGGAGGCTGAGGGGCACCCTCATTGCAGTTACAATTTCCTCATGAGGGGCAGGCACTGATCTCTGGGGTGACAGCAACAGGACCCAAGGGAATGGCCTGAACCTGTGTCAGGGGAGGTTTTAGGCTGGGTATTTGGGAAAGGTTCCTCACACAGATGGTGATTGGACACTGGAACAGGCTCCCCAGAGAAGTGACCACAGCACCAAAGCTGACAGAGCTCAAGGAGCATTTGGACAATGTCTGTGGCACATGGTGGGATTGCTGGGGTCTCCTGCACAGGGCCAGGAGTCAGATACCGTGATCATAGTGGGTTCCTTCTAACTCAGGACATTCTGTGATTCTCAACCATCTCAAGGGTAACAATACTACTTCTCTTCTGATCATATGCTACACAGTCACTGCTTTTTTGGTCAGAAATTAATTTTCATCCTGAAGGGTTGGTATTGGGGCTTTTTCATTTATTTTTTAATCATTCTATATCCATTTACTCATGTATCCAGCTTTGTTTTAAAGTATCTTTGCTCTTTCCATATGCTCATCACTGGGAATCATCTTTCTAGCAATCAAATCTCTCTCATCATTTATTTCACCAGGATTGCTGCTAGACCAGTTTTAGCCGTCACCTCCTTGTAAGCCACAACCTGCAGCACTGACTATAGTGCAAAAGAGATACTTACAAACAAAGAAGCTTTTTTAAAAATTGGCCTGATTCAGATCAGCTTAAAATTCAAGTAATTCACATTACTATTTTTTAAATTAAAATAGCTATTACCAAAAGGGCAGGAAAAAACGCTTAAAAGAAATTAGGGAACTGACTACTAACCAAAAAAAAAAAAACCATTCAGTGTAAAGCCCATTAATATAACATGTAGTTCTGAATCCATCACATAAGAGATTGGTAGCTTCTCTGCTATGTGCAATTTCAAATGCCACAGAAGAGTCAAGTAAGGAACTGGTATGACTCCACTACTTAAAGCACCACAATTAAAGGACTGAACATTATTTTTTCAGATTTCTTTATCTCTTGTGCAAGTTGTTGACACTTTGTACCAAGCAGATCAAAGCACCGGCAGATTTAGGAACAAATTCAGGCAACAAAGATCTGCCAAGATTGTTAGGGAAGATCACACAGATATAACCTGACATACCCCTGAACATTGTAGGTGCACTGACAGAAGTATCACACTTTTTCTGTTCTGTACTCACTTGTTCCCTTATGGCTCCTGCTTTGAGTCTCTGTTGAGGTCACTGGAGCACATCAATCTTCTTCTGATCCAGTAAGCACATTAGTTTATGAGTATGGTAGGTTCAAGAACTTAAAAAATGCTGTATTATGATCCTCCAGATAACTGGTCTCCAGTACATTTAATATACCCTCATTTGCTATACTCTTCCCCATAAATCAACTACACTGAATCTGTAGTTTATTCTGCTTTGATCAATGAAAATAAAAATGTCATAATATTAACACAATACAATTGCACCTTGATTACATGTATCCTCTTAAAATAAAATAAAAAAAAGATTGTATCATCAGTTAAAGGAACTGTTCATAATAAGAGGGAAGATTACCTCTTCCTTCCTATTTATATCTATCTATCACATCTTTATGTTTCTGTTAAATACTTTGTTATTTTAACCATGGACCTGAGTTCACGCCAGCCAAATTCAGCTGAGTACAAAGGTCTACAAAGTTAATGGGTTTGAAATTACTTGCAGCTTGACTGAATCTGGTGCAACATCTTTTAGTAGCAAGAAAATTGCTGGCAATGAGTGTTTTTAATCTGAATTCATACCATGCTCTAAAGGGCACCTCTTGGGCAAAGGGGTCAGGACAATGACTTCTTGTGTGAAGTAGGAATTTTTCCAGGCATGAATTTTGGATCATAGCTGATATTGTACTTTAGATTACAACTGCAATGCAAAGCATTAGTTCAGTATTAGCTAATGGGAAACATCATCTTGAAAAGAAAAGTTTCATTTGTATCCTTATAAGTTATGAATAAGCTACAGCTCTGACTATTGCTGAATTATGAGGTTATTCATCAACCTCTGTCCACTGTTTAGCAATACTACTCAGGTAATTAGAACATCAAATTAAAACCAGTGCAGCCTTCTAAAGTCACAACATAAATTTCGTTAGGAGGAAAAATTTAACTCAGCAAAATGAAAATGAGCCACTTGTATTTCCCTCTCAGGTTTTTTTTTTTTCTTACCAAGAGCCACTACATCTTAAATGAATATAAATTAACATATCAAAGATCTATGCTCTTTATGGAAAGCTAGTTCTTGAAGGAACTTATTTAGTTAAGAGGAAATTCATTTCAGTAATGATAGGCAGGACTACTAAAGAGGCTGACAAAACCTCCATAGTACTACATGCTGCTTCCCAATTTTATCTGGATGTTATCCATCCAGAAACTGGATATTTCAGACAAGATTATGCTTGGACAATGGAAACTGGTAACAAATTACACCCTTGGTTAGTAGATCTCCAGGTTTGTAAAATAGGTTTCTGAAAGACTTGTTCTCTTCATCCTTTTTGCAATGGTCTTTATGCATCACATTAAAGAGCAGGTGAAAACAAAGAACCACATTTTTTGTTTTCCAGAAGAGGCAGGAAGCAGGTAAAACATTTCAGCAGGTGTTTGGCTGCAAATTTTCAGCATTGTTATTAAATAGGCAGAAACTGTGTAATGAATCCTTAGTTGATGCACTTCACTGTCACATTTCCCAGATTAATCTACTTGAGACAGCAAAATAAATGCTTTTAAAGAACTAGTCCTTCTTGTCTCTCATGCAAACACAAACTTAAGTCAATGGATGGTCTGCTATGACTAAAATTAGCAGAGTTTGGCTACAATCATAGAATGGCTCAGATTGGAAGTGACTTTAAAGATCATCTCATTCCAACCCCACTGTCACGGGCAGGGACACTTCCCACTAGACCAGCTTGCTCAGAGATCCACTCAACCTGGACTTGAACAATCCCAGGGACAGGATCCACAACTTCTGTGTGAATCCTGTTCTAGTGCCTCCCAAATGACAATATTCACAGATATCTTAGTATCTAAGCACTATGTTACAAATATCTTATTCTGCAGTAGATCATCAGACTTGCAGTTCACTGCCATGCATTCATTAAGGATCCAGCTGCTAATGCACAAATGCAAAGAGAGAAATTTTCTGTTAATCCTGATTTCCTAAATCATAACAGCAGCATAAAGGGGCAGTGTTGCCTATCTCATGCTATTTAAAAAATAAATGCTGGTGACCTCCTGCCATTTCAAGAGACACTTTCACATACTCCAGTGAAGCCACTGGAATCAATGGATTCCTGCTAAGAATGAGCCTCTGGTTGTTGCATCCACGGAGCCACTCAAATGCAGGACATCCAAAGGTTTGGCAGTCTTGTGAACACAAGGACTTCTAACATTGTTGATGCCTGTATTCTTCCTTCATAACTTTTATTAACACTTAGATGTATTTCTTTTCCAGTATACATGTATTTCTTTTCCAGTACACAAGGATTTTAATATTGTAATATGTCACCACAAAGAGCGGTAACCAGATAAATGACTCTCCCTGTTTTTCTTATTTCTTTCTATTCAATAAATTAAAATGTAGATTCTCTGCTCATCTACAGCAAAACAAATCAGAAAATGTCTTCTCCAATTAATGATATCATCAATCAATAGATAACAGATAATGCAAAAATTCAGGCATGTAATAAAAATAGGAACCTTAGTACCTTTACTTTTGAAGACACCCCATTAAAGATGCTATGGCATAACAAAAGGCATCTGAAGTGTATCTTTCTTTCCTAAATTAAGTCTTTTGTTCCCTGATATAGTTTAAAAATATAAAACCCCATTCAAACAGTTTTAAGAGGAACTGAGCTACAAAAGCAATAAAAATATTTTGTTAAAGAGTGCAGAATTACATCACTGAAGCTGGACACTCTCGAATACTTGAAGTATCAGCAAGCAGTGCTCTGAATGTCCTATTTAATACTAAAAAATATTCTGAGTTTTTAACTAGTTACCAAAAACTGAATATTCTAGTCCAATACCTAAACTAAGAGGCAGTTAAATACACCAAGGGGGAAGCCATGACACTGTCAGAATCAGGCCATGACTGATTGCTTAGCTCAAAATAAAAACTGGTGTTAAGATGTAAGCTACCAATAGGCATGGATCTAGCCTGTGAGACTCCAACAAGCCTCCAGATCTGAATACCTCTGGTGATCAATAAGTTTTTCCTCCAGTCTCTCCTATTCCTGAATTTCAAGAGACATTGAAAATGAGATTCAAATGGCCTGCAGAACTTCAGAATACACATCATCAATTATACTGCCCTTATTTCTTAGGCAATTGTGTATGCTAAAAAAAAATTCAAACTAGCAAACAAAAACCAAAACACCCCACAAAAAAAATCCAAACAAACAAAAAACCCCAAAAACCAAGTAAACAAATAAAACATCTGGCATGAATTAGTTGAAAACTGGTTTAAAATCTGAATACCAGACATTATCCAGATTCTTTACCTGGAGAAGTTCATATCCTACTCTTTCAATAATAGATTTTCAACTCACAGACACAAATTACAGTGAAGTTAAAACATGTGTTTCCCAAAATGTCATATTAACCTGACTCAATTGCAGTGGAATCAAGTGGCATGTGCTGAATGTAGCTGTGGGATTACTGGAGTAAATTGAAAGAAAATCAGTAGGTAAACATGAACCACTTGCAAAAGGTGCCTCAAAGAAAAGGTCAGTGAAAGGGCAAACAAATACTGCATTTGTTCTCAAAATATTTGTTGAAGAAGGTGGCCATGAAAGGCAAATAATACATAAATTCATCTTAACAATCCAGCAGCATTTCCATAGATAAAGATAATGAGTTATCTAAATAAATGTGTTGTGCTGAAAGAGGAAAAGTCCAAATTATGCTATTCAACCTCTAAGACTTTGAAGCTCTGTGTCTATGACTTTATCATTCCTATGTTTCATGATTTAGAGTTACTGCAACTGATAAAAGTATCTCTAATTCCATTTGCATAGGAGTCCATGAAATAAAGCTCTCTACATATTTCTTATCTGCCTTTTTCTAAGTCAATGTTTCAGAACTCCTCAACAGTTCAGGCTTATTTTCAGGCAGGTATTTTGATTCCCATATTTACCTGAAGAGGAGAATGTAGCCTAAACTAGAAAAATCAAACATTTTTGTTTGTTTTAGAAGGGTGAAAACAAGAAGGAAAGATAACAGCAGTGTTTTAATCTTAATGCAATTGTACAAATCAACTGGTAGAAAATGCCTACTTGAAGTCTCAGGACCTGCATCAGATTTCAGTGTACAATCAGAGTACAACAGTAGCTCCACTTAATCCAGTAAGCAAAATCACTGATTTCAACAATTCCAAATGTCATGGGTTCACTACACAAAAAGCAGAAAGAAGCAGGATTCCGGACGCTTGGTGAATAAGACACACATGCTGGCATCTCCCAAGGGGAAAGTTCCTTATTAACAAGCAGCCCCTTTAAATTACTTGTAAAGAGAAACTCTTCACAAAATGCCAGAAGAACCTTTGTACCAAAGCAGTGAAAAGAAGAAAGTTGAAGCACAACATACACACTCCTATGAATCTCCCGGATGTGCACAAAAAAAAAAGCTAACCAAAAGGAATGTGTATTATGCAGAGTGGTAAAAAAAACAGGATTTTACAATTTGGGAAGGTGCCTATTTCATCCACTTCAAGTCAGTGTCCCCAGTCACTGGTAAAAACCAAAGAAACTTTATTTATCACTACATATCTTAAAAGGCAGATTTGCAGAGCGTAGTATGCTCTTTTTTGGTTTGTGGTATGGTGGGGAGTATGTGTGTGTGTTTTGTTTCAATTTTTATTAAAGCAAAGCTAATTCAAGCTCGATAAATTGTCTGGACAGCTTTGAAATGTTAAGGAAAAAATCCTTTTGTTGGAGCATAATAACACTGCCAGTTAAACTCCTCCCTTGTGATGAAATTAGGAGAGGGACTATTTGGTAGATAATTATGACATTCATAAGCTCTTAACGTGAGGGGCTGGGGGAGGGGGTGCCTGTCTGCTGCTTGTTCTCAAACTGCTCTGATTTTCTGGAACAGAACAAATGCAGCACAGTTCCCTCTCTCCAGTCTTGAACACCAGCACTTCTCAAAGAAAAGGCTTCAGTCATTCTTCATAAAATCTACTGCAGCTATATCCTTCACAATATAAATCCTGAACCCAGGAGTTGCAATATTTCCAAAGCAAACGATCCAAATGTAGTTACTGACTTTTTCTTAGCCATCCAAACTATTTAAAAAGTCATATTCATTTAATACTCACATAATAATGCCTTTCTTAAAAACAAACCAAAAAAGTAACCCTCACAAGCACCACAATCTTCATTTGGTGATGTAAGTGTTCCTCACCACTGCATTCTCAAAAAAAAAAAAAATCCCCAAGAGTTTTTGGAACAGCCTCTCAAATAATTTGATTCACTTCAAGAAATTCTCAGGATTACTTCAATGTGGGGTCAAAAAAACCCATGTACAACAAATCACCTCAATAATGCTCATGAAAATTTAAAATAAACTCCCCCCCCAAACACCACTGTAGAAAATGCCTCTTCCCTAGCAACATAAATGGGTGTATTTTCCATATGCAGATGTTCTCCCATTCCCATTTACTATGCCCTGCTGTGGATTGAGGCTGCACATTTCTGTTCTTTCTACAGTCATTTAAAAAATTGTACTCTGCCACTGCAATTCCCTTCCTTTATTAAAAAGAATAAAATGAAGCTGTTTCTTTAAATTGAGAGAAATAACTTACTATCAATATTAGGTTTATTCAGCTTTCCTCCTCTTCTTTCCATCCCCCCCTCACACATATCCTATAATTTTTAAAACGCGGTTTAATAGCATCTCTAATTCCACTCCATTATTTATCTCCTGACATTTGCGATAGTAAGAAACCTAAACTATGCAATCCTCCCACGCTGCAGAAATCACACTTCACAAAGTCGCTTTCTACCCTTCCTCCTTTAAAGGAGGAGGCGCATTATTCCACATCTCCATCCTTACACCAGGTGGATCCATGCAAAGCCTGCAGGAAGCGTTCCTGATCTCCTCCTCTGCCATCCCAGTGCCGGCTGGACCCAAAAGCCTCCGGAGCGCTCCTGAATCACTCGCTGCTCCTCGGAAAAACCAGGGGAGTATTTTCTGTAGAGACTGAGAGCACCTGGTGCTCTCTTTTTACTAATTGTGGCCGAAAGAAACTGCCTGGATTGTGTCAGGCTTAGCCACGGATGCATGGAGGGAGAATTGGCAGCTGCGGTTCTTGGTACCCCGAGGCATCATGCCTGACCCCTGTCCCCTCCTTAAGGGCCACAAATGTCACTGTCCCTGCACAGGACAACATGAGTGGCACATCCAGCCCAGCTAGCCCCGCACAGGACACTGTGGGTGCCACATCCACTCTTTCCAGCCCGGCACAGGACACCGTGGGTGACACACAAGACACCGTGGGCGGCACATCCAGCCCTGCACAGGACACTGTGGGTGCCACACAGGACACCGTGGGATGCACATCAAGCCCCGTACAGGACACCGTGGGTGACACATCCAGCCCTGCCAGCCCTGCACAGGACATCGTGGGTGACATCCAGCCTCGCACAGGACACCGTGGGATGCACATTCAGCCCTTGCCAGCCCCGCACAAGACACCGTAGGTGGCACACAGGACACCGTGTGTGGCACATCCAGCCTTCCCAGCCCTGCATGGCGGCACATCCAGCCCTTCCAGCCCCTCACGGCGGCACTCCCAGCCCTGCCGGCCCCTCATTGTGGCACATCCAGCCCTTTCCAGCCCCTCACGGCGGCACTCCCAGCCCCGTCAGCCCCTCACTGTGGCACATCCAGCCCTTCCAGCCCCTCACGGCGGCACATCCAGCCCTGCCCGCCCCTCACGGCGGCACATCCAGCCCTTTCCAGCCCCTCACGGTGGCACATTCAACCCGTTCCATCCCGTTTGCAGCGGGGCGAGGCCGCCCCGTCCCGGGCACTGCCCGGCGCCGCCGTGGAGCTCGGCCGCCCCCTGGCGCCCGGCGGCGGCAGCGCAGCCCGGGCCGGCCCCGCTGCCATCCCGCTGGGGCGCTGGGGCTGGGTGGGGTTTATTTCCCCCCAAAACCTCCTTGGGAAGCGGGGCCGCCGCCCACCCCGCAGGTGCAGGGATGGTAGCCTCGCACAGGGCACAGGGGAGCAGCGGGAGCAGGGACAGCCCCGCGTGGCTCAGCGCCCCGGCCGGACGCCGGGAACTTGCCCGAACAGTTTCCAAACACCGCGGTGGTTATTCCTCAGCCAGCGGCTGTGCCCCTCCCGGAGCCCCTTCCCGCCCAGGCTCTTGCAGGAGCACAAATCCTTAAGTAATCACGCAGGGGACGTCCAAAAATAAACAAATAAATAGCTACATATACATATATATGTATATAAAAATGTGTATATACATATATATGTGTGTGTGTGTGTATATATGTCAGCCCCAGAAAACAGACCAAACCCCGTGGCCGCACCACAACCCCCAAGTCCACGTATCTCGAAGCACTGTACGTATGTGCATAAATACACATAGATGTATATATAAATATATGTACAGACACATGCAAAGGGCGAAGCGTGCCCGAAGGCACAGCCCGGCGCGCCCCGATCCCGCCCGCACCTGCCCCCGCACCCCGCGGTGCCATTCCGTGGCACACGGGCTCCTCCGCACCCGCGCACAGCCCCGCGGCCCCGACAGCGCCCTCCCCTCCGCGCCACCCCGAGCCGGGGCTCGGTGTCCCGGCAGCGAGCGGGGAAGGGATTTCCAGAGAGGAGAAACCCCGAGAGGGAGACTTCAGGTCAGGTTTGTCACGGACTCTACCGCCGGCACTTCTCCCCGCTCCTAAGAACGAAGCCAACACTGCCTTCCCCGCGGACAGACGCGGATTTTAAAGACCAGTGCTCGGCAGATTTTGTGTATTCGCTTCATCTCTCTCACACGTTTATCGGGCACCAAAAAAAACCCAAAAAGGTAAAATCCTATGCAAAGCAGCTAAGTGCACTTAGCACTGTCCAGCTTTTTTTTTTTTCCTCCTCATAAATGACACCTCTTGAAGACTGAAACGAAAAAAAAAAGAAAAAGGTGGGCGATGAAGCAAGTTTTAGGTCCTTCTTAATTTGGTTCCAGGATAACGCATTGCTTTAATTTTTTTTCTCCGTTTCTTTGGGCGAGTGGACTGCATAGGCAAGAATAATAATTTAAAAAAAAATAAATAAAAAAAAAAAAAGGAAAAAGGCGGCCGCGCTCCGCTCCTACCTTGCCCGCTACTGAGGAGCAATCCGAGCAGGTAGAGAGGCAGGAGGCTCATGTTCAGGAGCTCTCGCCGGTGGACAGTTCCAAGTCGGAGGATGCTCGGCCAGCCCAGGCAAACCCTGCCACTGCTGCTTGTGCCGCCGCCGCTGCCCGCGCAGCCCCGCACCCGCGGAGCGCCGCTCGCCAAGTGCCGGCCGCGCCTCCCGCGCCGCGCTATATCGGCGGGGCCGCGCCGCCGCGCAGGGGGCGGGCGCACGGCGGAACCGCGATCCCTCCGCCGCACTCGCACCCGCCACGGCGGCGAGCGCCGGGCCCGCAGATTCCTCCGCCGCTCTGAGAGGTGGTGGCAGCACCGGAGCATCCCACCCTGCATCCCCTCGAGCATCCCACCCTGCATCCCCTCGAGCATCCCACCCTGCATCCCCTCGAGTATCCCACCCTGCACCCCCTCGTGGATCCCCTCCTGCATCCCACCCTGCATCCCTTCCCCGATCTCCCCCTGCATCCCCTCCTGGATCCCTTCCCCGATACCCCCGCGCGTCCCTCGCCGCTCGCCCCTCCGGAGCCCGCTTCCCCCTCTGCTGACGGAGGGGACCCAGCCTAAAGCGGAGAGGCGGCGGCTCGGGGGAGAATCCCACAGGGAAGCCCCCTCCAGCATCCCGGGAGAGCGCGGCTCCGGCTGCCCGCGGGCGGGGATGCTCCCCTGGCACCCCCGTTCCCCCCGGAGCGGGCGGAGGGGGCCGGGATCCCCCTTTGCACCGCGGGAAGCGAGCCCCGCGTACGGGTGCGCCTGTAACTAATCCCGTCGGGCTTGTGCTCATTCGGCTGTCTAGGAATTCACTCGGTCTGACTTCGGTTATTACTCCAGAGTAATAGCCGAATACCTCGGCTATTCGCGGCTGCGTGAAATAAAACCGATAAAAAAATAAATTGCTTACCGTTTGGATGCTTTGGTGCTGTCTGGCTGAGGATCTTGCTTTGTAAGGAAAAAAAAAAACCTGCAACCTGCATAAAGGGGTGGTTTTTTTGTCCAGCTTGACTTTGAGGAGGTAATTCTTTTTTGAGGGGGTTAATTAAGCTATAGGCTCCAAAGCAGGTTCCATAAATTTGTCACCTTACCACCTGTATGATATATGGAAGGAGATAGAAGTAGATTTATATTAATGTGAAGCGGTGATAGTGGATAATAAAGGATTAATCCAAATTAACACATCCCTAATATTTTTTCCCAACCCTTCCCTTGCCCTTTTCAAGAGGATTTGGGGAAGAGGAGGGAGACAAGGAGTCCCTTTGCAGCAAACTAATATGAACGACATGATCGGTATCTCCAGCTTGGCTCCTGCTGCACAGTAGTCTACAAAATTCTGAAATATAGGAAGAAGAAATATTTTTCTGGGAAGAACAAGATAGGGGATAAAGTCCAAATTCTTTCCTCAGAGAGTGGTTTTAGGACACTTGGGGATAAAACAGAGTGAAGAGAAAATGCCGGTGGAAGGGAATGTGAGGGCTTTTTGCCATTGATTGGTTGATCTACACCACGTAAATCAGAATCATATTGCTCAGCTCCACACCTCACAGTCCTGCTCTTAAGCTAAAGATTTTGTAATATAGTATAAGAGGAACAGGTTCATATATATTTAAGTGGAATTGAACTGATATTCCTCATAAAGTTTTGGAAATCCAAAATATGGCAGCCTCAGCAAAGCCTTACAGGTCAGAATGGGATTTATGTTTAGGAGGTGCTCTGCTCATGAATGTCTTGAGAGATTCTTAATTGCAGGAGCTTTTGGCACCAGCCTTTAGTGCAGGTTCAGGAAAGCACAGCAGAGGAAATTTTTTGGTAAAATTTTCCCAGGTGTAAAAGTTCCATTAGCCCTAGTACCCAACTACAGCAACAGACAGCATTAATATATTAATATAGAAAGGTAATGAAAGCAATTATTAGATAAAAACCTTAAAAATAAAAATAAAATTTGCTCGGCAAAGAGCAATAAACCCTCACTATCAAGTGGGTAGGATGCAAATTTAATGTTTTGGAGCATTTCCATCCAGCAAAAGTGGAATAATTAGAGAAAATAAAAGGAGTGTTAATAGATAAAACCAAATAACTTGTACACATACCTGAACATCTATTACTCTGTAGTTGAGGGTCAGAAGCACCTTAATCTGCACAGGTTCAAGGAATGAAGTCCATGTACACATGCCCCACCACAACACAACACAGAAGAAACTAGGAGGTTTCTTGCCCGTAAGAATGCTGCTATCCCCAGTTCGCTTATTTTAAATTATCAATATGGTGAGAATTTCACCAGTGTCAGGTCTGAGTGACTAGTTCTTGCTCCTTTGAAATCAGGTGAGGATGCTCTTCTTCCAAACAGGATTCCTTGTCCTGAGAGCTCTGCCATGTCTGCAGCAGTCACCAGAACACACCATGTAGGCTGTCCACAACACATTGGTACAGCATTTGGAGAAATCTGTTGTCAGTCCAGCTTTTCAAGGAAAAGAGGAACATTGCACTGCTCTGAAGCAATGGAATAAAACAGAAAAATATGAGTATAAGCTCAAAAATAATCACATTCTTGTAATACCACAGTGAAATACAGAGGCCTCCCTGAAGGAAGAGGCAGCAGCTGATTTGCTCATCAGTAAGCATGTAGCTCAATGTGCTCTGTCACATATCCCACCTAAAATGTATGTTAGGGCATGTTGAGGTCCCTCCTCCACAGTGGAGGGACAGAGAGAGGAGGGGAGGAGGGGACAAAGTACATGAGTGTGCAGGGTTTCATTGTTTCTGCTCTTATAGAACAACTCATTAGTTAGAAAATAAAGATCTGTAAATAAAAGTGTCCCACGGTGAACCACAACAGCAAATCATGCTGAGGTAACACAAACAGGGATTAGAGAGATGCAGAAATAAAGCACAAATTTTCTGCCATCCAAAGCTATATGACTCTTGGTGCTCATGACCATACATTAAATGAACCAAAAGATGAGAATTTCAAAGTGCTGTAAAACATTAATTAGTGCCAGTAGCAGTCAGACCTGTATTATTTCCCATGCTTTGGCTTATAGTGTTATTCCTTAGAGTGTGCTGTTTTCTGGGAGGAAGGCTGACATGGAGTTTAATGGCTGTGCTGAGACTAGGGCACAAGAAAACATGATTTCTGGATAATACAGCATGTATAACAAATATGCTGGCAGAAAACAAGCATATGCTATGAAAGTTTTAAATTAAAAAAAAAAAATAAAATCAAGAGCAGAAACAAACGAGAGTATTATCCCATGTGAACTGCTAAGAGGAGCAGCATCAAGAAGTATAATGATCATTCTGCTGGGGCAGTTATTTCAAAGGTGAGGAACTCAACCTTTGATAGGTTTGATAGGTTCCCAAAGCAATTAAAACACAACTCCAGTGACTGGAAAGTCTTGCCAGGAAAATCTCAGGGGAATAGAAGGGAAAGTATTACCTAATGTTACCAAAGACATTTGATTGGTACCTTAGATCTTTTGGGGTATCACACTCAGAATCAAAGTGGATATATCTGCAGGTTCCCTGTCTTTTACACAGTAGCCTCCAGCTTTCACAACTGTGCTATCATGTGCAGTTTTTCACCCACAAAGATTTACTAGCTGTGAAGTTTGCAAAAAGACAGCAAGAATTAATTTTCCCTCATGTTGCTTACTTGTTTTGCTCAGTGAGATTATTTATACAGGAGTCTGTCCTCCCATGTGAATAAAAGCAGCAGAATTAGGCTCCGGCAACAGAAACATTTCAAGCTCTCATCACTGCACTTGAGTCAGTTTACAAGAACTGAGGATGTGTAAACTTGCTGTGACTGAACTTGTCAAGAATCTTCTCCATGGTGTTTTTACAAGGATTATTTTATTTTTAAGTTGATTGATAATTGCATGTTCAATGCAAATGTAATTAAATATAGAAACTGAAATCTTGGTGATGATTTGATAATGGATATTTATCCTGAGATGCATGTTCCCCAACGGACATCCAAGCTGCCAGAAAATCCAGCTGGATTTGCTTACATGTCTTCAAAACTTAAATGTTAAGGGAGCACCTTAAAATTAGCTAAGAGTTTTAGGGGAACGTATGGCAATGGCACAGTTACAAAAAAAAAAAAAAAGGCACAGAGATTGTATATCTGAAAATAACTTGTGAGGAGCTGTAAGGAAATTGGCACATCTTGTGAGCAATTGTCAAATGTTTTGGGGAACAGGAAGGGGGAGAAAAAAGGAAAAGAGAAAAGACAAAATACCCCTTCTAAGCAGCACAGTATGTTGCCCTTGCAGGATAATGCCTTCTGCCAATAGGGTAATTTTCAAAGGTGCTTATGAACAAAATTGCTGATCATCTCCAAAGTGAGTAATTATCCCAACTAGGATGCTTTCCTATGAAAACTGCAAACACAATTGAAGTGGCACTAAGATAAATTATACAACAGTGAACAGCAGCATTATTGTGGTGAGGAAATGATGCACAATAAACAAAAGAGTTTCATAAATGTTTACACCACATTTATGTTTCAAGTTCTTACAATCTTATAGGGACTTTCATAAAGATATAACTTTCATAAAGATCTGAAATTACTATGATTTTGGATAAACATTTTATGAGAAAGAGACAAATTTGTTGTTTCCACTCTGTTTCAAGTCACTTTTAAATAAACAGCTCTCCTTTCTGCTAGAGAAAATTAAAACAAACCTGAAATTGTTCAGATACTAAGAAGAGATTCACAGATTTATTTTTTTTGGGGGGAAGGGATAATTCTTTGTATCATTTCTGGAACTGAATAATGACAAGGACAAATATAAAATAATTTTGTCCAGGTAAAGCTGGCTGCTTAATTTTTGGAGATAGCAAGGTTGCTTGAAGTACAGTGTGCTAATTTAGTTATAATATAAAACATTGTGCTGACGAAGAAATCAATACCCTGAATTTATATGTCTGAAGGAAACATTGTACACTTCTGTGTCTGGTGCAGCAAAAGCAGCTTTTGAGAGACAAGTTAACTTCTCCGGACTCTGGAGGCATATTTCCATATGTTCAATGTTCCCACATTTCTGTATGTGTGACTTTATTCCTCTTCTCAGATCACTCACTCAAAAACCATGAACCAGCAGCAGTTATTACCCCATCACTATCAGGTACAGATATTTGGGCAGGATTATGGACATGTTTATTATTTTACCTTGGAATGAGACTGCCAGTGCTAAGATGCTCCAGCTGGCTCTATATAATTGCCTACATATTCAGCAACATGGCAGGTGTGTACTTTTTCTCTTTTATGGGTACTTACAAACAGACTTTTTCATGGTCGTTCCCTTCTTTCCTATCAGTTAGCAGTGGTTTATTTCATATAATTTCCAGAGCAAAGATACTTTCTTTCTTTCTTTTTTTTTTCCAACTTGGTGATATTACGAATGCTACCAAACAATGCTTCATAAATTACAACATTTCCTTAACTCATTAGAACTTTCACCTTCATGCCTGACAAGGGCAAAAACCTGGTTTTAGTTACTGAAGTCCCACCAGCCATTTGTTACCATCTCTTCAATGAGAATTATTCCTCCATGAACTGCATTACCAGATCATACAAGTAATAATATGTGGTTTAATGCAATATCAGTTAATTTAATTGAAGGGAGTTTCAAGAATATTTTATTACTGATAAAATATTACTGAAGCACTGAAGAAGAGGCAACAGGATTTTCTGGCCTGAGCCAAGATGTGCAGAAGTTATTTCAGCATGTGGAAAAGCAAAGAATGGTTGCTACATGGCGAGAATTTGGAGAGCAGTTGTTTTTAAAGTGGTTGTGTGTGCAAAACACAAACCTTTCTCAACTGCTGTTCTGACTGTGAAACTTGTTCCCTGCAGTGCTTTGAATCACGATGGATTTCAGAGACATGCAGAACAAAATTTAAATCACCCTTATTGAGACATCCATACTTTCATTAAGAGCAAAGACTTAAAAACTGCAGACCAAATTATGGTGACCTATAGAATGTAAAATTAGGCATGAAGAGAAAAAGTTTATGGATGCCTTCGGGTTACATTTCTATATTGTGTTGTGGGTGGACTGGAAGCCAGGCATGAGCTGCTGAGAGCCCACCTGCAGGGCTGCATCCAGCTCTGGGCTCCCAGCACAGCAAGGACAGGGACCTGCTGGAGCCA
>JAXCLO010000001.1:12774568-12795719 GCA_035583995.1 Arremon aurantiirostris | reverse complement strand
CGCCCGTCCTTCCTTCCTTCCTTCCTTCCTGCCTACCTTCCTTCCTTCCTTCCTTCCTTCCTTCCTTTCCTTCCTTTCCTTCCTTCCTTTCTTTCCTTTCATTCTTCCTTTCTTCCTTCCTTATCAGGAAAGATAAACATAACAGGAGAGACACTGATGCAAACTATCTGGAAGAAAATTATAATAATGCTTCTGTACATTTGAATCTAACAGATATTAAGATCCATCCTCAAAGAGACACAGTGCAAAAAACCCATTCCTAATTCAGGAATAAGAAAATCTTATCAGGATCAGTGGCCTTGGGGAACGCCTGCCCTGGTCTGGCAGAGAATTTGATGGCATGAGATTCCTGCTTAAGAAACAAACTCAGGCACAAAAAGAGAACTTGAACTATTTTCTACAGCAAAGGTCACAATCAGATCCATGCTTAATGTGTAAAGTCTATACTCACACTAGAACTTAGCTGTGGATTACATGGTTTAGCTGGGTTTTGATTTATGTTATCTTTGAAAAGTTGGTAATAGGTTTAGTAAACAAGTGGAGGACTCCAGCATATGGACTCCAGCATTGACTCTTTCATAATGGACATAATTAAAGATTGGTAAGTTCTTTTATCTTTTATAGTTCATATATCTTTTCTGTTCCATAGGATCTTGTATTTTTCTTTGATTTTATAGCAGAAACTCTTTATTGCAATTTACCTTTCAAACTTAGAGTAATATAGCAAGCTAATGTAGATGGGAATATGAGAATTAAGCCTTGCAACTTTGGCTTCTCCCCTTCTTTTTGCAGACTTCACATTCAATTTTTGATATATTTGTGTATGTTTAAGCCTGTGCTATGTAAGTATACACCAATAAAATTTATTATCTGCGCGCAGTTCACATCCTCTGCATACATCTACAGCTGGGGATGCCCCAATCCTGCATTTAGGACCCCAGCTCCTATTACTTCAGCTGAATCCAGCCATTCAATTAGTAGTCAGAAATGACTATTCAGTCAGATACATCACTAAAATTAGATATCTCTTCACAAGAGCATTTGCTTCTCCTTTCCTTGTCATCTTTTCAGAAAGTCTTTGTCTGGAAATGAAAGAGAGTTACATTTTGCTGCTCTGATTCATCCCGAGGTAAAGTTATACTTATGTGGGTTTTGATTAGACTCTCAATCCATAGGGATGACAAAATCAAGCCTCTATGATATTTGCTAATCATAAACACCTTGTGTCAGAGGTTATTACACTTTGTTTGACCTTTGATGTCAGGATGTGCCACAGTGAGGCATTGGCTGGGAGAACTCACACAAACATTAACATTAACATTATTTGTTTTTTTGTCTTTCCTTCATATTTGCTTCTCTAAAGGACACACTTTTATATAAACAGTTTTGAGAGAGCAGTATTTATTGCAGAAAATGAAGGGCATTTTTATCAGACAAATAAAAAAGATAGATTATATAACTGAGAAGAGCATTTAAGATTTGTAAATGTAGTACTTCATATTTGCTCCTTGTACTGTTTCTGATGTGGAGACAGGTATTGACTCCATTACAGCAGTAAAGTATTGTTCTCCAAAGACATCACTGAATTGGCAGGAAATAGAATCATGTTTCATAATTGGGTAGAACTGACATTTGTGAATGCATGTAGAGATCTGAAGAATCTTACATATTCGGTAAAATCTCCATTGGTCAGTAAGTGGCAATAAAAAGAGCAGAGTATTGATTCAAATTTGCTGTAGATACCTAAAGAGTCTTTGCTATAAGACATCTTTGGGCCCAAAATTGAGGCCCAAAAGTCAGGTCAGGTCACTGCTGCCCTTGCACTGCTTCTTGTAAGACTTGTCCTCCACTTGTTCAGATGGTCTCTGCTATAATACTTCCTATAACAAGCAACTCAAATCATGGCTTATGATAATTTAAAAGTATCTCCATTACAATCTCCACCTCTGGTTCTTTTGAGCTGGTTTATAGTGCTCAACATTGCAATGCACAGCTCGCCTTGCTCCAGCCTGGCTAGCAACAAGGGGTTCCTGCATAAGTGAAATTCCCATAACATGCAACTCAAAACCTGTTTTGCAACAATTTAAAGGCATTTTCATTACCATCTCTCCCCCATCCCCTTTGGACCAGAACACAGGTTTCAACATTGGAATGGCTCCTCCTTTTTTCCCCCACTTCATCTTGGACTTGTCTGGAGACTGCAGTCCCTTAGGGGTGTATTCAATCCAAGTGGAGCCTTATCTGTGAGCCAGCCTCTCCAGAGTTGTAGCTGCTCTGCAGAGCTGTGCCTGGCACAGGCACTGGGACATACACCTGCTCTATTGTGTTCTTATTCACAGCCAGAGATGTTCCAGGCTGTCCTGCTCATCCACAGGTCACAGCGCTCTTGACTGGAGCTCACACTGGAGTTCCAGCCCAGCAGCAGTGGTGATGCCCTGGCCATGTGTGTGCCAGCCAGATGCATGGCCCCTGCTGCCACCAAAATGTTCTCAGAGTGAAATGAGAAGCAGCAGAGCACCACAGCAAGCAGCAAAATAAGAGCAGAGCCACTAATGAACACTAGACTGGAATATACAAGGTGAGCAAGCCCCATGGCAGGCACAGGAGCTTGTCAATTAAAACCTAAGCAGCAATGACAGCTCTGCATTTGGCCTGGCACATTTCAATCAAATCTGTTGTTATCTCGAAATCTTTGAGCTCCATGTTGTGTGCCAAAAAAGACTGTCTTTAACTCCAGCCAGCAACTGCACCCCACACAGTCACCTGTACATTTTCTCCCTGATGGGATGATGGGGCAGAATTTGTAGAGCAAATGTGAGAAAACTTGTGGGTTGAGAAAAGGTGGTTTAATAGGGGAAGGAAAATTCATGCTTACAAGCAAAGCAAAACATGGAGTTCATTCCCCACTTCCCAAGGGCAGGCAGGAGTTCAGTCATCCCCAGGAGAGCATGCTCCCATCATACCTGATGGTAACTTGGGAAAACAAATGGCATCTCTCCAAATACATTGCTCTTCCTGCATCTTTCCCTAATTTTATATGCTGAGTGGGACACCATATGATCTGGGGTATCCCACTGGTGGCTGGGGTCATCTGTTGTGGTTATGTTCCCTCTCAACTTCTAGTGTGCCCCCAGCCCTGACACTGTGAAAGCGCCGCTCAACTGCAGCTAAACAACCCTCTGCCAACAGTTTTGAGCACAATCCAAATCATAAAAGCTAATTTGGAAAAAAAAAAATTATCCCCATCAAAACAAGCACAAATACATAGCATAAGAAGCACAAAATCACATTACACAACGCTGAACATAGCCATTAAAAATTTTAAAACCAAAAGACCTCTATATTACTTCAAGGCTAAAACATACGTATTAGTGTAAGGTTGACAATTTAATTAAAGTTTTAGTAAGGTGGTCTCTACTCAGGAACTTTTATATTACAGATATCATCAAAACAAGTATTTTAAGGGGTATCTAGCAGAATGTCAATCTGACAATGCTGCATATGGCTACAATACAGTCTTGAAATGCAATTGTCATCACAAAATTAAAAATTCCAATGTAGCAAACATGAACAGAAGGGAATACTATGCCAATTATTATTTCTAGATTTTGAGTTTTTAATTTCTGAAAAAAAATACATGAACACAACTTATACACAGAAGACTATCTGGTACATGAGTATGAGAAAGGTCTCAATGTAAAGAGCTCGTATGTATATGTTCTCCTTTTTTTCTGATAGGTTTACAAGGTTAAATGGCAAAACATGTATTAGTCATAGGGACTACTATCAGTGAATGAAGATAAAATAATAATTACATTCAAACCTTATTTGTAGGAGAAGCGTGTTCTGACAAGCAGACCAGTAAAAAATACTAAGAAATCAACCCCACAAAAAAACCCCCAGGGAACAAAATTACATTTCTTACAGCTTGACTGAGACTTTATATTTATCTCCAACAAGTGAGCTGGCTTGCTCCAATGCCTCAGTTTTCTCTAACTGATACAGAAATTAAAGGCATTGCCTAGAATATATTGCGAGCTGTTGTAAAAAAAGTTAATTGAAACTTAGAGCTAGCAGCTTAAAGATTAATAATAGCCAGAGCAGACAAAGCCAGCAGCTTAAACATCAATAGCTGGAGTAGGCAAAGCTTGTAGATTGTGGTATATGAACTGTAACAACAGTATTCCAACATGAATGACTAACTAGAGAAGCTGACCTGAGGGGATGTGGTATTGTATAAGGAGACAAGCACTTAGCAACTGCTTAGTAACCAAACAGGAAACAAATCAAACTGATAAAAAACAAGGGGACCCTGGACATTACTACTATTATTGGCACAAAATTTCACATTTGGAGTGGAGAACTCAGACTGTGGGGATATAATTGCCCAGGGATTTTTTTGTAAGGGGTCCCTCTTTGGAAGTACCCAGCTCAAGCTGTAGTGCTGTTAATAAAAAATACTTTAATAAAGGAATTTCTCTTTTAGCTTAGGCAGAAATGTGGAGGCAAACCCTTTTCCAGTGGCTGGCATGTGCAATTTCCATAACAGAGCTTAACTCATTAGTTATTATAAAGCATATAGGCCTTCACATAAAAGGTATTACTGAAGTGCAAGGGTACCATTTTAATATGAAAAAGAATAAAGTGTGAAACATAAAACACAAAACGCTTCAAGCACAGAAAACGATGGGGAGTTTCTAGAATGAGGGCAAAGGAATGAAAAAATAATTTTAAGGAAATGTGAAGTCAAGAATGAAGTATTATTGCTGCAAAAATATTAAGGAGGAAGGTAGTCTCTTGTAGTGGATAACCCTTTAAGAGACATTAGGGATAATTTATTGGTACAGGTGCCTGTCACCACAGGCTATTTACATGAACTGTTCCTTGAGCATTCTCAAAGGAGGAAAAAAGGCTTAAGAGAGAACTAACACCAGAGAAATACTTACACCAAATCAGAACAAGAGCAAAACCTGAAGGAACATAGTATAACATGAGTAAAAGAAGAGAACAATTTGAAAAAGGAAACATATCTACAGAAGATGCTAAAATCAACAGGACCCAGTGTAGAACAGCAGAAACCCAATGCACAAGGTGTGAGCCTTCCTAACTTGAATAATTACTAGAAGAACCTCAAATAACACACGTCCAAGTCTGGAATAATATAGAGAAATAATAACTCAGCAAGATAATGCTGAGTAAAAAAAGAAAAACAACAGAGAATAATGAACAACAACACTGTTTCAGTCTTATCAGGATGGTTCCATGAAACACCTTGGTGACAAACAGGACGCTGTATAGGAGCAAGCGATACATAGGATTTGTCAGAGAAATTTTGACAGAATGCGCAGCCTTCAAAGAAACATTATAAAATATTTCTTATTACTTGACCACCCAAAGATGACTTTTATCAAGACCATCTGGTACTGCAGGAGATATATGCACTTTGGGAGGATAAAGAGCTATCCTGAGTTATAAAAAATTAACATGAGAAGAAACAAGCAGAAATGGATGCATGTGTCACATGCAACACTGCAAACACCAGTATAGGGTCCTGTTGTTTTCCCTGTGCTTGGCAAGAGAAGGATGCTCTATTTAGTCACAAAATATTAAAAGGAAGCAAAATGAATAGTGGCGGAAGACAGGAATTAAAAAAGCTTACAACGCAGTTATACTTAAAATAGCCTGAATAGTTAAACAACTTAAATGCAATTAAAATGCACTTTTTAAAATCCCAGAGCTAGTCAGAAAATGCTAATAAAATACAGTTCACCAACAAACATGAAAAATAAGTATCAAAAAAATCTTGAATCCAAATTAAAAAAAAAAAAAGTCATCTTTGAGATTTACGGTGGTTTGGATATCATACTCTTTTTTAGCAGTGAGAACAAAGTAATTTCATGCATAATGAAAAGATTAAATCAGAATGTATAAATAGTAAAAGAAATTATTATATAAAGATAATTTCTTCCAGGACAAGAAAAGGTATCTAGTGGAAAATTATTGAACAAAAAATGCAACTTTTATAATAAAGATTGCATTCTGGTCCAAAACTGTGGACATTTTGCTAATTCAAGACAATTTCAGATTCAAGTTGACAATTTTTGCAGCTTCCTAGTATTTTGCAAAGGTAGAAAGTAAGCCTTCCCTTGATCTGTGATAACAAGTGATTATGGCAAAGTTATATTTAGTATTCCAGCTGGAAAGCAAAAAATAAGAGCTTGAGAATCTATTAATTTGAAAGTATTTTCCCCTTATCTTCAATAATGTGGTTATGTAGATATTTGCCTAATAAGATTATTTGCATTTTGCAAATATTACTTAAGTGTAAAAGTGTGCTGCAACATGTCGTAAGGTTTAACCACAGTCATACAAAAATAGCAGATACTCTATTTTTCTTTTGTCTTTCTCCTCTATGTTTGGAATCAGCTGTTAATTTTGTCAAGTTCAAACTGTTCAATAAAGATATTATTTTCCAGAAACACATGTAAATTGGATATATATCCAATTCTGTGGCACACTTGAAAGTTAATCCTGATTTTGTTTTACTTTAGTATGTGTTTTTATTTCTGCTTTTATAAGAGACTCTCTGAATACCTTTCTGTTGTAACATCATTATAGTAAAAATAATGGGTTCTGACCTCTTTCTGCAATGTTTTTGAAATATTTCGAATAAGACATGTTAGTGGAGACATGTTAGAATGAAAATGGCAAGTGGTTGGGAAGCCACATAGCTGTGGCTTCAAGCCTTATAAAAGTATGACTAAGGCTTAGAACCCAAGGTAGCTGGAACTAGTATGAAAAAGCAAATTACTGGTTGTTTTTTGGTTTTGTGTAAGAGTTAACACCTGAAGTGGCTTTTTACACCACCCCATGCAAGCAAACCATACTTTAAACAAGTTTGTTAAAATGCTTTGTGTTCCTAACGCAGGGAGCCAGTTGCAACCCAACGTGTTTGGGGACAGGTCTCAACCAAGCTCTGACAGAGAATGCATCCCACAGGCTTGGGACTGTGGGAGTGCCTTGGATGGAGTGATGCACTTCACTGATAAGAGACAGGCAGCAATATGTTTATTGATATAAAACAGAAATTTATCAAAGTTAATGGTAAATGTGACAGGGCTTTAACAAGTTCTGATGACAAGGAGAGGACAAAGTCAGACAAAACTGTCAGTCAGGCCCTCCTCTTGAGTCACAAGGTTCATAAAGGACCTCCTTGCATTCTAATCTCCTCAGAGGGGAGCTTAGTTGCAGCTGGATCCAGATTTACTCCTAGACTTGATCAATCTCTAAAGGACTATATGTATATATGTGCACAATCAAGCCCTTATATCACTTAGCTAAGACTTCAAAGCTCAGTGTGCTCATTCCCAATTCACTTAGTGAGTGTCTGGTTAGATAAGGAATCTCTAAACCTTGAGCAGCAACCTTTTGAGGTGTCTCTGCTCCAGGGTAGATCCTGCTGCATATCCCATGCAGGATAGCTGAGTGTGCCCTGGGCTCTCCACTGTTTATGAAATGAGGAAATGGGCTCATGGTCATGCCTGCATCCTGACCACAGCTGTCAGTGTCTCCCAAACACGACTTAAGTCAGGCCTTCACCAGAACTGGGGTTGGATGTGCCCATGGCTCAAATTAATCCTTGGCTATTGTGTTCTTATCTGTCTCCCCTGAATCCATAGGTACAATGGCAAGAAAAGGAATCAGCTGAATGACACACTCTCCTGGTGACAAAGGACATGGGGAAGGCTGTGCCACTCAATACTTTCTTCAAGAATCCCAGGCCCTGAGACTCACAAGTAAGACTGGAGCAAGGACAGCTTACTGTCTGTGGAGGAGGATGAAATCAGGGGCCATTTAAACTGACTGAACATTCCCAAGTCTCCCAAACTTATTGGGATGCATTCACAATTGCTGAGGGCAATGACATGAGGCCACCCACAGTTATTCGTGGAAGACTATGGCAATCCAGGGAAGCTGATGAAGACTAGAAGAAAGAAAGTATCATCTCCATCTTCAAGGGCAGGGCCAGGAAACTGCAGGCAAATCAAGCTCACCTCAGTCCTCAGGAAGGGGATGTAGCAAATAATCCCGGTAACCGTTTGTAAACACACAAAGGACAAGAAGGTGACTGGGAGTAGTCAGGTTGGATTTATGAAGGGAAAATCATGCATGAAAGACCTGATAGGTTTCTATAATGAGATGACGGGTTTGGTGCATGAGGGGGGAGAAGTGAATGTTATTTATCTTCACCTTGGTGAGGCTTTTGATATTGTCTTCCATAATACCCTCACAGGCAAGCTGATGAAGCATGGGCTAGAGAGGTGGACAGCAAGGTGGATTGAAAATTGCCTGTGATAAGCAGGGCAAAGAGAAGCTGGAAGTTGGTCTCTGGTAATGTACCCAAGCAGTAAATATGGGGCTCAATCCTGTTTACCACCTTTGTTAACCAGGATGATGGGAAAGAGTCTGTACTCAGCAGGTTTTCAGATCATATAAAACTGGAAAGAGTGGTACGTACCACAAAAGGTTGTGTTGTAATTCAGAGAAATTTTGACAGGCTGGAGAAATGGTCTGATGGGTCTCCAGAATAATTCTTGACTCTCCATCCCTACATATTCACAACCTGACTGGACACAATCCTAGCAACCTGCTCTGGCTGACCCTGCTCTGAACATGGGGTTGCAGCTGCCTTCCTGCCTCACCATTCTGGGATTCTGTGTTTCAAATGTTCAGTACTGACAGGCATTGTGAAGTTTTAAAATAATCAGATGTATGATATTCAATATTGAGAAGCATGTTATTTACACAAAGCTAGAGTGAATATCAATTTCCATAAAATTATATTGTGAAATAAAATAATAAATTGGCCCTTGAGGGTAAATCTTGTAGATTAAATAGGAAATATTAAGAAATATTTAACATATTTATACAAAAAGTACCAATTTGGATAGTTTTAAAAGAAAAAAATCACCTTTAATCAATATAAGTATCAAGAGAAGATGAACAATAAATAAGCAAACAAACTAAAATACAAGTTGTAAACTAATATCTAAAATACAGTCAGCTGCAGAAAACAGACTTTCCTACAAACCATCTGGATTCCAACTCTCATCATATTTTAACCTAAATTAAAGGAGTCTTGAAGGTAGCATAAATGGTAAAGAAAATGTTATGGGCTTCTTAAAGTACGCCATTTATTCTCTGTCTCTTTCAATACTGAGAAGGCTATGGGAAGATATGAGCAGATATTTCTTTCTAAGGGGCTGAAGATAGAAATTTTCTGGGTTATACTGTCTATCTAAATTCATCTCAGAAAGACTTCACTTACAATTCTCTCTCTAGCAAGGAACATTGTTTTCCATCTATTTATGATTCTTCAGGAAATGATCTGCTCAATTCTGAAGATTAAGATATACTGTATTAGATTTTGAGGTATTGTGCTGACATCTAACCTAAAAATCTAACCTTTCTTTTAAAGCATCAATACATCTCCTAAAGCAAAACCTTCCCAATCTTCATAAAGAAGAAAAAAAATCTTCTTTTCAAAACCTGAAATTTTCATGTTAATTTTCATGTGATTTCAAGAAATGCTGATAAAATGGTTGAACAAAACATAAAAGTAGATTTTACTTAAGTAGTCAGTTCATTGTCTATTATCAGTAGACTGTTTAATTTGTCAGAAAGTACTTTGAGAAAGGAATGTTTACAGGTTTAATTTATTTAAAATTATATAATTAGCCACATTATCACAGTTAACAGAATCACAGAAATTACTGAGGAAGAAAGCCTATTAGATTATTCTCCCAGTCTCCCTGCCAAAGCGGGAGCACTTCCTAGGCTATTGCTCACAACACTTGATTTTTAATGGAGTTTAAAATACTTTGTAGAAGGTGAACATATTTCAACCTCTCAGGAAACTGATGAGTGGAGTTTCACAATCCTACATCTGCATGAGCTATTCAGATGTAAGGCCCTGACTTTGCAAATATTGCACACTGAGTCAGTTTTTATGTACCAAGTCACTCACTGATATCAGCTGATGACAATCTATGCCCACTGGACCACACAGTACATGAGAGGTGTTCTTCTCAGCTTTTCTGGGGAGTCTTATTTACAATTTAAACACTGAAATGCAGTTTTGCTATGGTAAATGGTAATATATATTCATGATCCGAGTAAGGGCAGTTTTCAGTCTATTGTGAGGGAAGCAGGGAAGGAAAAGAAATAAGAAAGGAATGACTCAAATTCTGTAATGAAATTTCATTAAGTAAATGGTGGAGATGATAGGAATCTAAGGAGGTAAGGAAAATTTTTGTTCTAGCTATATATAGGATTAAAATAGCCACCAGATGCTTTAGCTGTTGTGTTTAGCCTCATACTTGGAAATCATCACAATTCAGGAGCTGACTGGATGTTCAGGGATCGTAGCTGAGTCTGAGGAGAGGTGGTGGGTGTAAGGCACAAGCTGTGACTCTTGATTAACCTTCTAAAGGCTGCATAATGTGAAGTGGATGTCCAAAGATAGCTCATTCCAAACACAGCTCAGGAAAAAAAATTGATTTTAAAACAAGGAATGTGGTTCTCATGGCTACCTGAGAAAATTAGAACTTCACTACAGTTGCATCATCAACTTTTAGACATAAATACAATGCTAGGCCCAGGAAATTCAGTAAAAGTGATAGTTTTTCAACAAAAAATACTGTAATATCAAATTCTGCCTGTCAAAACTATAGTTAGGAAACACCAATTTCAAGGAAAAGGAAGGTTTGAAAGAATTTAGGAATGAAGACAGTTTTTGGTTATTCGTGCTCAAACTCATGTGACATGTACTGAATCATTTCCACTCCTTGTAGAAAAGCTCATGTGATGTTTATTCTAGCTCATGTCCAGATTATTCTAGGAAGACGAGTTCAACAGATTTCCTCAGTGTTTAGAATGGTTCAGATTCTCTTTGTCTTTATTTTGAACATGTAATTGAAAAACTATCTCAGTAATTTTAGTTTAGGCAAGTAGCAAAAATGAACAATCCTATGTTTTTCCAAATATCTATATTTTCCTTCAGCAGTGAAGACTATTATCTTTCATACCAAGAAGAAAAAGTAGGCTGTCTTTGCATCAAGTAAGGTAACGCAGAACAACTTTGCAGAGAATGTCGAATTCAGAGATTTTCAGGTATGCTTCTTGAGAAGAGATTGTGTATATTGTAGCTGGTGACACCACTCAAATATCTAAAAATAATTTCCATCACTTTTGCTATCAAGCAATGGAGCTGGAGGAGGTAGGAGAACTCCCCTATGAGTCTCACCTGAGTTTGTTTTGTGGAGACTTTAGAATGCTGTGCTTAAATACATCTGCTAGACATCACTGGACCAATTAGGTTGGAAAAGACCTCTGAGATCCTCAAGTCCAATCTTTGACTGATTACCACCTTGTCAACCAGACCAGAGATCTGAGTGCCACGTCCAGGCATTTCTTGAATACTTCCAAGCATGGTGATTTCACCGTCTCCCTGGGCAGTCTGCTCCAATGCCTGACTGCTTGTTCAGTAAGGAAATTGTTTATGTCCAACGTGAATCTCCCCTGGTGCCATTCCCTGGAGGCCATTCCATCTAGTCTTGTTGCTAGTTGTCTGGGAGAAGAGCTAGACTCCCAGAGAGCTGTCACTTCCCTCCTGTCAGGGAGTTGTAGAGAGTGATAATGTTCCCTCCTTCTCTCCAGGCTGAGCCCCCTCAGCTCCCTCAGCTGCTCCTCACCAGACTGGTTCTCCAGACCATTTTCCAGCTGCATTGCCCTTCTCTGGACATGCTCCAGCCCCTCAATGTGCTTCTTGCAGTGAGGAGCCCAGAACTGGCCACACCAGTGGCCTTATTCTCGGGAGTTTGCCGTTTATTGCAGCCCCGAGATACGTGAAAAGTCTCTGTTTCAGCCCGCACGTTCAAAGAATGAGTAGGAGCTCTTCAGTTTTTGGTCTCAGAGTTGTTTACTATATCTTATCTATAAAAATTTTTCTCCTGTCCAGATGAGGTCCACTCAGCAGGACAGTTCCAGGCACTCTGCCTGCCCCCAGGGCTGCGTTATGCCTTTATACTACAAACTACGTATACAATGTTTACAATTACTTTCCAATGCCTATCACCTATGTTAGACAGTGAGCTTCTACTCTAAACCAATCCCAAAGTGCCAACATCACAGCAGAAGATGGAGGTAGAGAAGAAGAAGAAGAAAGGATGGACACACCCAAGTCCTTCCATCTTGTCCCCAAAACCTCTATTCTAAAAGTCCCAAAATCTACTTTTTCACCCAGTGATAATTTTATTATTACACTGCTTAAGCATCTGTGGCTTTCAGGTCTTCCTACAAAGTTGGCAACTTGCTCCACCGGTCATAATAAAATCCACAGGTGTTCTGAGCTGAGTACCAGGGTCTCCAAGTCCCCTGGCAGGGGTCCCAGCCACTCTGGACACCCAGAGGGATATACTGAGTTCCGACACCTCACCAGTGCTGAGTGCAGGAGGGCAGTCACTGTCCTGATGGCCACACTTACTGCGTGCTTGTGATCCCTACTAACCAAGGTGCAATTCAACATTGCAGTGTTTCTTTGTTTCACTGATTCTTTCTGGCCAGATGTTCCTAGAGCATCTGTTATTGTGATGCTGAGACAGAGCTGAGTGCTCATCACACACAGGGACAGCAGGGCACAAACCTCCCTTTTACCATCTGTTAAAATGATTTGCTGAATCCACCCATCACATCAATGGAGGCTCTGTGTTAGCCAAAGGGAACAAAATGGTCATATATCAGCTCACTGCCAGTATTCACACAACAAGCAGGGCCTGGAATGTCCTGTGATTTCACACCTGTATTGTAATATTGTGTGTTTCAAAAGTATTTTTCACAAACAGGGATATATTGGATTATTTTATGTAATGACAAAGGTATGAAATACAAGATAATAGTCCAAGTGAAACATAACAAGAAGCTGGCGACACAACTTTATCTCAGTTCTGTAGTGGAAGAAGCTGGTGTTCAATGCCCTATTCTAGCCAAGAAAATTGAGCCTCTATTGTACCTGCTGTTGTTCAGAGAGCTGTTTAAACTTCTTACAAGATAAATATTTAATAAAAATAAGAGATGAATGAATATGAAAAAACAAAGGGCAAAAAACTATTGCATTCCTGGGAAAATAGGATTTGAAATAGTAAGAAGAATGTGCATTTTATGCAGTGTAGAACATTAAATATCTTCATGACTAGATCAGACTGTCCAAGAATATGAAAAAGAGTACTCTAGTATTTGGTTAACATTCAGATTTTGAAACCTAAAGAACGAAAGCACAGCAAGGAAATGAAATGTTGACACACTGACTAGACCCTTTACTTATTTAAATGCATATTTATGGATTTCTCCAGCCCTGCCTCCCTGTAAGTCACTCACTTAGGTTTACATAGGGAGTCCTGCTAGGGAGCACCCAAAGGCATCATACAAAATCAATACAAGAACCAAATTGCTTAAATATTCATGAATACAAATGTATAATGCACATGATCTCCGTTTAGTCTGAAAAGCAGGCAAGGATTCCAAGGATTTATTCTTTTCATATTCCAGAAAGTACCAATTTTGCAGTGAAGAGTTCATTAGAAATGCATTAGATTAGATGAATACAAAACTGTACAAATAACTACATGCTCTGTAAAATCCTGGCATCATTGTGTCTGTAGTGGCAGGTGAGCAGGTAGAAAAGCAAGCACACAGCTGATCCATAGCCCTCACAGAAGCCTCATGGCTGCAGTGGCTATGAAACATCATGATCTCAACTCACTTTAGGTGAGAAAGATGAGAAAGTGCCATCTTTAACATGTATACCCCTGATAAATAAATGTATCCCCTTATGATAAATGTATTTGTCTTATAAAAATTTTTCTACGCCCCACTTATTTCAACAAGTCCCCAGTCTCCTTATGTCTGTCACCCAGCAATGTGTTTTGTCTCAGTTATTCCTGGAACACTATTTTAACAGGCATGAGTTGTGTGAGGCGCAGATGATGGATCTGTCTGGATAATCCAGAGCACTGTGCTCTAGGGAACCTCCTTGGGCAGGGAGCTTGGACTAGATGGCCTCTAGATGTCCTTTCCAACCTTAAACATTTTGTTATACTGTGATATGAAATCAGAGTTTCCATGAGATACAGAACTGTTGAGGTCTCAGTTTCTTATTTCTTAAACAATTAACTTTCTTTCTGGGCAGTATAACATTTTGTGCTGTTTCTGCATGTACTTTATAACCTCCCACAGAGTACTCTGGTGCCAAAATGAGTGCTATTTCCATTAGTAGCAGACTTCTTTTGATGTTATGCAAAAAGTCTTGTTAGCATTTGGGCTAATAAAAGCTATTAACAGTGAACTTGTGACTCTTCAAGTTGTGTTTATCCTGCTGGCCCCACTACCTATCCTTTATGAAAGCAGAGATAACTTATTAAAAATCAGTAGAAGAAGATATAAAGACTCATTTCCAAGTCTCCCCAATGCCTCACATTGTCATAAGGTGCCTTCATGGGTTATTTCAGTGGCACTTTTTGAAAATCAGTCTTTTTAGAGGTGCTGTCACCACATGAAGCCATTTCTGGAGTAAGGACTTTGGAGAGGCCTATCCCATACACAGGATCAGGGGAATATTGAGTGATAAAAGCTCAGCATCTCACTTCCTTATCCATTCCAAGCAAGACGGACTATCCAGTCACATGACTTTCCAGATCACATAGTAACTTTTCTTATAGTTAAGACACCAAGAGAAAGCTCTCTTTAGTCAGACAATTTTTTTTTTTTTGCCCATTTGGTTATATTTGAAACTGTTTGCTCCAAAAAACTGTATTTGAGTCTATTGAGCCAATGTGTTCATTACTTGGGTTGAAGGGGACAAAAGAGAGAAAGGGCTTGATCCTAAAGAACAAGTTTGTCTTGAAAATTCAGCTGAAAACCTTATGGCTTTCAGAGACTTTGTGTTTGAGCTTAGTCAGGTCCATCCAATGCTTTTTATAATGTCCTGTTGCCACAGTGCCTTTTACAGTTCTACAGATTAAAACATACACAGAGAGTCTTTATATCTTCACATTAGAAAAAAAAATCAGTTATGCATATTTTAATACTCTATGCCTTGTGGATGTGTGGATATAGATGAAAGAGGCTTAACTTTCTGTGTATACTGAAGTTTCTTTACATAGAATCATAGAAAAAAATCCCAAACCTAATTGTTTTGAAGCTTTTTTGAAACAAAACATGGATTCTGGGGCAATGGAGCAGGGTTTTTTTGGAAATATTGAAGACTAAGAAAAATATTTACTTTATTTACTTCAGTATAATTTAAAGAAAACTATTTAATCATAGGTTCTGTAAACTGAAATTGAACAATTAGTACCCAGCCAAGGAAAATAATTTTAACATATTTTCTAGTGAAAATTTGAAGACAAATTAAATAGTAGTATCACCTTATCTGCTCTCTGCTGCAAAACCCAGAAAATGCTAAGAAAATTTGTCTTTAAAACCAACTAATTTTTATTCTTTAAATAACAATAAGTCATAATTTACAGCTGAGTTGGTGAATCTGGGTACTATATTATCTCTGATTTAAAAATCTGACGTGCTACCGAAGAATTAATGTGTGACTAACTCTAGGACCTTTTGAAGATTAAGTGAAGCAATTCCAGATCTGTCTAAATAAATAAATACTTGGCATACAGAAGTCCACTCTTACAAACATAACTGGATCACTTTATGAAATTTGACTTTAGGTATATCAAACTGCAACAGTAATTGTTTTTAAATTTTGGGAAAGAAAAGTATCCCTGATACTGAGTTGTATCAGTAAAACCACAATGAAAAGCTGTGCTTAAAGTTGAAATTATCCTTTATTACTTTCAAAATAAATTATGTTTTATATATAAAGTTTATGAGCTTCTTTTCACATACTCTTTTGGAAAACTACTTTAAGTATTAAACATTATGTGTCCATTGTTCATATTTGAGGACTCTTATCTTGTTTTCCTTGAGTTCTTGGTCTGTACATATCCTGGGAAAAGTGCATCACTTGAAATATACAGAAAGCTTATTTTTAGTCGTGAATATTTAAACCCAGACCGTCCTACCTAAGCCCTACTGGACTCCATAACCACAAGGGGGCAGAACAAACATTAATCACAGAAGTCCAATTCTACTTTCTCTCAAGAAACTCATTCCTTAGACATAGCACCAGATTTCTCCTCCATCTGGATTAAAACATCTTTGCTTTGCTGGAGACATTTTCCCAAGAAGTTTTTTATGTCCTTATCTTTTATAATTACAATATTTAAAAAAATAGAAAAAAGGAAAAAGAAAAGGAAACTTTTATATTATTTTCCAGAAATCTTTAAAGCACCACTTAGAAACCAAGGATGATAAACAAAAAGAGATCATTGCTCTTGTCCTTTATTTTCTCAAATGTAAAAATTCTAGGTTTTTATTTTATTATTGAAACAAAAATAAAACAAACCCTTCAAATTCTGAGAGTTCTCTCAATGGAAGCTTAAAAGTTTTCTTTTAATCCTTTTGATTCAAAACAGGAACTTTAATGTTTAATCCTAACCAGGCAAAGAACACATTAGTATGATTATAATGTGACTTATACTGAGGGCTAAGGAGTTAGTGGTCTTTTCTGTGAATATAGAATATATATGTTAAAGTCGGCAAAATATTTCATGTTAATAATATGTTAATTTTGTTCATTAGTTCATTTCATTTTGATACATTCCTCCATAACTATCGTAAACCTAAAGGCCAAGATATCTGTTGAAGTAGTGAATTTTCTGTGGTAAGACAGATTCTGTGTTAAGATTTTCTGTCTTAGATAAGGAAAACCATATCACATACAGAAAGTCTGGTATTTAAATATTGCCAAAGTAGGTTGTGGGTTTCAGCACTCACAGTTCTTCACCAAGGAAATACAGCTCAGACAAAAAGGGGGAGAGTGGACGCACTAGAAATAATCTGCATCCAAATAGTAGCAAGCCCTGTTTACAAACAGAATCTGTTTCAGAGCAATTGAAGGTTATTTTCATAGAAATGTTAGCAGACGAATTTATGGCTCACATTCATATTTCTCTGCTTGCCAAATCACAAAGTGGTAGCCAGACTGAGATGTGTGCCACTTTCCTTCTGACTCCCAGGAAAACGCTTTGCTGTGGGCTTCTATGGAGTTTTAATGAGCTGGAGAGGACTGGGAGCATCTGATGCATGGCAGGAGACCAATCTGTGTATTAATACAGTTGTAGAAATATATTAAAACACATAAAAATCCATAATTCTCTGCACATACCTGTTCTGCTTCTGACAGAAACGAAGTACCAACAGAACCACACATTATTACAGTTCTGTTGATGCCCAGACTGAGAATAACACTGTGGCTGCTGGACAGACAGGAGGCAAATTGCACTGCCTGAAGGAAAAGAATTAATTTCCTCATCTTCATGTTGTACAAACCATGGCCTCAATTGCAGGCCATTCTCTGGCATTTTTAGAGAATGCTGCTTTCAGTACCAAGGTGGAACGAAGCTTATCTCAAGAGCACACACCACCACAGGTGCTGCACATTTTTGGGATTGGGATTGGTATTCCAGATTATTCTGGAAAAGTGAAGAAGAACTCTGTAAAGAAAATAAAAGGAAAGATAATGGAAATAAAATCAAAATTATGTTTGGCTGAAAGAATATGGTACTTGAGTACAAGGTGTCAGCTGTCTGCTTTCTAGGAGAGGAGCTGAGGATTTATGGTTGCAATTTATCATCAGCAGTTTCAGGCTGCTTGGGAAAAGACAAACTAGGGACAATAAAAAGGAGCACCGGAGATCAGATATGTAATTTTTTTATTCATACTCCTTTATTTTACATTGATAGAATCTCAGAGCACGAATTAGATAAAAGTATTGTAGGCTTTTAGACTCCAGAGGGTGAGAAAAAGTACACCCATTAGAATTTATTTAAAGGAAACCAGGAAGGATATTACTAACAAATAATGCCTGAAAGGGGTTCTTTAGTTAACAGGAGCGAGAGAAAAACAAAAAAATGAAAAGAAAAATTGTGTCTGTTTTCAGATCTGCAAATATTGCTTCCACAAGGAAGGGAGTAGTTGATTCTTCATATCCATATTTTAAAAATTATGGCAAAAAAAGATTTTTAAAGTTCCCACACCACATAGGGCCAAGGCATCATCAGCCAAATGGCAAACCTATCAGCATGGCAGATAAACCCCTGTTATTTTTCTGCTGTACCTTGGCACTTTCTGGCCACAATATTTTTGCCTTGATTGCAGTTCAGTTTAATACAGTCGGGATGATCTGATAAAAATCGAGAGTGAATTTAGCGAAGAGACCATTTTTCATACCACAAAAACTGAGTCAGATATTGACTTAATGGATTTGGAGAAGGCTTGGATGAGTCATTCTTCTCCTGGTTAATTGATATTGCTAGGACATGCTAAATGCATCCCTAAATAGCGAAATAATTTATAGAATGTGCTTTTCTGGCTGTTAATTGTGCAGCTGGATAACTGCATTTAAAAGCTCATCCAATTCTCTTGAAATCACTAGAAGGTTTTCCACTGACTCAGAGGAAGCTGAAGTAGCTTTTCAGGGACCATTGTCAAAGGCAAGAGGTGATCTGACTGTATAAAAAATTTCAGCATCTTATTACTTTACATGTGCTGTATCCTTAGAGTTGTTCCAAAGCTCCAAGGACAGAAGAAACCCTCCTTTATCATCCTTTTACTTTTCTAAGAAGGAGATAAATCTGATGTTTGGTTTGTATTTTCTTTTTTAAGGACTCTGACCTTTTCCAATACCCTTAAAACATTTCATGCATACAAACTTCAGGCCGCAGAGCAGTTGACAGTTTAACAGTTTGAATTAGAGCTCATTTGGGATCCAAGCCTTACATGGCATTATCTCCTCTTGATGTATGTCTTCTGAAGTGCCTGTATTACAAATATTTACTATAAACTTTGCTGTGATAGTCTCTGTGGTTTTTTTTTTCCTCTGAAGTTCTTGCAATACATGTTATAAACTCAGAGTAAAAAATACAAACACAGTAGTAAAAATTCTTAGAATAATGAAGTAACTTGATAATTCATTAGTTATTGACATGTAGTATTCACTAATCCAATCCGAGGGAAAGGAGGAATGTGTCCCCTTTAGTGCTTTTTAAAACTGATATTCTGACTTGCATTAATAATATAATATATAAAAATATAGATGTTAATGTGGGAAAACAGGAGAATAAACACATTCATTCACTGAAAAAAAAGAAAAAGGTGCTGGGAAAACAAGTCAATTAACATTATCTTTTGCATATAAACCAGAATAGTTTGTGGTATTTTATTGAAACAGGTAAGTTTCGAAAAGACATGCAAAATAAATAATCCAAAAGGGGGGGAGAGGGGCCTTTGTATTTATATAAATGTCAGCTCTGGACTTTTTTATTATAGTCAAGAATTGAGCAGGAAAACATCTGAAGAAGAAGCAGATATATCTGCTTTCTTTTTAAGTTAGAATTTTTTTTTTTAATTTTTTTTTTTTATCAGGAGGTCACTAGACTTGAGTTCTGATAAATGGCCAAAGGAGGCAGATTCCAGAGACAGTTCTCAGAATGGCACACTCAAACTGAGACAGAGCTGCTGAGCATTCTTCCAGCTTTTCTCAGCTGCAGTAACAGTGCTGGGGTCTATCAAGAGCTCTGAAGGTCACAAAAACACCTTGAGTTGTAGAAGAAAGACGACACAAGGATTTGCCTTGGGATAAAATATTTAATTGTCTGTGTAATGTGAAGTTGTCCATCATTCCAGCTGTAATAGAGCTTGTGGTGTGAAGCTTAGGAAACAGTTGATTGATCTTCAGCAGGAAAATGTTAGAAGATGTGGTCACAGGTCTGTTCTTAGGTGAAGTGATAAGGTCCCTAAGGCAGTGCAGCATCAGCAAAGTCTGTATCCCATGGATCTCAGGAGGGATAAATCACAGAGGCAACCAAAAGGGCAGGGGACTGCACTCCTCTGTGAGGTCCTTCTTTTGTTCATGACAAAACTTGCCAGAACTGCTCGTCTTATCGAAATCTGACCAAGGAACCATACAGACTTGGGCTTACTTATATATCACCTTCATATAAATAAACAAATATATCACGTAACTTTTTCAAACACTGGCATCAAGAGGTAAATTTTCTGACCTACAAAACGAGGAACTGAAATTCCAGGGTTATGTAGTTACTGAGCTCTAGCTCTGTAACTAGTCTCTTCTTCCCTACAGAAAGTTGTTGGTTTGACTGTAAGGAGACAAAATTTTGGTCTGTTATATTGAGGAGTTTATCAACAACTCAGCATGCCTGTTCATATGGAAAAAAAAAATCCATATGGAAGTCTATATTCACACATCCAGTGTGAATTTAGGACAGTGAAAACTTAGGTACATGTCCAGGCCAGATTGGAAATAGCTCTGAGTAACTCAGCCTAGTAGGTGGCCCTGCCCAGGGAAAGGGGTTAGAACAAGAGGATTTTTAAGGTTCCTTCCAACCCAAACTCTGCTGCAATTCCATGATTCCCCGTGTATCATGGTCCTTGATTTAGCTTTGCTGAAACAACACAAGCTCTTCACAGAAGTCTTCAGCACCATTCAAGGTGAGTGATTCAGCTTTCTGTGATGAATTAATATTCACTAAAAAAAAAAAAAAAAAAAAAGTAGAAAATGCAATAAGGGCTTAATGGTACTGTGCTACATCATTGAATTAATATGCACTTTTGAGTTTTAATCTGTTCATCTTTGGGGGATGAATGTTACTATGGACAGTGCTAGTTCTGGACAGTGCTTGGAGAATTATTTGAGAAATGAATTGGAGAAATAGAGGAAAATTATTCATCTGCATGTGCAATAGTCTGAGAAACCTTTCTGCAAGCACAGCATGGACTAGAAGCCAGACACACAGTAAAGACCATGAAAAATATTCTGTATAGAAGCTGTATTTGGCTCAGCTTTATCCAATTCTCTGTCACAGGAAAACAATGATCTTCAGCTTTTGACAGTGTGCACAGAGATTAAAAGGGACAAGTGAAAGCATTACTATCACTATTTGGAGCTCTTTCA
>JAXCLO010000001.1:12746771-12770770 GCA_035583995.1 Arremon aurantiirostris | reverse complement strand
GCTGGACATTGGGGCTGGAGCACCTGGGACAGTGGGAGGTGTCCCTGCCATGGCAGGGGTGGCACTGGAGGGGATTTGGGGTCCCTCCCACCCAAACCATCCCAAGACTGAGCTTGCATGGTGCTGGTGCTGGGCCTGGAGAAAGAACAGGTCACAATTCCATAAACTCTGCCCAAAGCCAGCCCCTGGGGCCCAGCCCTGGCATCTGCCCTGCCCTGGCTGTCTGTCCATCCTCCCTGCAGCCATGGGAATGTGGGGCAGCAGCAGCAGCAAAGATGGAGCAGGTTTGTTCCAGAGATGGAGGTGATTTTTCAGCTTTGTTCTCTCACAGAGAATTAATTAGGCCATTATCAGGGCTCAGCAGCAGCAGGTTGCCATGTGGCTCTGGGGTGTGTGGGTGGAGTCCTGGAGGTTTTCTGCATCCTTTAATTACCAGCCATGAGCGGCAGAGCTGGAGGAGCTGCGAGCCCGTGGAGGGAAGCATCAGCTCTGTCTGCACGGGGGGCTGAGGGAATGTCTCGGTGCCCGCAGCCAAACCGCTCCAAACAGGCCTGGGAGAAACAAACCCACAAAGAACAATTCCAGGGCTTTGAATCATCGTGGCAGAGGCACTGGGGATATGTACATTCTGCTTTAGTTTAACAATCCTATCCAATCTGCCTTCCACACAGGGGGTTCAGGGGGCCTTTAGCATTGCCAATATTTCCTCTCCACTCAAAGCAAACTTTTATGTGTTCCCTCCTGGAAAAAAACCCAAACCCTTCCTGTTTTCACTTGGCTCATTTATTATGTAGATTTTAAAGGTGTATTGCTTAAAAACAGACACCAGTCAGCCACACACAAGGTGGGTGTCATTCCTCAACTGTCCCTGGCAAAGGAAAACCCTTTAATTCCTGTTTCCATGGGAGGATGCTGCACCCACCACCCAGGGCAGACTGGGAGACTCCTCAGCACTTGGGAGTGAGGTCTGGGACAGGGTGAGAAATGAAGGGTCTGGTCCATAGCCTAAATTTTTATATCTATATCTATATCTATATCTATATCTATATCTATATCTATATCTATATCATCTATCTATCTATCTATCTATCTAAGATTTTATTTATATATATTTATTTTTATATATTTATATGTTTTATAGATCATTATATAATTTTATATATTTATATTTATAGGGTTATATATTGTTTATTTATTCATATATATCTTTATACATATAATATATACACATTTATATACAATATATATATTGTATATATATATTGTATATAAATGCGTATATATTATACATATTCAATATATACCTTTGTATATTTATATACTTTATTATATGCTTTTATATATTTTTTATACTTTATTATCTCTATATTTATATATTTATATATAAAATAAGCCGCCCCCCAAACCAAAGCACACTTCATGGGTGGCTTGCTGGGGCACAGATCCATTGGATGGGCAAATACAGCATCTCCTGGACCTTGGGCTCCAAATTTCCTTTAAAAAAATCCCACCTGAAAAGACTTGGGGCTTCTCTTTCTGTAATAACCTGACTATCTGAGCAGTGAGATGTCCCTGCTGCCCAGGAGCCCCACGCTGGCATTTCAGGCTGAACCTGCCCAAAGCTGATGGTGCACAGCACAGGGGAGGAGAGGGGAGATGGGCACTGTCAGCCCGAGCTGCTCAGCCCCTTCCCATGGGCTGAAAACGGGGGATAATGGGAACCCCAGTGCACAAAATGCATGGATTTGGGATTTTGGACCTTTCCTGATCAGGGGAAAATTCCAGCACATAGTTCTGCCCTGAGGAGGAGAAACACCAAAGCACTGAGTGTTTGGGCTGTAGCTTTGAACAACAACATTTCTGAGGGACTGTGGATTCCCCTGGAGAGTCCCAGACCAGGCTGGACAGGGCTGGGAGCACCTGGGACAGTGGGAGGTGTCCCTGCCATGGCAGGAGGGGCACTGGGTGGGATTTGGGGTCCTTTCCTAACCCACCCCAAGCTGGGGTTCCATGGTTATCCCCTGTGCTCCCTGTGGTGCTGTGCAGCCCCTGGCAGCTCTGGAATGCCACAAGGGCTGTTGGAGCTGGAGAGTTTGGGCAGCATTTGCTGCCCTGAAAACCCCACCAAGCCTTTTTGTTCCGTGGCAATCTCCAGATCATCCCCCTGCAATTGTGGAGAGATATTGCTGGATATAATTTTCATTCTGAGGATAGGCATTAGTTAACAAAAGAAATGAAAAAACCCATCTAATAGCCTGTAATAACTCACAATGTCAAGCCCTAAATTATGTTTCTGTGGCATTGAGATTGGCATTGAGATTACACAAAGGTTTTCCTCCACCAGAGGCTCTGGGAGACCTTGAATATTCCATTTGTTGATGAAGACAAATCCTTGCTGTGCTCAGCTGGGGTAGGTTAATGTCTGAGCGTGTTTCCTCTGCAATATGATGATAAATTAAAGGGCTGGTGCTGCCCACACGTGTGCAGCTGATCAGAGCCAGGTTCTGGGCTCACACAGACCCCATCCAGCTGGAAATGTGTTCTGTGTTAAAGGGCTGCAGCCATCCCCTCTGCTGCTGCTGCTCCTCTCTGAGTGCAGCTGGTCCTGGAGCTGCCCCAGAGCTGCCTTTGCCCAGGGCTGGGCTCCATCCATCCATCCATCCATCCATCCATCCATCCATCCATCCATCATCCATCCATCCATCATCCATCCATCATCCATCCATCCATCCATCCATCCATCCATCCATCCATCCATCCATCCTTTAATTCCCCAGATTTCTCCTCCCAGCCAAGCCCAGCCCAAATCCTGACCCTCAGCCGCACAACCCCATCCTCATTCCCGATGATCAGCCAAGACTTTTCCGCCTGTTAACAATTCCATCTCTCCTCCCCTTCCTTTCCTCTCCCTGAATTTTGGCACCAGGTGGCTGCTGTGAATAAAGAGGCTCCTCCTCCAGAGGTCGTGGCCGCTGAGGACCACAGGACTCAGCTTTTGTACCACTCTCTGCAGCCCCAGCGCGTCCTCAACAGGTGAGTTCCTGTCCCACCTGCTCCTGACTCAGGTAAATCAGGATTTTGTCACCTTCTGAGGGACGTTTTTCCCGAGGAGAACTCCCGCAGGATTCTCTCAGCAGCCTGGAGAGGCAAAGCTGATTTGGTTCAAATTGATGATGGAACGAAGCTCCTCATTCACCTCTGAAATCTGAGACAGATTGTCCATGGCTCCTCTCCCTTCCCTCAAGCCGTTGGAGCAGATGGGCATTGGCACCACAAATGAGAGATCCAAAATTCCTCCCCTTGCCCGAAGGAAAAATCCCTGGAGGCCGCAGAGAGCTGGAAAATTTCTCCTTCCCTTTCTGCCAGCTCCTTCTCTCCTCACTGCTGGCGTCCTGTGGGGGTAAAATGATTTTATTGGGGGATTTTGGGGCACATTTTGTGTCCAAAAAGGGAAATTTCCGTGTTTTATTGGAAGGAGGAGATGATTCCGTGAAAATTATGGAAGGGACAGGCAGGGGGATGCTCTTTTTCCAATGTCACCATTCCCAGGTGACTCCTCCCAGTCTCATTTTTCCACTGAAAAATGGAATTTTTGCTGCTCTCCAGATGTCTTGTGATATTTGAGAAATTCTTGGGAAATTCTTCCACATGGTCTGGTGGAATATGCTATAAATATATGTGTATTATTATTATTATTATTATTATTATTATTATTATTATTATGAGAAATTCTTGGAAAATTCTTCCACATGATCTGATGGAATACACTTATTATTATTATTATTGTTATTGTTGTTATTGTTGTTATTATTATTTAAAATATAGACATATATAAATATATTACTTTATTAATATATTAAATAGATATTAAAATATAATTATTTCTTTTTGGCTGCAGCAGGCACTGAGATCAACCTTTGTGCCCCACACCCTGTTTAGTGCTGAATTAATTAATAATTGAGTAACCTGATGGAAAATGCAGGATTCAGTAACTCAGAAATTTGTATTTTTATTGTGACTCTGTTTTCTGGGATCATCCACAACAACCAGGACCCTTCCCAGTAGTGACATAATTTCTTTATTTTGTGACATAATTTCTTTATTTTCATAATTTCTTTATTTTTGCGGGGATGGAGATTTCTTAAAACTAACCCACAAAATCGGCTTATTTTTCCTTTTAAAAAAACCCCTAAAGTCAGAGATTTATTTTTTTCATGGCTGTGATTAAATATTTGCTCAGTGGATTTTGGATTGATGGAAAGAAGGAATTGTGCACACAAACACAAAAACATCAGCCCAGCCCCAAAAATTGTAAACGATGCCTGGAATGTTGGCTCGTGCTCAGCTGGAAATCAGCCAGAGTCATTAATGAAATCCTGCTAATGATTATTGCCCTTTCCACCCTGAAATGCTTTTTGGAACCAGATTGGGGGAGTTCATTTGCATCTCTCTTTTTCTCCATCAGGTTATAATTAATTCTGGGTCAGGGATATCTTCATTATTGCAAATCAAACCTGAAAACAAAGCAGAAAGTTTTTATTTTTGCCTGTCCTGCAGGCACAAAACATTGAATTTCCTGTTATTTTCTTCACTCTCTCAATTTGTGGTTTTTTCTGTAATTTTGTGGTAACACACCAGTGAATATTATGGGTATTTTCCCCTCCTAGAGATGCAGGTGACATTTGAAAATGTGGCTCAGAGTGCCAACTACATGAGGAGCAGAAATTTTATTTTATTTTATTATTTTATTTTATATTTTATTTTATTTTATATTTTATTTTATTTTATTTTATTTTATTTTATTTTATTTTATTTTATATTTTATTTTATTTTATTTTACAATTCACTAAGAATTCTCCACAACTGGAAGGTTTTTAATTCAAATAGAATCTCATAGAACCCCAGCTATCGGGCTGGAAACAGGAACCAACTTGGGGAATTCCAAGTGGGATGATGATTTAGATCATCAAAATAATCTTTTTTGGCCTTAAAATTTATTAATTTTTCACAGCAGTGCCCACAAAGACAAAGAAATTTGAATTATGAGCCCAAAACTTTTCCAGAATCTTCTTCCAAGCTGTAGAAACCTCCAAGTTCTTAGTGGTGATGAAATGAAGGACAGGATTATGGAAATGTTCTCCTGATGAAATTTTAAATCTCAGCAATCTGAGGACAGGGAGAATTGGGAATTTATGGAGGAGAATTTGAATTTTGAGCGTGATTTTGTGAAGTGATGATTAATTGGGACATTATTGGGTGTAACACGTCCTTGTGGAAGGAAAGATGCCAGAGGAATTCTGCATTTCCCAAGCCTGGAACAGGAACCAACTCGGAGAATTACAAGTGAAAAGAGAAGAGGATGGTTCAGATCATCAAAATAATCCATTTTGGCCTTAAAATTAATTAATCTTTCACAGCAGTGCCCACAAAGACAAAGAAATTTGAATAACAAGCCAAAAACTCTTTTCCCGAATCTTCTTCCAAGCTGTAGAATCCCCAAACTTTTAATGTTGAAAATCCAGAAGTGGTGATGTAATTAAGGACAGGATTATGGAAATGTTCTCCTGATGAAATCCTAAATCCCAGGGATCCGAGGATGTGGGGAATTGGGAATTTATCGAAGAGAATTTGAATTTTGAGCGTGATCTCATCAAGGGATGATTCATTGGGTGTAACATTTCCTCATAGAAGGAAAGATGCCAGAGGAATTCTGCATTTTCCAGGCCTGAAAAAAGAACCAACTTGGGGAATTCCAAGTGGGATGATGACTTATATTGTCCAAATAATCCCTTTTGGTCTTAAAATTTCTTAATCTTTCACTACAGTGCCTACAAAGACAAAGAAACTTGAATTATGAGCCCAAAACTTTTCCAGAATCTTCTTCCAAGCTGTAGAAACCTCAAATTTTTTTCCCAGCCCTGCTTTTCCATGAATATTCACAAAAATAATGAATTTGAAACAGAAAAATAAAACCTTTCTGCATCATCCTGATCAATTTTGAGCCTTTCCTCACTTCAGGTTTTTTCTCAGATTTGAAATGGATCTTTCAGAATGGATTTTTAAAGTGAATTTTTACCTTCTGCAGCATTTTAATGCATTGTGCTAATCAGCATTTTGTGCTAATTATATCCCCAGATTCTGGTAGGGAACAGAGCTGATTTGATGCTCCTAAAATAAGAATAAAACCATGATTTTGGGATTATTTTCCTCCTTGATTATATTGGAATATGTTCCTTATTTCCTAAAGAATGAGTTATTTGTGAAAGGGATGCTAAAATAAATATATTCATTTTTACAAATATATTATAAAATATAAATATATTTTATTTTATTGTATTATTTTCTTATATTTTATTTTATTATTTTCTCATTTTTTAAATTTTATTTTCTTATCTTTATTTTTTCTTATATTTTTCTCATATTATTTTATTATTTTCTTGTATTGTTTTCTTGTATTATTTTCTTGTATTATTTTCTTCTTATTCTTTTTTTATGTTTTCTTATCTTTATTTTTTCTTATATTTTTTGTATATTATTTTCTTATTTTTCTTATATTATTTTCTTATATTTTCTTATGTATATTATATTATATTATATTATATTATATTATATTATATTATATTATATTTTATTATATTTTCTTATATTATATTTTCTTATATTTTCTTATATTATATTTTCTTATATTATATTATATTATATTATATTATATTATATTATATTATATTATATTATATTATATTATATTTTATTATATTATATTTTATTATATTATATTTTATTATATTTTCTTATATTATATTTTCTTATATTCTCTTTTCAAGTGTCCTGTTTAAAATCCCATTAAAGGGACACAGAGGCAGTTTTTTTCACTTAAAATTCAGTTTAAACTACTTATTAATTAAAAATTTGGAATTATTTCAGTTATTCCTGCCATATTTCCAAGTGGCCCAATCTTAAAATCTACCTGAGATTTAAAAATGAATTTTAAAAAATTAAAAATGAATTTAAAATTCTATTTTTACTTCATTCTTCCACTTACAGCTGGAAGTGGAAAATCTGAGGATTTAATCCTCCGCTCAGCATGGAGAAAATTGAGAATTTTGTATTTTTGCTGCATTTTGGGTCCTTTTTTCTGTGGTTTTATTTTGTTCAGCGAAGTTTTAATGATCTGAGAGGGTTTTTTTAATTTAATTGAAGAATTTTTACACCTTCATTGGACATGGAAGTCAACAAGGTCATGCAGGAAAGTGGAAAAATCTTTTTATTCCAGGTTTATTCCACTTATCCTGCTCATTAAATATTCCCACCTCTGGAAAAAAAAAACCCCAGCAAATCAGAGCAAAAATAACATTATTCCTTTTAAAAAAGAATCTTTAATGCAGATTTTTATGCTATTTTCACATTTAGAACCCCTCAATTTTTATGAACAAGCTGAGATGAGTTGCAGGGGTGATAAAATCCCTGCAGAGCTTTCTGAGAAGCCGCTGAAATTTGATTTTTTTGGTGAATTAATGTGAATTATTTCCTTTTTTTGCAGCACTTTGCCCACTCTTGAGGATCCCTATCCCCTGCTGGTGCTGCTGGGCCCTGTGGCCGGTGGGAGGAGACAACTCGCCCTCAAAATCTGCAGACAATTCAAAACTTGCTTCAGATTTGGGTAAGTTCTGCTCCCTGAGGTTATAAAAACCCCAAAGGATCAAGGTTGGAATTGGTGCTGGTTTGGTTTGTGGGGATTTGTGGAAATAAGGTAAAAATAAAGAGTTTTGTTGTGGTTTTGGGTCTTCTCGAGGCTTGATTGGCTGAATTGTTAATGAGAGAAAAGATGTTTAAATGATCAAATTAATTTGGAACAGCAAAGAAACAGAAAATGAAACAAACAAATGAAAATCACAAATCAAAACAGAAATAAACGAAACCAAAACAAACAAATGAAAATCACAAATCAAATATAAAACAAACAAAAACAAACAAATGAAAAAAACAAATCAAAACAGAAATAAACGAAACCAAAACAAACAAATGAAAATCACAACGCAAATATAAAACAAACAAAAACAAATGAAACCACAAACTAAACCAAAACAAACAAATGAAAATCATAAACCAAAACAGAAAACAAACAAACTAAAACAAACCAAATAAATTAACTTAATAAACTAAAATTAAAACAAACAAACAAATGAACCTCACAAAATAAAACAAAATAAACAAATGAAAACCACAAACCAAAACAGACAATAAACAAACTAAAGCAAGCAAACAGAACAGAAAGTAAACTAAAACAAATGAACATCATAAACTAAAATTAAAACAAATAAATGAACCTCATAAAATAAAATAAACAAAAACAATCACAAATCAAAACATAAAACAAAAACAAGTAAATGAAAACTCAAACCAAAACAGAAAACAAACAAATAAAACCAAAAAAAATCAAATTAAAATCACAAACCAAAAGAGAAAATAAACAAAACCAAAATGAACAAATTAAAATCACAAACCAAAAGAGAAAACAAATGCAAACAAAACAAATGAAAATCACAAACCAAAACAGAAAAGAAATAAAAGCAAAATAAAGAAATTAAAAACAAACCAAAGCAGAAAACAAACATAAAACCCAGAAACCAAAACAGGGAAAAACCCAACCAATAAAAAAATAATAAAAAAACCCAAAGGAAAAAACCCCACAGACCAAACCAAAAAAGACAAAACAAAAACCAAAAAAACCCAAAGAAACCACAACCAAAATAAAAAAACCCCACAAACCAAAACAATAAAGACCCTAAAACCCAAACCCCCCAAAAAACCCCAAACCAAACAAACAAAAAACCCCAAAAAAAAGAACCAAAAAAAAAGTAAAAAACCCTAAAAAAAATCTCCAAAAAAGCCCAAAAAATGAAAAACCACAACCAAAAAATAAAGAAATCAAAACCCAAAAAATCCTGCTCTGCATCCCCTTAATTCCCCATTTATTTATGGCACTAATTTATCCATTCATTTTCTATTTTAAGGGAAAAATCTGTTTTTCTACTTTAAAAATTCCCTTTTTTCCCTTTATTTAAACCCATATTTTAGAAATTACAAATTCAACTCTATTTGGAATTTTCCAATTATTCCTTAAGGGTGGTTTTTGTTGTTTTTTTTTTTTTTTTAAGATCATTTCTACATTTTATTTTTGTATTTTATTCCTTACAACTTCCATAAACGAGGAGGAAAAATAAAAAATAAAAAAGGAATAGACAGAACCTTAACAGAGCAGAAAATTGCAACCATAAAACAAAGTTGTATTTTTTATTATTCAGGGGAAGATTGGAGCAATTTTCTGCCTGGAAATTTCAAACATTTTGCTCATTAAAAATGGATTTTATTCAAGATACTCTGGCAGCCTGAATGGAAACATGGCCCTGCAATTAAAAAGGGCTGAAATGTGTAAAAATTGTAGGAAATCAAAGTTTTTTTGGGTTATTTTAGTGGATTTTGGCTTGGTTGAGGTTTGCCCTTATGGGATAACACTGAATTCCTTTCCCACCCTTTTATCCCATTTTAAAGGCAAAAGAGAAAAGAGGAGGAAAATCTGATTTTCAAAGAGAACAAGAGCCCATAAATATTTCAGGCCCTAATTGTTACCTGCATTAATTAACTGGGGTTTTGAGGGGATTTTGGGGGGTTTTTTAGGGATTTTGGGGATTTTTTAATGAGTTTTTAGTGTTTTGGCCTGGTGGTTGAAGTTTGTCCTCATGGGATGACAGGGAATTCCTTTCCCTGCCTTTTTTCCCATTTTAATGGCAAAGCAGAAAAGAGGAGAAAAATCTGATTTTCAAACAGAACCAGACCCACTGAATACTTCAGTCTCTAATTGTTTCCTGCATTAATTAACTGGGAGGTTTTGAGGGGATTTTGGGGGGTTTTTTTAGGGATTTTTGGGGTTTTTTAGTGGGTTTTTAGTGTTTTGGCCTGGTGGTTGAAGTTTGTCCTTATGGGATCTCAGGGAATTCCTTTTCCATCCTTTTTTCCCACTTTAATGGCAAAGCAGAAATGAGGAGAAAAATCTGATTTTCAAACAGAACCAGACCCACTGAATACTTCAGGCTCAATTTGTTACCTGCATTAACTAACTGAGGAGGTTTGGGGGGATTTTTGGGGTTTTTTTAGGAATTTTTTGGGGTTTTTTGGTGGGTTTAGGCCTGGTGGCTGAGGTGTGTCCTTATGGGATGGGAGGGAATTCCTTTCCCTGCCCTTTTTCCCACTTGAATGGCAAAGCAGAAATGAGGAGAAAAATCTGATTTTCAAACAGAACCAGACCCACTGAATATTTCAGTCTCAAAATATTACCTGCATTAATTAAATTGAGTTTTGGTGGTTTTTATACGGATTTTTAGTGTTTTATCCTGCTGTGAAGCTGAGGTAGCTGAATTTTTACTTTCCCTCCCTTTATCCCACTTTCCTCCCCACTTTCAGCATTGTTTCCCCCTCCCCATTACCACCTGTTTAAAAATTGGATTTTTCAGCTCTTTCTTAACCCCACAGTTGAGCCCAGCTCCTTTTCCACGTTTACAATTTGACTTTTTATCATCCCCAATCCTGACAGAACTGGGAAAAAAAATGGATTTATAATTTGTGAGTCTCAGGCTGCAGTGACAGCTCCAGCTCAGGCCATGCTGGGCTGGGCAGGGATTTATAACCAAAACACCACTTTAAATTTGATTTTTTGGTGTATTTATGGGTCAATCTTTCAAACACCCAGCATTCAGGGCTGTGATTTGCACCTCTTTCTATTTCTCATATTTCTTTGCTGCTTAAAAATAAAATTATTTCTGGTTTCTCTGCTTTCCCCCACTCCCCACTGCTATTCCAGAGCTGCTGCAGGGATTGAAACCAAATTATTTCTTTATTTTCTCATAAATCTGCCAGGTCCTGCCACACCACCAGGAAAGCTTATTTTTGGGTCGAAAATAGTTGTATATTTTTATATATTATATTATATTATATTATATTATATTATATTATATTATATTGTATTGTATTGTATTGTATTGTATTGTATTGTATTGTATTATATTATATTATATTATATTATATTATATTAATTATCACATTGCATTGCATTATATTATATTATTATGCTATACTAAAGAATAGAGAAAGGATTCTTACAGAAGGCTTAACAAGATATTAATTAAAAACTCGTGGCTGACTCCTCAGGGTCCCAACACAGGTGGATGGTGATTGGTCATTAAGTAAAAACAATCCACATGAAACCAACCAAACAATGACCAGTTGGTAAACAATCTCCAACCACACTACAAAGCAGCAAACACAGGAGAAGCAATCAGATAATCATTGTTTTCATTTTTCTCTGAGGCTTCTCAGCTTCCCAGGAGAAGAAATCCTGGGGAAGGGATTTTTCAGAAAATATGACAGTGACACCTGTGTTCTCTTTATTTAGGAACAGCTGAAGCAGTCAAGTAGACTGCAGCTGCTAAAGGAGGAATGTTCTGATGGAGAAAGTCAGGAGGCCCAAAACACTGATAATCACAGTCTAACAGGCAGTAACAATTTGAAAGAAGAGCTTTCCTAAACATAGTACATATTTGATGGGACAGTAAATTGCATGATGTGAGTAGAAGGAATCTCCCTATTTCTCATATACATATTATATATTCTTATGATATATCATAACAAAGACTGTTCATATACTTAAATGGAGGTCATTCTGCCATCATTGCAGATTTGGAAATTTCTGAGAAGGATTTCAGTGTCTGTCTCAACCGCATGCCTCTGTAGCCTTCATAAAAAGTTATATCTGTAAATTGGAGTGAGCATATCCCACCTTCACATCAGATAGGGGCAGTAAAATCCAGCAATGACTGAACTGCTCACGGAGTAGAAAACAGAAAAATGGCTGAGAGCATTGAGATCATTCATCCTGAAGAAAACTGCAGCCTTGCAGTACCAGAAGGGAGCCTATTTACAGGGACCTGGAGTGACAGGACCAGGACAAAGGGGAATGGCTTCAAACTGTCAGAGAGCAGGTATTAGGAGTAAATTGTTTACTTTGACTGTAGCGAGGCCCTGGCACAGGTTGCCCAAAGAAGCTGTGGCTGCCCTAACCCTGGAAGTGCCAAGGCCAGGTTGGATGGGGCTCTGAGCAACCTGGTCTAGTGAAAAGTGTCCCTGCCCGTGGCAGAGGGTTCAAATGAGATGATCTTTAAGGTCCCTCCCAACCCAGGCCATTCTATGATTCCATGAAACCACAGGCAAGCCTAACAGTGGTCAGCTCAATAGTGTCAAAGGCTCCAGTACAGCAGTGAAATGAAATAAATAACAAGAGCTACGACTGAAATAAAATAAATAAAAAGATCTATTTTCAAAGGAACAAGTGTAACAAAGAGCCCCTCCCTCTCCATGTCCCTTCTGTTATACTTGTGTGCATAAATGGCCATACACATCTTAAAAAACTCTAGAGGGATGCCAGAAAACAGCAAATATTATGCACAAGAATAATTTTTACAAGTTAGGCACAAAGTTTTAACAATGAGGTCATCTTTGATATGGATGCAAATGAATTTAAAATGTTTCATAGCAAGCAGTTCCCACCCAGGGGATATAAACAAGTTACTCCTGCAATAACAAAGCATTTGCTTGGCATCTAAAGCTTCTTAAGGGGAAAAAAAGAGAGAAATCATAGATTTTATGAAATGCCTTATTAGAAGACATTCCCAGGGGGAGAAGGGGTGTGGAAATGCAGAAGCAGTGTCAAATGCAGTAAGCTAATAAAAAGCAAATAAATCCATATGTTTTAAATAAAGCCTAATGCATTATTCATAAAGAAGGTCTTTCTCTCACAAAGAAAGTTTAATGCATCATCCTGTTTACTCTATTTTACAGCATCAATTAGAAAAGAGAGATTCTTCTCCTCTCCAGTTAGTAATACATCTCCGCCATACAAGAAAAATTATTATGGGGTTTAATAACTTGATGAGAGATGCGTAAAAGTGAATCAGCAAGACTGAAAGGAAATCAGCATGTGAGAAAGGAAAAGTGATTCCTTTATTGTGAAAATTCAATCAGTTTACAATGACTAGGTGATGGCGGGCCTGTTTTTCTCTTGTGGACCAGTTCACCTAAGATGTGACTGTGGGAAGGAGCAAGGAGGAGGAGGATGCTGGTTCCCAACTACCCCCAGTCATTTCCTGCTCCAGAAAAGGACCAGATAAACTGTGGTCTCTGGGTGTAAAAGCATCAAAAAAGCAGAATTTAGAAGCATACACGGATTTATTTTTTTTTTTTTAGTTGTAGCTAGTCTTTAGGATAACATCTAGCTGGGCTCAAAGCCTGTGCTACACAGATCTAGCTGGGCTGTAACTGAATTTTAGGTGTTTTTAATATGAATATTTAATATATTTTAAGCTAAGAAAAGGAAACAGTTCCAAAGACATCCTTCCAGAAATATTTTACTGGGGGCACTATGGACATATTTTATGCTTACAGATTTGTCTTGTGCTTTTAAGATTATCCTTTCATTTTTTTCACTCCAGCTGCTGTAGACACCTAAAAACACAACAATGTCATGGCAGCAGGCAGATGCAAAAATCATCATGGACCATTATTAACTCCATTATTATCTGGTAGTTGAATATCCAAATGACATGAGTAACTCTGTAAGGAGAATAAACTAGGTTTGAAAACATAATGTGTATGATGTGGCAGTTTTGAACCTAGTCTGTCCTTAAGTGTTCTTATTCAGTAGTCTGCTCTTAAGATTACACAGATTAGGGTAAATAGGTGAAAACTTCAGCACAATTATCTTCAGCTCAAGTAAAGTATTTGGGACATTTCCCAAATATCTTTTAAAAATTATATCGGAGAACTTTTCATAGTGAAAGAGCTTTTGAGACTTCCAGATTTGGGTTGCTTTTCTCTACATCACATTTTCTTTTTCCCTGATCCCATCACATCAATTTACTAGCAAGTGTGGTGATAACTTCCAGTGAACAAGAAGTAAAATGATAACTTTTCAGGAAATTCCTTTGAGAAGATGCACTTATTCCAGTTGAAAACTCTAATTGCATGCACCACATGATGGCACAAAATCAGGTATGGGAAACACATTTGCTTTTACATTTCAAATATACTCCATAGACTTTTATATTTGAAAGTCTTCATTTCCATCTTCAAACCTCAGTTCCTAATGTTCCCTAAGAGGCTAAAACCTACTAGGAAGATTTATAGGGAGCAAGCAAGGAATCCTGTTAAGTACTGGTAGATATGCTTTCAGCAAGTAAAGATACATATTTCTCATCAGCTGCAGAATCCACAGGGCATGTGTGAGGAGCTTCCAGAAATGAGCCCTTTCAACTATGCTAAGAACAAGCTTGTCACCTCTGCTCGGGTTTCTCCCTGGCCACATAAAATCTCAATTACATTTACAGAGTCTCAGCTTCATTATTCGATCAGTGGTTAGACTGGCTTCCACTGGGAAAAAAAGGGAATATGGGGCACATGGAGGAGGCCCAGAAGATGTTAGACATGTGTGACCCTGGCAGATGTGTAAGGTTGGGACTAATCCTCAATGGCAGATACAGAGATATTGTATTAGTGGCGTAGGAAGGAATGATGAACCTGACTCCATGTTCTCAGAAGGCTAATTTATTATTTTATGATACTGTATTATATTAAAGAAAACTATACTAAGTTATACTAAAGAATACAGAAAGGATAAAGACAGAAGGCTAAAAAGATAATAATGAAAACTCCTGACTCTTTCCAGGGCCTTGACACAGCTTGACCCTGATTGGTCAAAAGCCCAAACAATTCACATGAAACCAATGAAACGACCACCTGTGGGTAAACAACCTCCAAACACATTCCACATGAGCAAAACACAGGAGAAGCAAATCAGATAATTATTGTTTTCCTTTTTCTCTGAGGCTTCTCAGGTCTCAGGAGGGAAGGGATTTTTCCAGAAAGAATGAGTGTGACACAGTGATGCAAAGGTAACATGTGCCCCACTGCCTGAAGTCACCTAACAGCTCCATACCCTTGTATCACCCCAAAACATGCAAGTTATGTAAAGGTTCTCAAATTTTTGGGCTCCCAAAGTAAAATTTTAATACATTATCAGCCCCGTGCAAAATAAAACGTCAGTAAACCAAAAGCTCTTTTAAGATGTTAGTTAATAAATCACCAATTACAAGTTACTCTTTCAAGTAACTTCTTTTTTCCTTCTTCTCATTCTTACTTTTCCAGTGTTCACAAATCTATCAAAGTCCCCAGTTTGTCTGAATTGGTCTCTCTCTAATTCAATTAATTATTTTTTTCTTAAACATCCATGACCCAGGAAGTTATGAATAACTCCTACTTCAGTTTGGAAAATGGGTACAAATAGAATTTACAGGTAGGGTGAGGAGCTGGGAGACAACATAATCTCCTTTCACTTCTGCGTCTCAGCCTGTCCCCACCCCACACTTGGGGCTGTTCAGATTTGCTCCTGGCTATAGGCTCTGCTGTGTAAGGACCTTTGTTTGGGTCTTGAAAAATACTGAAGGTGTTTCAGACAGAAGGAGAAACTATTAGACAGAAACTATTAGGTAGAAACATCAGTGCATGCAGTTAGTTCATTTTTTATGTGAAAAGAAAAATTCACAGAAAGTGCCTAAACATTTGAGTGTATAAACATTTAAAATTCTTCTATCTCTGTATAGTAAAACATAAACGAAGTTATAGGAAAAAAGCAATTATTGAGCTAATAGCTTCTGTAAAAATTTAGTAAGCGAATAGGTTGAGGCTAAAAAATAAAAGCTGGAATTTAATTTAAAAACATATTTAATTCTGTTCTACTTTAATAATTTTAAATGAAATATTTCATAATATTAAGTGTAAAATGAATATCAACTTAAAAATTTATTATCAATTTAATAATTGCTTTGCCAATAATGTAATCAAAGTGTACCTTATCAGAAAGTTCTATGGTAAGGTCAACACTTACAAGAAGACAAACTGAATCATTGGACTTTTAGTAAAATAACACTGAAATGCTTTATTTTAATTAGGTTAAATTTCTTTGAAGCTATATCTTCCCTATACTTATATTTTAATCTTAATATTTTATTGCTAAATTGATAAATACCAATTTCCTGTACAATGCTAAACCCATTGAGAGTCTTTAGACTTTTCTGGGGTTCCTGAACTTGGCTTTAGAGGTAATATTCCCATTGAAGCCTTGGGATCTTATCTCAACATTGACTATGACTTAAGGGGATAACAAAATAATAAAGAGAAAGTATGGAGAGGTGTAATAGAGGTATCATTAATGAGAAAGTACCATTAATGTATCATTAAAATCAAGGACATTATGGCAGAGAGTTAGCTATTTCATCAATGAGTGTCAAGGAGCTTAAAGGAGTTTTGTTCAAAGAAAAGAAGCCAGCTGGGAACTGCCCCCTAAGTTAATTTATGGGAGTGAGTAATAATGGGTCCAGCCAAAAAAAAAAAAGGAAAGAAATAATGGTCACACATACTGATGATTCAAACTGTTTTCCCTGGTTCTCTACACTATAAACATGAGCCTAAAGAACAATTTGCAGGAGCTGGCTTCCAAACAAAATTTGAAGAGTCTGAGGATTTTTTACTGAAACCTCAGGAACTATCAAATCTTCAGGTCATTGTATTCATCTGACTCCACTCAATAATAAATACTGTGGTTCGACCAACAGTGACCTAACAAGTCAGCTTTTAGTTTTTAATTTAAAATAGAAGTTCAAAGAAGAGCAGAAAAATTGGAACAATGACAAATCCAAACTATTTTGAAGATTCGTTGTCTTTTGGCAGGATATCCTTAAATTTCAGATTAGAAAAATGTGTATTAAAAAAAAAATCACAGTCATTTTGCCCAGTATTAGCATAATACTTATCTTGATTGCTTTCATAGACATGGCACCCAAGTATCTTAATTTGCTTTGTACTACAAAATAGGAAAAGAAAGAAAAAATTCCAGCTAGTGATTTATTCAAGCATTAAGGTAATACAGTTCTGGGCAATTATAAATACCTATGTGTGTTATTACCACTAAATCAAAAAGTGTCTTCTGCCAAAAAGGCTGAACTCCCTGAAAGCCATTTCTGATGAATCAGCAGGAGATAACAGCAGAATTACATGAGACACACCATTCTTGGGGGATCTAAAATCAATACTTTCTCTGTGATTTCAGCCTCTGCTGGCTCCACAAGTAAAATGCTAAAGTCTGTAGTTCTACACTGAAAATTAATTTGGCTCACTATGTCTGAGGCTTAAACTTCAGCCACACAGATAACGATGCATGATATCACTAACCACTTCCTCTATGAAATAGCAAACTGTAGCTAAAAAATAAGACATGAGATGACAATTGCTTATGAGGTTAAGAAGAAAAATGTTGTGAGGCCTTGGCACTTTCCCAATGATTAGTCCTTTAAGTAAATTTTGGAGATCCCTCTGTGCATCACAACTGGCAAATATTGTACTCAATTAATTTGACAGTACCTGTTTTGGCAACATTTTCCCTTCAAATAAGAGGAAAAAAACGCCTTCACATTTCAAAGACATGCAAAATGCAGCCTTGTGATAAGAATGTTACAGCACTTACTCTTCCATTCTAGTTCGTCCCTATGGGTCAAGTGCAGTACTCTGAAGAAATCTGCTTCTTTCTCCAAGTCCTTAATTTTTTTGGCTTTCTATCACCTCATGGAGACAAGTGTTACTTTGATTGCCCTTACCAAGCAGCCTAAACAAGGTATAATTGACCTTTTCTAACCATTAGCATGGTTCCTGGGAAAAAAGTCAGAATCATTTTCTTTGTAGAATGTTAATTTAAGAGAGTAGAGTGATAACAAAGCATTTCAGGAAAGCTTGGTAAATTTTCTTATTTAGAAACAACATTCAACACAACATCATATAGCAATTTCAGGGCTTTATCCCAGCCTTACCTAAAAAATACAAAACTCAGATATTTGTTCAGATCTAGAGGACGAGGATGACTTAAGAGTTCTTGGCTTGATTCTCAAGCACTAAGACTTAATTTTTGTACCTATTATCCTGTTTGAACCTGATGTCACAGGACAAAGGATTTTCCCACCATAGTGGCAGGCAGGGTTTAAAGTTCCAGAGACAAAGATGATACTTGTTACTTTTATCATCTGAGTGATGAGTATTGGGTTCAATAGAATAGAAACAAGAAAGAAAACTATTGTGTGCACAGGTTCTGACCTAAATATCCTCCTTATAGCTTCTTCCATTGAACATTTGCCAGAGCAGGACCAAGTACATGAAAGGGGGACACATGGTGATCCCTCTTTACATCCTCACTGCTGAGGAGAATCACTCCTATGGTAAGGGATAACAATAGATAACCCAGATGTTTACCAATAGGTTGTTTCCCCTAATTTTTTAGACAAAATTGGAAAGAAACCAAATGCAACAATTGAAAGACAATGCAAGACCATAGGAAAGACCATCAAAGACCATAGGAAATTTAACTTGTGCACAAGTGACCTTTATTAAACCCAAAGTCATTGTAGCAGGTCTAAGCTAAAGTTATTTTTTAGAGGAAGACTTAGCACATTATTTTATTTAGACTACTGTGTTATCTTCTGGGGTCAGAATCCTTTTGCCCTTTTTACTCATGATATGCTGATAAATCTGCTTTTAAGACTTGCCCATTCCTTTCATTTTGAGAAAGCTTATCCCCTGCAGGTACTGTAATGAAAGAAAAGCTGATTGTTTGAAAACCCAACTTGATACTTATCATGTTGACAGATGGTATTAATTTGTGGTGAAATTATACTGTACTCTTACTCATAATTGACCCTAGAACTGGAGATGTTGGCTAGTGAAATGCATTAAGTATGCTATAGATGCCAAGATTACAGTCACTGAAATAAAGCTTACTTATGGAAATATTTAAAATAAAATGCACTGCCTGAAAAATCAGTCCTGTCAGTAGTCAAAATTGCTATATTTTATAGGTATAATTGTAAGAAAGAACAAAAATCTTTTCCTATTGGGTAATAATCTCTAACAGTTATTCAGCCAACGTATTTATATGGCAAAAGAATAAAGATAATACACTGTAGATAATCAATGTAAATAGCAAGTCAGCAAATATCTCCAGCTTTCTGTGTTTTATAACACAAATGTGGTAAAAATAACAACTAATGACTTTGAAAATCATTGGTAGGGTTGGATTTCCATGTAATGCCATCTCACAAAAATCTGAATATTAATTAATAGAGGGAGTGAGAATGTACTCTTATACAACTGGGTTCAAAGAATAAATGACACTTTAAAATACTGGAATGGCCTAAGAATGTTTCATTAACTCAAGCATATTGCATATTATGAAGTTGTTCAAATGCATGCAGTTAATGAAGAGAACTCAACTCAGTTTAGTATTTTCCCCTCTATTTTCTTGAACACAGTTATATTTTTAAATTACAGAGCTTTAGATTTAATTTTTTTTTATTTTTCTATACTTCCACTCCTATCCCAGAAGTAAAAATGTGAATAAGCAATTCCATTATAATCAGTAAAGTTTAGTGATAGTCCCAGAGATTTCTCTGATATCACAGTGCTAATATGGTAATAATCATTGCCACTCTGTACATATTTGTGTGGTTGCTTTCCCTCTGCACAATACACAAGATGTGAAAGGCCTCAGTGCTAATGCATACTGTGATTAATCAGTCCTAATTTTACTAAAAATGTCTCTTTGAAACACTTTTCCTTATAATTCCTGTGTAAAATATAAAATTTTTTAGACAAAAACAGTTTTTCTGTGTTATGGTATTTTTACTGCGTCATTGCCCAGCCAAGAATTTCACCTCACTTACTAATGGATTTTACATTGTCATTTTAAATTTTACTGTTATCTTTTAATGGTAAAAAATTATAGATTTTCCTCTTTAATATGTTGCCTATGTGATGAATGTTCAGCCTGTAACGATGGCTTTAGGAAAGGCTCTTAAAAATATGTTTAAACCTCCTTGAGACCTGGATATTTCAATGGGAGAAATGAGGAAAAGCTGCTGCTAATTCTTGCAATTTGGGATGCTGTGGTTCCTTCCAGTGCAGAACTAGACTTGTACAGAACAAGACAGTGTATCATGGATAGAGGGGAAAAAAAAAATAAACAACACTCCAGGAAAGAAAAAAAACAGAGAGGAACCCCTTTAATTTGACCACTGCTAACCTACATCTCACAAGAAGGTAGAGGCAGATAGAAAGACAAAGAAAAGGGAAGTAAATATGTGAAGACACAAACTCTTCTCATTTATGTTTCAATCAGCAGGCTTAGCAATGATAATGAAAAGCAGGAAGGTGAGAATGCAAAATTCAGATTAAGTGAGAAATACTGCAGGAATGAAGAAAACACAGGTAAGAAAGAAAAGGGGTGTTTGCTGCAGTTAAAGGTCTGTCAGAGCTTTTCATTACTGCAGTTGTACAACTGTAAAAGAATATAAGCAGGAAGACATTTGGAAGACCCTAGAAAGGCTTGAGAAAGTGTGGCAAAAATGGAACAAATTGAAAATACAGAAGAAACACACAGGATGTAGGGAAGTGAAGGACAGATACCACTTGACTGAATGATGGTAGCAATAAATCCACATGAGTGAGAAACAGGATAGGAAAGAAATAAAATTAATGCTTTTATCTCATCTATTTCTTTAGCAACTGAGCAATAAAGAAATAAATAAATGAACTAATATGAGAACTCTTATTTTCTTAAGCATAGCTTTCTTTTATTCCTGTTTACTTGAAAACCCATTAATTTAAAATATATATGAAGAAAAAGGGAAAGCTGTTAGTCCAAAGCCATGTACAGCAAGGTTCAATTTGAAGAGCTTTTTTCGTGGCCAGCTTCCAAAGAGCAGTCAAATGGGATTTACAGTGCCAGTCTTGACAGGATCTTAAGCATAGCAGCATTTAGAGAGGGTAGAGAGGCTGCAGTAAGTTGTAGGCTACAATTAAAGCTCATTCGTTTCTCCTTCCTTCTCAGCATTGAAAAGGTTAAGGACATAGGGATCTCAAAGCCACTAAATTATCTTTCTGGTTCAGACTACCCATAAATACCATGGAAAAGCTCAAGCAGTTTTCTTTTTTTGCCTTTGAGGGGATTTTTTCCATTAGAAAGCAGTGAAAGGACAGAAAAAAAGGGAAGCGTGATGAAATCCAATACAGTTGAGTTTTATTTAGCCAAAAGACCTCCTTTAGATCTTGCTCTTCTAGAGATCATTTTCCTTTAGTCTTTTCTTTAAAAAGCCCAACCTCTACAAAGTGTCTGGACTTTTATTTTGCTGTTGTTTTTGTCACAAATTGTAAAAAAAATCAGAAATACCTGTGTATATTCTTTTTAGAAATCTAAACTGACAAAATGTGTGTAAGATCCTGGGCAATAACTCACCCTGAATATCACCAAATTCTGTCTGAGAAATAGCATTTCAGGCAGCTGATAGTCATACACTCATCAGAATCTGAATTCCCATCAGCTGACTTAGTAAGAATTTAATAATGCACAATGCATTATGCAACCTAAAAAACCATTAGCTGGGTAGTTCAAGAAGATAGAGTTATCCTATTTTGTTGGATTCTGACAATGAATCATCACTTCCTTCATATTGCGTGTTGCTGGGTGCCTATCTGGTTGATAAAAATCTGAATCTGGAAGGAAAGTGCTTCAGGCCATTCCAACATAAGTCTTACAACATTAAAAATATGTCAGCTGTAAACTTTGGATTATGATTTTGGTCTGGCAAGAGACACTATGACAGTATGAATACAGATTTTAAAATTTTATAAGCTTAATATTGTCAGCTAAACCAATATTATATTTTTCCATGCCCAGTACTGAATTTTTACTTCAGTGCAGTCTCAGGATGAAGAATTCCTAGCAAAAGCTACTCAATGTCACGTCTGTGCTGAGATAAATCATTTTCACTGGAGCCCAGAGCAACCAGCATTGTAGCTGGCCTCAGGATACAATGTAGAAAACACATTTTGACATAGTTTTCCTGACATGGTTTGCCTGTATCTCATTAAATAAATATAAACAAGAATCATTTTCGGTCTGCTCAAAGGTAGGAACAAAAAAAAAAAAAGAAACTACAGCTGGTAATAGACTGAAAACATCCTAGTGAAAGGCAAGATACCAATGGCACTGTAAATTCTCCAGGGGAATAAATGGAGGGGGTAAAATCAGAGTTTATGGACTCCCTCACACTGGACTATTCTGAGGAAGGCTTCTTCAGTCCATCCTACTGTTCAGCCTCTTATAACTACTCCCATGTTATATTTCAATTGTTTTACTTTTCTGGGGGCCTTTTGACAGGAGAGTTTTCGAGAAACTGTTGTTATAGAATGCTTAGTCTTCAGGTTTCCAAAGTTCTGTTTTGTTGGAGGAAGGCCTGAGCAATGCTGATTTATGGTACATGGGGTTAGCAGCCACAGTTGAAGGAAATTCAGAAAAATGGGTTCTGTAAAATAAGTAATAAAAGAAGGTTAGGAACTGAGATAATTTAGAATTATACTTGAATTGAAAAAAATAAAATAATGATCTATGAAATGTGAAATTACAAAGTAATGTCAAAGTACTTCAGAAAATACAAAGTTATGATAAAAAAAATGACGTTAATTTTGCAAGACATCCCTCTTTCTCTTACAAAACAGCTTTGCCTATGCTTGTTAGAAAAAGGATATTGTTTTTGTGAAGAGATAATATCCCTAACAAAATTGTGTCCATCATTTTCCCTGAAAGATAAGAATTTCTATTTACACCAGGAATTGTATAGAGGTCAAGGAAACACTGGGGTGCCTTCTTAGACGACCTTCCAGGTACTGCATCTGTAGCAATTATTATGATAACTAAATATATATTGTGTTATTTGTATACAGTACTTAATAATGTCATAGGTGTGCATATTATCTCTGGGTAATTTATTTTGAATAGTTTGATACACTGCTCATCCATTTTTTTTTATTATTCTGAGGTCTGAAGAAAACACTGCAGGGAAATGAAGAAAAGAAAAAACCCAACATTTCACATTGACCTATCTATAAAACAAAACTAAATTTTCTCTGAACTGCCAAATGTAAATGCTTTTATAGACAAATTTGTAATTCCATACAATAGTTTCAGTGATTTACATGCATTGTGATCCTATATATGTGACTGCTTTAATGAAGCCTCTCATCTTCAGGCAGAGCAGCTGAATGCTGTCCATGTCCATTTTACTGCCCTGACTTGTAAATGTTGCACACCTCGTTATTCAAGCTGCAGGTAGCAAACTACCTGTGAATTATCAGCCTTGCCAACAGGTAGAGCACAACAAGGATTTAATTGCCTTCGCCTTTGGCATCCTTCACCCTCCAGGGATGGCAACTGTTATTCCAATTGTAAGACAGAGCAGCTACTTAGTGGTCTTTCACCTGGAAAAGGATGAAGAATGTAAGTGTAAATTAATCAAAATTTGAGTCTGTCAACTGCTTTTTCTCCAACCCTTAAGATTAAAACGTTCTTCTGGAAGAGTCTGCAAAACCTAGGGGTCTGTGGTCGCCTTGTGGTTTTTGAAAATTGTGTCCAGGCCACTGGTAATTAAAAGGTGACCAGGCAAGGCAAGCATTAGAGGTGAGGAAAAAATTATTGGCTTCTGCTCCACGTTTTTGCAATTTCCTGATAATCAGTTCTCACAACACAGTATCCCTAGGATCTGTGCCCTGGATGGGCTGTTAGGTGTCCTGAGCTCATCCTTGGCTGAGCAGCGATTTCTAGCAGAACCACAGAAAACATTGCAGCAGGCTGGCAGGGCAGTCCTCCTCCAGGCAGCTCCAGCCAGGTTTTCCTTATGTTATGATTGGCTCTCACAATTAAAAGACAACTATTGTGTGACTATTAAGAAAAGCTTTAGTGATGTACAGTTATGTTACTGTAGTTTAGATGCCCTCTGCTCTCCCCACAGTTCCCTTTC
>JAXCLO010000001.1:12686241-12730565 GCA_035583995.1 Arremon aurantiirostris | reverse complement strand
TGCCAACATCACCCAGAAGATGGAGGCCAAGAAGAAGAAGGAGAAAGGCTGGACATGCCCAGATCCCTCCATCTTGCGTCCTCAACCCCCATACCAAAAACTCTAAAATCTACTCTTCCACCCCATTATAACTTCACTACTATTCTACCTAATTTTGTCATGGTTTGCCGATCTTCATCTAAGGTTGGTAACTTGATCCACAGGTCATAATCAAACCCACAGGTGTTTTGGACTCTGTGCCAGGACTTCTGAGCCCTCTGGCAGGGGTCTTGGTGCCGTCCTGGACACCCAGAGAGATGTCCTGGGTTCCCACACTTGCCCTCCATCCTCACAAGTGGCACAGGAAGGTGGAAAATGGGAACTGTGATCGTTTCATAACTCTTCGTCTCTGTTGCTCTGATGCTCTTCCCCTGCTTCAACGTAGTGTCTTTAACATGACATCTAGTCTTTCACAAAGTTCACCAATGTGGGTCCTTCCCACAGGCTGGAGATCTTTAAGAGATGCTCCAGTAGGGGAGAATACTTTCATTAGGGAGTTTTACTGCCATTGGGCAGGAACTTTTCCTCCCCTTTTCTTAAAAAATGTTATTCCTGAGGTACAATCACCATTGCTGTTGGCCTTGGCCTTGGCCAAGGACTGGTGCCTCTTGGAACCAGAGGTTCTCTTGGACACAGAGGAAGTTTCTGACACCTTCTCACTGAAGCCATCCCTGTAGCCCCCTGCTACCAAAACCTAGCCACATAAACCATCCATCCATCCATCCATCCATCCATCCATCCATCCATCCATCCATCCATCCATCCCCCCTTATGTATTCAATCAAGAATAATCTTTAAAATCCACAGTCCTCACATAATCTTCACAAATTTCACTTATATCAACAAAAAATAATTTTGTTGTGCTCCAGAATCATCATCACAACACCAAACAAATGTGGACAATTTATGCACAATCTGACAATTTTTTTGCCACAATTATGACAACTGAAAGTTCTCTAGGATCTTTTCACTCTCTAATATTGTTCAATCTGTATTTTGCTGATTACATTTCCCAATTACTATGTTTGTTTGAATCTGTAATGCCAGATGTTTGATGCCAAAAAAGGACTATGGGGGACTGACCTTGCCTGGATTCCAGTTGCTCACCAAGATACTCCATGACTCCTTTCCTCAACAGGACAGGAGGGGAGAAAATGAGATGGAAAAAAACCTCATGGAACAAGACAAAGACAATTTAACAGGAGAAAGAAAAGGCTGAATGTGAAAGAAAAGGAATACAGAAGATTTTATTCTCTAATTCCCATCAGCAGACAATGTCCAGGTACTTCCCAGGAATCAGGGCTTCAGCACAGATGGTTGTTTCTCTGGAAGAAAAATGTCATGATAATGTTTGTCCTCCCTCTTTCTCTTAGCTTTTATATCTGAGCAAATGCTGTATGGTATGGAATATCCCTTTGGTCATCTTGGTCATCTGTCCTGCTGTGATCCTTCCTAAGATCTTACCCTCTCCCACCTTTCTGGGGGAGGTCAGCCTTGCTGGTGTGTTGGAGAGATCCCACAGGTGTCCAGGGCACACCATGACAAGATATCCATGACCTTAGGGCCACTTCTCTGTCCTTTGGATGAGTGAACAACCCCTTCCTTTCAGTTGCTTATACCACATCTCTGATGGAAGTGCTTCTAGTGCAGGAGGAATGTCAACCTATTAAACCTATCAAAGAGATTTTCCAACCTAAATGATTCTATGATTCCAGTTCTAGTTCCTAGTCGAGTCCTACTTTTCTTTATCTCACCATTTCTACCCACAAACCAGGATTTCTGTTCAGCATTTGCTCTTACTAGTGACATTCAAATTCAGTTGTGTGAGACTGTAGGAGTGAAACACAACCAGCTCCAAAATTTTATCTGATATTAAAAAAAAAAAACAAGGAAAGAAAGAAAAAAAAAAGAAGAAAAAAAATTACTTGACATAAGTGCCCAGAAAATTAGGTAGCAGATGACTTATGTTCTGGAAGATAATGAGAAGAGATTACAGAAGAAGTGAAATGTTTTATCAGTGTTCCCATGGAAACTGAAATAGGTGCAATAACAAGCTTTTAAATTTCATCAAGTTTCCTAAGAACATAAAGTTGGATCCTGCTGGCAGCCAAGGCCAAAAGCCTCCTGTTTTAGTCAGCATAGTGTTCAGTCCACCTCAGTGCTCAACCTCCCAGTTTATGCCTAAGGAGAAAAGAAGAGCCTTGCTGTGGGAAGATAGACAAGTGATAAGGGAGAAGGACAGGGAATATGCAAAAGCCAGTCCAAGACAATAATTTTTCTGCAGATTATGCTAAAGAAATATTTTTACAGGCATCACAGCCACTAGTATTGTCAGAACCCAGTGATATCCTTCATCCCACAGTGAACTCAGCTTTCTGAAAGCAAGAGCTCCCTCCACAGGCTTTTGACCAGATGCCTGGCGGATAATGTGGAATTGGGAAAATGATGAGTTCTGAAACTCCCACCCTGTTCTTCAGACACGACATTTCCACTAGGCAAGGAATAATTACTGTAGGTGTAAGTCTTCAGCTTCCTGTTTTTCAATATGTAATCTTGCATGGGTGCCTCTCACTGCTATAAAATTTGAAAAGCCTTTTTTGTTTATAGTGTGTCAATCCAAAGTTTGGCTTGTGGTGCCTTTTCTTCTTCTGACTGACAGTTTATGCATCTAATACCATTAATACCTCCACTGTTTTCTAAAACAGTAATTTTTGCAATAGGAGAGTGAAGTTTCATTATAAATTTTTCACGTGCTGTCATAGAGAATTAAAGAGAAAGTATTTGAAACTGTCTAGTGTTTTAAGAGGAAAAGTCTAGCATGACAAGATCTCTGCAGCTCATGTGTAGTACAATTTGCCACACTACAAAATACAGTGAGCTTTAATGCTGCAAGGGAGACATTGTTCAGCATATTCACAGCTGAATTCAGGTTTCTATTTCCCTCTCTGTTTTTCAAATATACTCTACTGTGGTTTTAGAGCTACTTTGGCCGTGGCAATATAGGCCTTTTATCTATCCAAATGTTCAAAGATTTCATTAAATAAGGATGCTAAGACAAACTAAATTGGACAAAAGAAAAGGACTAAGATAAATTAACCTTGTATTCAGAAGTCACTGAGCACTAAGTCTCAATTTTTCATTAGCAAAATCAGCTGCTCTCTTCTGAAAACCTTCCACTCACAATTTTCCTCTAGGCTGTGATATATCAGTGTTAGTGAATCTCTGACAGTAGAGAGTGCATAGTAATCAAATTGAGGTATGCTGAGGAAATAGGCTTCACAGGGGCACAAAGCTGGGGAATTGCCATACAAGTTCACTAAAGTGTCCTTACCAAGGACTAGGATCTTGCAAAGGTATCAATAAATGCCTAAAGACATTATTTTCATTCTCATGCTTTTGCTAGGTTCCTTAGATCTTAGTCTACCCCAAAATTTCAAGCACATATCAAAGACACACTCCTCTCCTCCTCCCCCCAGCCCCACTGTCACACCATAAGTGAACACCATAAATAACTCTCTGAGCATTTCTGGCCAAATGACCAAATGTCTTCTTCCAGCCAACATCAGCCCCACCCCAAACATAAGAAATTTGCAGTTTTGTGATAACCCCAAGATCTTTTTAGGTGGTGTTGCTTTCTACATGACTGCACCTGTCTTCCCTATTCCCATTTGATTAATAAAATGTAATTTACATGGGCTACATTGTGCCAATCTTCCCTGTAGAAATCAGTGGCCTTCCAGTACCTGAAGGGAGCCTACAGGAAAGATGAAGAGTGACAATTTACAAGGGCCTGGAGTGACAGGACAGGTGGAATGGCTTCAAACTGACAGAGAGTAGGTTTAGACAAGATATTAGGGAGAAATTCTTCTCTGTGAGGGTGATGAGGTACTGGCACAGGTTTCCCAGAGTAGCAGTGGGTGCCCCATGCCTGGAAGTGTTCAAGGCCAGGTTGGATGGGGCTCTGGGAATCCAGAGGTTGGAACTCAATGATCTTTAAGGCCCCTCCAACGTAGGCCATTCTATGATAAGATATCTGCACCCATTTGGTAGCCAGTCTGATAGAAGCCTCTAGTGCAGACCTTGAAAACACCCAATGTTTGTCAGTGATAATCTGAATGATGGAGTAGAGACTCTACCTGCATTTTAGGTGATACCAGGCTGTGTGGAGTGTTTTCTGCAACAATTTAAAAAGTAAAATCCGTTTATCAGAGTGTAACAAGACTGCAAAATCTCTCACTGGGAAAAGTATTTCTCCCGAGGAGATTTCTCAGGCTTCAGCTGAACACAAGTACAGAGGTGCCTGTGCTGACAGAGGAAAATAATTGTTCTAAACATTTAGAAAACAAGAAGAACCAAACAGCTCAGTATCAGATGTTCCATCAATGTGTTGGAACAGCTCAATGGCAGTTTAAAAATATTGCTACAAAAATAAATGAATGAAACAACTGAAAAAGAAAAAATAAAAGGGGAAAAAAGGACAGATTTTTAGATTCTGAGTTTAGATCCCAGCAGATGAAAAATTCCAGTTTCAAGCAGTAGTAAGTCTTGGAATGCAAATAATCCAACAGAAATGTAGCATATCAGGGCAGTGTGCTTTTCACATGGAAGGAAATAGGCACAATTTACTCACACTACTATTCAATAACTACTTGTAAAAAAGGTGTTAGGTTGGGAAAACAATGTTAAATAAAAACATGCAGTAAACACTACATCTTTACAGAAATGATGATATATTATGCAATTATGATATAACAACAGGGAAATCTGAAGGCCAACACCTCAGAGGATATTGGCCCAAGAAATTTCCTGTAAACCTAGAAAAGCAAAATTTCTAATCAACTCTAATTATTTACCACTAATAATGAGGCAGGACTAGCAATTCTGCATTTGTGATTCTTGTCTATTTTTGCAGTTATCCTTTTAGGTATTATATTTGTGAAGTAAAAGCTTTGCTGAGTCTGCTGAGTTCAACAGATATTGACCTAACTTTTTGATCCTGTCTGAAATCAGCTTCTAATTTCATTACAAGGCTGTAAAATTTAATTTTGCTTGCTTGAACCTACACACCTCCAGTTCTGCATAAGAGTATGCTTGTATGAGAATAGCTTTTAGAGTAAATACAATTAACTAATTTCCCTTGAAAAATACAGGATTTTGATGCTTTTGATATTTTACTGGGGGCTTTGAATAAGTGAAGGTGTTTCAGATTTGTCATCCTCTTCAAATGAAAGCATACCAAGAGTTAAAAAAGATTTTGCTTTCACATTTTAATGCACCTAGAAAGCATTCCTGTAATATAGTTTCACCTCATTACTTCAGTGATGTAATTGAATGGAAACCCAATCATATCCATTTTAATTAATTATTAATATTTATAGGTGAAAATCTAGAGAAATTGAAATGCATTTTATACAGACTTAAGGATGTCTGAGACTATTTGGAGATATCCAATTCAAACTATACACTAATTTCTGAAATACTACAGGACAGATACATTTTGAGTTAATCTCAGCACACATTCTGCCATCCAAGATGTTTGCATGTCTAAGGTGTCTTAGCTCTACCCCATTCGTCCCAGCTAGTTTTTATTTAAGAATTATGCTTAACTTTCAGTTATGAAAGCTGACCTGAAAAACAGATTATTTTCATATGCATTGATGCAGTACTTGTGGCAGCAGAAAGAAATTCAAAAATATGCCTTTGCAGAGAGCAAACATCCCAAAATCCTGTGAGGCACCAAAACCTTGCTGTAGCTCTAACACATCTGCAAAGCAGTGCCTCCCATAACTGTAATGGTTTAACCACAGCCAACAACCAAATCCCACACAACCATTCAGCTACTGTCCACACTGGGATGGGGAGAGAACCAGAAGGGTAAAAGGTGGAAAACTTGTAGGTTGAGATAAAGTTTGATAGGAAAGCAGGAGCTGTGTAAATCAAAGCAAAACAAGGAATTCATTCGCTGCTCCTCGTGGGCAGGCAGGTGCTCATCATCCCCAGGAGAGCAGAGGTCCAGCACAAAGGAGGGTGTCTTGGGAAGGCAAACACCATCACTCCAAGTGTGCCATCACTCTCCTCTTCATCCCTCTTCTCCCCTCAGCCCTGGGCACTGGCCATGGCGCCTTACAGCACAGAATGTCTCTTTGATCACTTGGGGTCAGCTCTCCTGGCTGTGCCCCCTCCCAGCATCTCGTGCACCCCTAGCCAAACTGCTGGTGGGCTGCTGTGGAGGTGATGCTCACCATTTTCTAAAATATCCCTGAGTTATCAACAGTGCTTCTGGCACAAATCCAAAACACAGCCCCATACTAGGTACTGTGAGGATTAACTCTGCCCAAAAGCAGCATGACCCTATTCCCTCCAAACTGCCTTTTTACTCTTTGTTGTATGACACAAAACAAAGCTATGATTATAAAACTGTATGTGTTTACGTAATCATTTTACAAATAATTTCATTGTGAATAACTCCTGATAAAGTTTATAGCATGCTTATACTCAATTTATCCATTATTACCAGTGAAAGCCAAACATGGGTTAAACACTTCCTAGCACAGTGAAAAGCAAATCTAGGATTATTTAAATAGCTGTAAGCTTTGGATACCAAGATTTTCTATCAACACAGATTGTTCATTATATCATTAATGCAATAGACTATGTGAACAAAAAGAGTAATGATCAAGTACATTGCCTTCAGGTTAGCTGTGAGCCCAGACACAGGGAAATGAGATTGCAAAGAGGACAGGAGGAAAAAAAAAAAAACCCAAAGGCAAATTGAGCTGTGAGTTACATACATATTTTGCTGAGCTGCTAATGAACACTTCCTATTGCAATTGTAGTTTATCTAACTGCATAACGAACAGAGAAGGCTTACTTAACAAACAGTTTAAGATTATAGATCTTCTGTGGGTTTTTGTCTCTACTAAAATGAAAAAGTACTGTATAAGTCATTTTCAAATAAACTGGTTTTCAGCAGTCGGTGAGGAAGCATGTGCTAATTTGCATGACCTATTATCTCTGGTATCTATTTGTTTGTGGTTCTTGCTTTTAGAAGAATTGGTATTAATTATAAGTATGGAAGTAATTTGAAATGTCAGTACAGAATTTTACAGCTTGGAACAGCTCATCCTTCAATAATTAAGTCAATAAAATTAACTTAATTTAATTTAAACAGCAATGCTTCTTTTTAGACCTTACAGAGTGATTACAATTAGTATTTCATAATTAGTATTTTATTGATGTCCATACACTGGATTGCCAGGTGTCATCAAGATACACTGATGATTGGAAGTAATTTGATAAACATTCAGAACTGTTGCATTAATGGCATGCCTCCCAATTATGCATTGAGTTAATGAATGCATTTAAATGTTATGGAGATGAATTTAAAGGACAGCTCAGCCTTAATTACTATACCATTTCCTCCCTCTTCCCATTCTAATTATAACTTCAGTAGTTATCACCTTTTAGTTTACAAATATCACATTCCTCTGTAAATGCAGAAATAGAATATTTATGGTTTTTTTTATTATTTTTAAGGGTGCTAACTAAAATAACAAGGAGTCATTTCTCTGTAAACTAAAGACTTCTGGAAATTGAGAAATTATTTTTTTACCAGTCCTCCCTCATTCATATTTAATTTTCTTTAAGACTAACAGGCAGGACAGGACATAAGGATAAGTGAAACCCTTTCAACTAATATCTTAAATTTCCCCTCCTATTCATTAAAGAATGCTGAGAAATTATGGAAGAATTAGCATCACTGACCAGCAGGTTGTTTGAAAGTGTGTACAGACAGGTGGGGGAAATCTTTGCATCTCTCTTTCAGTGCAATTTAACATCACAGGGATGACCCTGAGTGCTTTGAAATCTTTGGCTCCCGAAACCCACAGTGGTTTTGCTCTCACATGGAAATGATTTGGCTTTAGAAACATCTGCATTACCCCTGGTTCCTCTCAAGAGTATGGTGGGGAAGACAGTAGTCCTGAACTCAGCGAATCCCCTGGAAGTTTATTCTCTTCTGAGCACATGCAAACCCAGGTTTTAGGGAAAAACAAAGAAAAATTGCTATCTCTAAGGGACAGGGATGAATCATCAGCTACCAGATGGCTAATTCATGGCTGCAATTTCCTAACTTTGACATGTTTAAAGGGAAGGCTGATGGAAATGGATGCCAGGAAACATTCCTATAAAAGTTGACTATGCCATTAGAAGATACTTTCCAAACCACAAAACCTACTCTAGCACAGAAAAGAGACTGAGGAAGAATATGAGGGGTTTGCAATCAGATGTTCTGGAGCTCTATAAGAAAGATACAGTTTGCACAAATCCCTCAACAGATTATAAAACTGGAAGGAACAGAAGTGTGTGATGTCCAAGGGCATTATGACATTGCAGCCTGACAAAAATAATCTGCTGTGCTTCTCAGTATCTTTACATTTCTCAGAGCTTTAGAGGTCCTGATAGTATACAGTGAGTACTATCTGCATGGAAATAGAGTAAAAAGAATATTAAATACCATGACCTGAGTAGAGCTTAAAATGTATTAATTGCTACTTTGTCTAATTACCTAATTTCTCTCTCTCCCCTTCTTTATTTAGTTTTTCTATCTAATTTCTCACAAAGTTCTCACAGATTTTTAGAGGGTACCTTTTTTTTTTGTTTGTGGGTTTTTTGACTATTGTTTCCAATGTGTATTATTGATAGTAGAGAACAGGCGGTTATGAGAAGAGAAAGATCAAGTTTGCTGCTTCACTATATTAAAAGAAATTATGGTTAAAGTTAGTGGAGACCCAAGACAGTGTCCCTAAAACAAGATTTAAGTTCTACCTCCTCCCACCCTTGCACAGCTATGGCAGTGCTGTCTGTTGTGAGAGACTCTCTCCTGTGCTGAAAAGGCAGCGTCTGGAAGACAGCTTGCACAAGTGGTACCAAGAACAGGCTGAGGCAACACCAATTCAGTATCCTCCCTGATGTGCCTGCTCCTAAATTATATGTCTATCCACACTGAAGAAATAGGATGTGTACAAAAGCGGGTGACCTGACAGGGAGATATATTTATTAGACTACTCAGGCTTCTCACTGCACTTATGTAAATCCTTGTAAATCCTTTGTCCCTTGCACTTGTGTAATTTTTTGAAGTGCAGTGAAAAGGAGGGCAAGTGTATTAAGCCTTTATGATTTGCTATGACAAACATGGGAATTTCTTCTTGTTCAAACATGTTGACACATGAGAGAACTGTGGGTGTGTGTTCAGGTCCCTTCCCACCAGTCACGAAAAGTCTTGGATGTGCAGCGCTCAGCAGAAATCAGGAGCATCCTGGAAAACAAAGGCCTAACTTTATTGAAAAGGTAGGTTAAGAAAAGAGATCTAAATGCAGATTTTTCCAAATTTAAAAAGGTATTACAATTGCATTTAAACAGGATTTTCTATTCATGGCTAAGCCACAAGTCTCAGTAATGCAACAAGAGGCTCAAAGTGTCTTTTCTATAGCACTTAGAATCATCTCTGCTTTACCCTCCTACATGAAAGTGCAATTTGTCTTTCCTTAAGATCTTGTACTTTACACCAAAAAAACCCATTGCATTTTGCTAACTAGTTTGCTACGAATGTGACAAAATCACGATCCAAGGATATTCTAAAGACTCTGTACCAAATGTGACAAAATCACGATCCAAGGATATTCTAAAGACTCTGAAACCAGACAATTAACAAAATGACCACTGCTTTTAAAAACCAAATGCACCTTTGGAGACCTTACCTAAAAGTTTTTGAACTTCTGAGGTGGGTAATAACTGGTGCTATATTGGCACTAGTAAAAGTATACAGTACAAATCAAATTGCCTAGACTCAACACAGGTGTCAAATTAATGTAGCATAACATCACTGTGTTTTAGGTCAGAATATATTTCAGAAGGCATTTCTCCCATTTTTTATTAAATATGCCCTAAAAATAATACATGAGTAAATTACTGTAAAACTAGAATCCTACGCACTGAACATATTCATATTTTTGCCTCAATCTAATCACAAGCTGGCCAAAAAACTTAAAAAATATGTTAAAAGTCATGTGAGATTTTCTTACTGTTTCTAGAGTTTATGTATTTTCTTAAAGTCAATTGGCAAACATGTCCTTCTGGAACATCAAGATACTAAAAGTTTGGAGCAGCAAAAATTTAGTGTAGGTCCTTATAAAGGGGAAAGGTTTTTTGTGTTTGCATATTTAATCAAGATGGTCTTGTGCACTTTTTTACTTGTGCACAAAAAAATGCACTGGAATGGTCTGGCCAGGTCCACACATATAACATGGAAAGAAAAGAAAAAAAAAGATATGGCAGCTGTCAGGTCCTCGCCACATTTTGTGAGTTTGTTTACCACTGGCAAATCATCTGTAGTGTGGTCCTACCAAGGGGAAGACTGTCTTACCTTCTAACAGAGAACATTTCTACATTTTACTACTGGGAACACCGTACTGGAATTGCTCTCCTGGAAATGGTACTCTTCACTACCAACACAAGCCAGTCTTAACCCCTGTTAAACACATATTTGTACATTCCCTTTTGTAATTTGTTCATAACAATTCTTTGTAATTTTTTACAAAGCTCTACAGAATTCACTGAATTCAGAATGAAGGTTCTTCTTATGAACCTCTTGTATTCCATTCTAGCACGAGGCCCTTAAATGATGCAATTTGAAGCTAACATTTCTATTAGTTTCAAGTTCATCAATATTCAACAGCTTCACATTTACAGATATAAGCCTATCTAAAAGAACAAAAGCCCCAACCCACAGAATTCAACTCACCAGTTTGTTACAAGCTGAGATTTATGCCCAAATTCTGTGAAACATTGTGCAAACAGTAAACCATTCCTGGCTGTATTTCTTTTTCCCTTGTAAACCAGCCTGTGTTTTGGCTTTAATCCCCTGTATAAAATCAAAATGTAATAACAAGCTCTTTGAGCAAAATGTCATTCTGTCTAGCAACTGAAGCTGCAGCACCAAACTGTGCTAACTAGATCACTGACAGTTCAGCACTGTCAATAAATGACAGTATTGGTATGAGTAATGTGTATACTTAAGGCTACATGTAATGGGAATAAAGTGTTCTTCCATTGTCAGAAGTGTATCATTTTAGAATCTCTGTAGCAGAAACCTGCTCGATAGCTCAGCAGGCTGGCAGACAAGGGAGCCAGCAGATAAAGACCAGCTCAGTGACAGGTATAGCTGTTACATATTTTTGGAACATCATGATCTAACTGCAACCTTATTAGATAAACAGAAGTAAAAGGGAAAAAGAAAAAGAAAAAAGGGCTTTTAAAAGGAATTGCCTCAAGCTCACAGACAGCAGCGCATGTACTGCAGACAGTAATTAATGACCCGATGACAGAGGGTTGGTGACAATCATAATGAAGAAAGACTGGTTTTGGTCTCACACCCTCAGCATTACCTCCAAGTTAAAAACCAAACAAATACTACTACTTTCTCAAAAAAAACCCCAGCCAGTTTTCATAAAGTTATTTTAAAAATCATATAGAGTACCATCACTATATATATTCAGCCTGTTGAGTGCTTCTGATGATATTTAAGTATCAGGCCTGATAATGTGAACTGAAGTTCTGGAAGTTATTCTGTTTTCTTACACAAGCCCCTCTCTTCTTCCCCTAGGCTGTTGAGGATATTTACAGCTACACGGGGAGCAACATAATATTGCTGCTATACTGTTTGTCCTTTATCCCAGGGGGAGGAGAGCTAAAAGAGACACATCTGGAAGGTGTGACTGTCCTATTAAGAAAAAAATACTGTGAAAGTGCCTGGGGAAAGGTTTAATTTATTAGAACAGCTGTCCTAGTTACGCCTCTTTCATGGCTACTGATGTAGCCTTTATGTTGATCTCCCCAAGTTCATTGAGCAAAGCTTTCTCACAGGGGTGGGTTGACCTTGACTGGCTGTCAAAGCTCCACACAGCCACTCTCACAAATCCCCCTCCTCAGCAGGGAAGGAGGGGCTCAACACAACCTGGAAAAACTCATGGACCAAGACAAAGACATGGAGCATTTATCAGTCACCTCTACAGGCTCAGCTTGGGGAAAACGAGCTGAACACCAATTAAAATATAGAGCTGCATAGCAAGAAACAAAGAAAAAATATCTTTCAGCCTCCTTCCCAGGCTCAATTTCACTTTGTCACCCCCAGTTCTTCTGTCTGCTGTTTGAGCAGTGCAGGAGCCATGGGGAAGGGAGGATGTGCTCCATGGGGGTCAGATGAGAGGCAAGAGTAGAAACTGATGCACAGAAAGTTTCACCTGAACATGAGGAAGAAATTCTTTATTGGGCAGTGACCAAGCACCGGAACAGGTCACCTAGAGAGGGTGTGGAGTCTCCCTCACTGGAGATATTCCAGATCACCTGGACAGAGTCCTGTGCTATATGCTCTGGGATGACTCTGCTTGAGCAGATGACCAATGTAGTCCTTTCCAACTGATTCTGTGTAACATAGGATGCTCTCTCTATTGTCAGTCTACAGATGACATTTTTCTCCCTCACTGCTGATGTCAGTTTTTAGCAAGAAGACACTTAGTGAGATAATTAATAGCTTAAGACCTACACAAGGAAGTCATGTTCAACACTTTTCATCTGTATGCTTTTCCCTCTGTTGTAAAGTCTTGGATATATGCAAATGGTGCCACAATAAATCTCTTTATAATATCTTCATCTAGAATTTATAAATCTTTAAACTGTGATTTCTTGTTACTTGAGGATGGGGACGGGGGGGTGGGTAGGGGTGTTTGGACAAGAGATGGGAATTGGTTCTCATAGTTGCCAAGTCCATGACACTGCTTGAGAAACAAACAAGCTAAAAAGCCACAAAACCAATTCATAACCTCATCATACCCCTGAATAACACATTATTTCCCAGTGTAAGAAGAAATCAGAAGAAATAAAGAACTGAACAACTCCAGAGAGATATGTACATTTGTTTTTACCTTTGATAAGTTTAATGTGGCAGTCAGTTGCACAGGACTAACATCAAGATACAGGAGGTCTAGGACTGAAGAAAAGAGAGAGAGGTCAGAACATAACATTAAGTTACTGACTTAGATTCAGGAAGCAATACACACGTGGACATGAAATTTCTCACAAAGGTTATTAAAGAAGAATCATGAACCTGAAACCTTACAATTCACAAGAACCTACACAGAAAAAACAATGATTAGAGAAGTTGAAGGAGGGTAGAGGGAAATAAGTTAAAAATTATCAGAAAGTGCTGACTGTATAAGTTTAAGGAATCTGATATTTCCACACAAGCAGAGAAAGTATGGTGTATATATTATAGTGTAACACAAGCTTTGGGATAAGCCGTTAGAGTTTTGCAATGGGTATGGGAAGAGATGTTGAGTGGAAGCTGAAAAAACACTTCAGGCAAATGCTTTAAGCACTGAATTCAAAAGGCAAAAGAAAAGAAAAAGGAAGGCTTGATATTTTGCAAAAACAGATTGTGTTTTGAAGAAGGGAAATATAGACAATGCTTGTCCAGTTTGTGAGGCAGTTATTATACTGAAGCAACTGGAAATTATACTGAAGCAACTGGATTTAAAGAGGAGATTCCCAAACTAAATTTCATTACTTTTAATAGTTCTTCAATACTGACATATGCAAAAAGCAGAAATTACTTGCTTTTAATCCTCAACTGATGTGTTAAGGTTTGATCTCTTTAGAGACTTCTCTGTTTATGTGCTTACATAATAGCATTTCATCATATAATTTTAATGGTGATAATAGTTCTACTATACTTGTCTTTAATGGTCTTTATAGAAAGAACTTCATATTATGAAAGAAAGGTAAGGAACATGCTATTAAGTAGCTGCTGGGAAAGAGATATATCCACAATGTCATTTTTAAATGCAAGATTTTTTTTCCCTATGTCTTAAATGTAAAAGGAATCACAATCTCTGTGTCTCATGAATTAAATAGAAGGAAAAAAATTCTGGCTTGACACTTGTGTGGGACAGCTCTTTGCTCTACAAATACACCTGAACAATGAATTCAAACAGCTTTTTATCTTGTTTCAATCAAAAAGCTGATGTAGACAAAAACCTGCATTTAATAGCATTATGGCTCAGATATATGCTGACAAAACCCTGAAAATTCAAAAGCAAGAGCGTATTTAAAATTACTTATTTAAATTTGAAAGCTCTGGCTTTTGTGGTTTGCTTTGTTTGCATGCTCCAGTGTGGCTTTTCTCTTTTGTCCAATTTTAATACATAAACTGTACCTACACAGTCTCCAAAGGCTGGGAAACCTTTCTAGCTTCCCTGGATGGCAGACAGGTGAATTATTCACAATAGCTGAATTCATTCTGAGGATTTTTTTAAATGTTTACACTTTAACTGGCTAACATCAGTTTCACAACATATGATTTAAACAGTCTTCAGGGCTCTTGGGCACACGCATTTTGATAAAATTAACAATTAAATAAAATTGTTTATTACTACAGTCAACAGTAGCTTCTATCCTTTGTCTCAATTCTTTCATTTTGTGGATTATAAATACTGAGACCAACTGTTCCAAAGGCAATATTAAAGTCTTTTAATGCTGATTCAGTTACTAGGCACATGTTCTACACTGATGTGTCAAAATATCATAATGAAATTTTAATTGCAAAGAAAAGAGCATTTCTAAAATGAAATAATGTTTTTCATTTCTCCAACACCCAGGGGCAATAATTCACTTATAGACTAATGGCCTGTAAAATTCTGCTTGTTGATTGTTAACTACAAAATTCAAGCAGTGTGTAAGAACGTGAAGTGCTTCCTGCAGAATACAGGCTTTAGAATGGCCTGGGTTTGAAGGGACCTTACAGTTAACTTGGGACATTAAAAGGGACATTTCCACCAGACCAGGTTTCTCACAGACCAATCCAAGCTGGCTCTTAACACTTCCAGAAATGAGCCATCCCCAGATTCTCAACAGGGCAACTTGTTTCGGTACCTCATCACCCTCATAGTAAAAAAACTTCTTCTGTATATGTAACCTAAATTCTCTGTCCTTCATTCTGAGCCATTATTTCTTGCCCTGTTACTACAGACCCTGAGGAGGTTCCTCTGGCTTCCTTGCAGGCTCTGTTCTGATACTGGAAGGTTACTGTGATGTCTTCACCCAAACTTGTCTAACTCTGGAGGTTGAATTCAGTTTATTTAGTTCTTCATTCTCAGCAGGTTATGTTCGCCTTGGTTTTACTCTGCAAGAAAAGTAGTAGTAGATACTGAAACTTGCATTCAGCACCTCCCCTTGCTGCCTACAGCAAGCTGTAAACATCATCCCTGAGATAAACTTTATGAATGTGTGCACTGCTTCAGGACTTGTGTGAACAGAGAAACAGAAGATAATTTTTCTAGCTCTGAAAAATTCACAGTTGTGCTTGCAAAGATAGAAGGTGCATGCACATGTAGGGAATACCTACAAGATTTTAAGGGCATCATGTTCAGACAACTTGCTGGTATAGAAAAAGATAAATACTCTCTCCCCTCAGAATGCTTCCATATGCATTATCACTGTTATGCATGATATATACACTCATCAGCTGACCTCCCTCTACCTGTTATGTTCTTAAAAAGTCATAAATTCAGGGAAGTTTCTCCATGGAAGGAGGAGAAAGCACAGCTTGTCTTAGGGCAAAATTTTTCATAAGTTATTAACTCATTAAAGGACAGATATCCACACTTGGGGATATGAGAAATGTCATGCTGAGTCAATTTAGAAAGAAAGCACTAATAGATAAATTATGGATTTCCCACGCCACCTCCACCACATCTCAGGTCCAAGACCAGGGGTCAGCCTCGGTACAGAATCTGAAGGTCCTAAAGCTCGCAGGTGAATCAAAGCCTGGGAAAATAAGAATTCGCCTTTCAACTGGCCAGTGAAACCTGATCCTTACTCAAATAAAGCTACATAGTGGATTAGAGAGTACATGCTAATAATTCGCCTTTCCTGTGTACTTGTACAGATGTATTTTCGACAAATGTAGTTTCACAAGTTCTTTATACAAACTTTGAGTGTGAGTGTTTATGTAAGGAGAATCTAATACACACATACATTTTTTTTCCCAATTAAAGAAAACACACTGGATATGTAGCATAAAAATGTTAGACAATTTTGATTTTTTTTCATATTTAGAATTTCAAAGAACACATCTAAACCATTATGTCCTATTTGACATTTTGGTTCAGTCAATCACCTTCAAATATCAACATTGCAAACTATATCTGCAAAGACAACTCATTAAGTGAGTTCCAAAAGAACAGCTACAACAAAAGCCAAAACAACAAAAACAAACGAACAAACCCCAAAACAAACAAACAAACAAAACCCAACCAAAAAAACCCACTCAACCTTCCTCCCTCTAAACCACAAACAAGAAACTTATTACCTAAACACAGACAATAAACTGAGAAAGTCTAATTTCCCATGTTGAAGTGCAGGCTTTCTAATAACTGGGCTACAAAGTTATTGATTAAATCTATAACCAGGATCTAACACACCTGAATATATAACTGAAAACATAGATCTTGTTCTTCTGGATAGAAAGATTGCTTTTTTAGAACATGAAGAGCAAGTTAAATGAAAAGTAGAGATTCCTTAATTCAAATACTTTGGAATTATCCTTAGTGATTCATTTTTCCATTAGGAACACATTATGGGGAAGAAAAAAAAGCTAGTTTGAGAGTTCTCCTTTCTTAGTTCCATTACTTGTGTGTGCATAATCCTTTTGACACCTGACCTGTCTACATGCCCATCAAATATCATGAGACTGGCCTGATGTTATGGAAATTTTACATGCCAGCCACCATAACAGGATTACACTCCAGGATCCCACTGAGTCAGGAAGACAAATGGAGTTTTTTTTATAAAGTTCACTTTATTAATAGCGCTACAGCTTGAGCTGCATGCCTCCAAAGAGGAAACCTGAGCAGAGAATTCCCTGTGTAGTTGTACTGCTACAATCTAAGTTTTCTGTCCCTAAAGCAATAGTTTGCACCTAAAGCAATAGTTATATTAAGATCTGGGGTCTTACACGTTTTTGATTTGATTTGTTTGTTGTTTCATCAGGGAGGATATATTTTCCTGCAAGACACAGCGTTTCTCTCTCCTGTTTCACCCCCTCTCAGGCTGATTTGAATGGGTTTGTGGTTATCTTTTCAGCAGCTGCAATACGGTTGTTATAACACAACCTGTAGGCTTTGTCTGCTCATGCAATCTACTATTGCTAAATCTTAATTATATAATGGCCCTCTCCAGAACAGTCCTACCTTTGTTTTTATTAACATTCATGCTATTTATTATATGGGAACAGAATATTTGCAGCCTCTAAGGTGTAAGCACAGTCGAGTATCACAAGTGTTACAATGTTAAATATAAACAGTATGACAAAGATTATTATAAAAATCAATAACCCATAAAGAATTCATTTTTCCCAGGCTCTTAAATCTGTTATCTAGGAGGCGAGCCAAGACCATACTTCTTGTAAACCTGTTGGGGTATTATTCAATTGTATTCTATGCATTAATTTTACTTGCTACCACTACTTCCAGACATCAGCTGAAATCCTCCCACTCTGGTCAACAAATATGCAATGACTAGTATTAATAATTGTACAAACTCCCCTTTGTGAGGCTAAGAAAGTCCCTGATGACATTCTGTTTTTCAGAGTTGTGAAATCTTCTTTTGAAACGTCACAATTGCATCAGCAGTATTACTGCTTAAAGTTTCTGTTGCCACTGAAATGTTAACTAAATAATTTTCTAATTCATTCACTCCCAATCAGATAAAAAAGCATAAGGAGTGGAATGTAGTTGGACTTTCAATTAATAAGTTACTACATTTGATCCTATGAACAAATGTTTCTACCACGATCCTGATATCACAGCTAAATTTGAGAACAAAAATATTAGGAGCTGAGGCTCCTAAGACAAAAATTCTTGACCACTCTCCTGGTAATTTTTGTGAGCTCTCTTACCACATATTGCAGATCACACTTTGCACTCAGGCACAGGCCAAGGTGCATGGAAAACCCCCAGCTACTCTTGTTATTTATATGCTCATTGTTTGGTTACAATCATCAAGGCTGCTCACAGGAGTAGTATTACTATAGGAGCATAAGCTGAGTGAGGCAGGTGTAATGTTTTGCACACTGAAAATTTGTCTTTTGCTTCTGGGACTGCCACCTCCCACTGTGGGGAATGTGGTCTTGGTGGAAAGAAATATCTGAACACAATGTAGTCCATGAGAAGTTATCTGTTATAGGATCCCTAACAGAGGAGTGCTCAAAGCCAAGTGGCTTGGAAGGAAAGGACATATTCAATAGTGGGTTTTATCAGTAATTTGGACTATGGTTTTTGATTTGTTGAAATAAAATTTTTCCCTCCTTGTAGCAAGGCTATAAAACTTTAGATACTATCTCATGTAAAAAAGCATGGCAAAGGCTACTAACTTTATGTGCAGGATTTCCACAATTTCCTCAGGCACTCGGAAACCTCACACCCAAGTGGATCTGAAAAAAACCAAAATCTATTTCTATTTTTAAAACACTGACCATGTTGGGTTCTTCCTGCATATATTGTTGTTCATCACTGAATGACCCTTAGACAACCACTTAACATGCAAGTGATGGATCCAAGCATCCTGTCCTCTTTTACAGCAAAGTAAGAATTTAATAAGACTATCTGCAGCCACTCCCATATTCCAATTTAGATTTATGGGAAAACACTTTTAATAAAATTTTATCTCCAGGCTACAAATCATGTGCTTATACATCCAGAGACATGGGTTAGTACCACTAATCATGATCCCTTTTAATTTTGAAACTTTCCTGTAAGTTTAGGACATAGAGTGTGAAATGCTCATCTACATTCAAGAAGCTGTTTTGGGCTGGGATATAAGTTCCCAGTATAGACAAGAGTCTTGGAAAAAGAACTTCATCAAGCAATAATCCAAGGCATTGTCTCAGGGCATTTCAAATGTCCCATAAGGTTAAATTTAACGCTTTAGGCCATTTTAACCCTATATACGTGCAAATTTTGCCTGTTCTCTTCTTAACAGCTAATTCACCCTTTCTAGCTGTCCAGATGCTTGTCAGCGATAAGGGTCTGCAATCTTTTTAATTTCTAATCTTTTATAAAATCAATTGATTGTTCCTGCCGTGAAACTCAAACATCTTCTGATTCAGATTCTTGTATTCCGTATCTAGGAAAAATTTCTTCAAGGAGAGCTTAAATTACTCTTCCAGTGTCTGCTTTTCTGATAGGGAAAGCCTCCAACCATACTGATAATTGATCTCTTATAACTAGCAAATATTTATATCCACATATTGGGGACATAACAGCATTGTTTACAGGAGGTCTTCAGAATGGGAAAAAAAGGCTGATTTCCATAGAGATTATATTTGAGAATTTCTTACAGATAGGACAGGCGTTAATAATTATTTTAGTGGCTGCACAGACACTCAGTGCCACCCACACTTGTAACACTTGGATAGCCACTGCTTCCAGTCCTCTGTGAGCTTTACCATGGAACCACTCGGTTACAGTAACTTTTTCAGTAAGACAGATTTTCCCTCCCATTTTCCATATAGTCTTCATCTTCTACTGTTTCCATTTTGTCCAATTTTCTTTGCTTGTCATGTTTGATCAATACAGTTTATAGTTTTCTTGGATGGTCAACATTGGGCCTCAAGTTCTTGCCTAAAGCAATTGTTGTGATCTTTACCACAAGCTGGTAAGACACAGGTTTTGCTGCTAAATCAACTAAGGCATTCCCTTTCCTAATTACAGCACCCCTTGTGAGGACTGGACATTTAACCACAGCAATTTCTTTGAGGAGTTGGAAACTGTTTCATCATTTCTCAGTGAATTGCTGGGAGCTCCTGATCTCAAAGGAGTGACTGGATTGAGTCTTACTACTGAATCTACGTTGAGAAATTCCTCAAACTTTACAAGGATTTTGGCACTGGGCACTGTAATACCACTGTAATCACTGTAATACCCATTAATTGGTAGGTATTACTATGCCCAGTATATCTGAGCTCTCAAAAGAGAGACCTCTTCTGTGACAGATACCTGCAGTCTCCATATTAAGACTTAAGTCCATTTTTCGTGGCTAAAGAGTTAGACAAATGCATTTCTAATCTGTTACTTGTTTGAACCATCTAAATAGCTTACTAGCTGCAAGGGCTGACATTTCCTTAGGGGATAATTATATAAGAATTAGTGCTTTCAGTATTCATCCAACTTTACTGTCCACCACCAGTCTGCATCTCTATTAGAGCACATTTTTCATCCCTTGCCTCTTTTTAGTTTGCATTTAAGTACCTTGGCTTGTATTTCTGTTTGTTTCTTTGTTATCTTCTCAGTTGGCACTACCAACTCTTTTCAATTTCTGACAAGCTGTGAATGTCATTAACACTATATCCCACTTCCACAGCAATAATGATGATGATATGCAAATGACTAATTCTATCCTACTGAAGTAAATAAATCTTGACTCTCATTTACATAACTTGGAAGAAAGCCCCAGAAGAACACTTGTTAAGTTTTCCCACTTTGATACAGGTACTTGAACCCACTGTTTACTTTTTCAGACAGTTCTAATAGAGATCATCATTCTCAAATAACTTATGTTAAAGCTTAGGATGATCCCTCCACTCTCCCAAATGGGTTCATTAAAAAATTCAAACAAAATGGAAACACATTTTTTCTAGATAGTCAAATATTGTGCTGATAGTTATGGAAGTTCAATTTACAAATGCAAGTGTTTACTGTACATGTGCACATCAGTGGTGTTAGATGTTAAGGACACTTCAACTCTATCAACATAACTTTAAAAATATGGTTTATTATGTCTGCTGTGAAAATTTCTGACTTTGTTGCTTGTTCAGGAAATACTACCATTTGGTGTGTTTGGCTGGGGGTTTGTTTCACTTTTTGCAGGGTTTCTTTAAACTAAAACTAATTCTTTATAAGTCTACGACCGTTACTTGACAGAAAAATCAAAGGTTTACAATGGCACACAGAAATTACTGTTTATGCATCAAACTTCATCCAAGAATGGGAAAATTCACCAGTGTTCACAGGGGTTCTTGGATGAGGGAAGAGAACAAGGATCTGACTCCGTGTTTCAGATGGCTTGATTTATTATTTTATTATATATATTACATTAAAACTATACTAAAATAATAGAAGAAAGGATTTCATCAGAAGGCTAGCTAAGAATAGAAAAAGAAGGAATTAATAACAGAAGCTTCTGTCTGGGACAGAGTCCGAGCCAGCTCTGATTACCATTAATTAGAAACAACCAACATGAGACCAATCTCAGATGCACCTGTTACGCTCCACAGCAGCAGATAATCATTGTTTCCATTTTGTTCCTGAGGCTTCTCAGGAGGAAGAACCCTAAGGAAAGGATTTTTCAGAAAATATCATGGCTACAACACGGAATGAGCAGATGTCCGAGGCAAAAAAGGGCATTTATTTCTGGGCCTCGGGATTTATAGAGTTTGAAAAGCAGTGACTGTGGATTGGACGATGAAATTGCTGCCTCTCCAACCACACTGGTCAAACCAGCAGTCCATTGTCACCCTGTTTTTTTAAGATTTTCTAAGCCTTCTGAAGTTTACATTCTTGTAACGAAGTTTCTCGCACACTTTCTGTAAATAACTCATTGTTTTGCATTCTTTTATGGAGGAGGAGAAATTTGATGGAGTGTTGGTTTGTTCGGTGTCATTGGAGAGGTGGCACTGTCACCCTGCAATCCACTGTCACTTTTGGAAATCTATAAATGTTGGAGTCAGAAAATAAACTCCTTTTCTCTTCACCTTGAGAACAGCAGTGTGTCCTCGTGTTGTTTCATGTCCTATAGTGACAGTCCATCAGTTCTGTCCTCCTCCAGAAAGGAATGCAAAACAATCATTATTTACACTCAATTACAAAAATGTGAACATCACAAGGCTTGGAAGAACTTTAGAAGAACGGGGCAACAGGGAACTGCCAGGAGCCTGACTGCATTCGCAGCATCACTCACTTCCCAGAGTTTTTGGCTCTTGCAACTTAAATTCTCCTGTGTTGTCCTGTCATTGTCACCTTTGTAATAAAGGGTGACACCTTTGTAATGAGGGAATGGGACCACCGTGAGGTTAAGAATGATTTATTGCTCAGATAACATCAGTCTCAGAGGCTGAGAGGTTTTAGAGGAGCAAGAACTCGACCGTGGCTCAAAGTAGTCACGAGTGTTTTGTTACAGGGCAATATAGAACGTTCTAAACCAACGGACAGTTGTCACAGGGTTTATTTTGCTTTTCTGACCTTTCACCTTTATTTACTTCTGCTGCACTGTGGATACTTTTATCCAATGGGCTATTATCACACATATGTCTCTATCATAACTTCTAAACTCTTAGTTTATTCCATACAACCCCACCCTTAGATTATAAACTCTTCACCATTTTATCAGTACAGTTTCTCACTTGAGACATAATCTCACCTACAACTATAGAAACATAACTATATTATTTTTCTGCTTTATGTCTGTGTATTTTATTTTTGCATCAATCCAAGCATCTCTCAAGGCTGCAGATCAAACCCTTCGGTGTCTGTGAAGTTTCTGTTTTTCCAATTCCTACAGTCCAAGGTTTCTTCTGAGATAAACTCTGTTGCATCCTAACTCTGATATCACTGTGCTTCCCTTTATAATCAGATAGTCAGAGTAATAATCTTGAATTGCAAGAGAGGGAAAGAAAACCCTTTGAAAATCACCATGAAAATTTGACCTTCTCAATTGTCTCACACAGGTGTGATGGGGGAATACGAGCCCAAAATAGAAGTTCAGTTCCCTGAGACCCTGGCAGCAGCCAAAGGCTCCACTGTGAAGCTGGAGTGCTTTGCACTGGGAAAGTAAGTGTTCATCTTCACTGAAACTGGAAGCACCTTTGGGTTCACCTGCACGAGAGCTGTGGGGCTCTGGGGTTTCCCTGATTTTGGTCATCACAGCTCCTGCCTTGAAATGAGAGGGCAAAAACTCTTGTGATTTATTTTGATTTTGTTTACAATTAAGATGTGTATGTTGGCAGCACAGGAATTCACATTTCATTTTAAATTAACTTGGGTAGATTCTCTGTGGTTTTGCATATGACCTTTGAGCTAAGTCTCTTTTCTTTGTGCAAGGAAATGGTGCTGAAGCCTGTGAGAATGTTGTCTGAATTTTCCCCTTAAATGTACTTGATGTTTTCATAATATTGTTCTTTCTTTATGGCCAAAAATAAAGACTGAAATGCATTTCTCCTCTGAATGATGCTTCACTCACAGCTGATACCTTTTCTCTTTCACAGATGATCTGAGAATGGATTTGTGTTTCTGTAACTGTATTTATTTACCAGTGTGGGGTTTGTTTGCAGGCAGTTTGTCAGGTGCCCATGTCAGATTGATAACTTGATCACACACTCTTGCTTTGGCTCCCTGGAGAGGGGAAGTTTGCAAATCAGAGCATTAAAGGCTGCTGGAGGATGGCAATTCCAAAAGACTTGCCTGGATTCTTCCTCTGTGGAAGCCTCTGGTAAATCTCACCCATCCTCTGGGGAGGCCAGTGCTGATTTACAAGAAATGTTGCAATTATTGGGCATTCACAGAGCTATTCCTGACAAATTTGGGACCACAAATGCAGCATAGGAATCAGCAGGGAATGCAAATCAGGTGCCTGAGTGTCTGACCATCTGTCATGTACAGTGTGGTTACTGCATTTTACACAGCCTGCAAGTCACTGCTGGATTTAGTTTGCTTTAAGTATCTCATTATGACAATCAAGGACTTTAAGCAAAACTGTTTAAAATCTCATTACTCTCTCTTTAGCCCCGTGCCTCAGATTAACTGGAGAAGAACTGACGGGCTGCCATTTCCAAGTAAAATAAAGCTGAGGAAATCCAATGGCATGATTGAAATCCCTAATTTCCAGCAGGAGGATGCAGGGCTCTATGAATGCATTACTGAAAACTCCAGGGGCAAAAACATTGCAAGAGGACGTCTCACTTACTATGGTAGGAAACCTCTGGTCTGTCTCTCCCTCCTTTCTTTACTCATGAAATACAAACTGCTCTGGGGTACTCTGGAATTTCCACTTTCTGCAGTTCCAGTGGGCATTTGGGCTTAAAAACCCATGGCATTTGAAGTACTTCCAGAAAATGAGAATTTCTGCAGCAGTTTCTTGGTAAGGTCTCTAAGAAATGGCTTAAAAGCTCACAAGGATTGCAGAGAGCAAAGCAGAGTGTGCTTGTGCTTGGTTTTTTTCTCTGATGGAAAGACTATTTTTTTTTGGAACATTTCTTCTTGGTCCATTGGTGAAACCTTCAATTTTCAGTCAATTGGATTTATTTGGGGGATCGTTTAGCCCTCCCATTTATGAGAAGTACAAATTTTGTCTTGCTTTGTGAAAAGATTACTGATGGATATTCTCAATCCTGTGCTTTCAAAACAGCCAATTTTATTTTAAAATGAGTAAATAAATGGGAGGATATAATCCAGTATAGGAAATGAAATAATATGAAATTTTATAGCTGGAAAAAAAGCAGTCTCTTGTGCATTTGAGGCTGTAGAGTGAAATGAGTATCAGCAAAGCGCTCTGGTGGTGGTGTAAAGCGAGAGTGATTTGCAACAAAGTGGTAATTGACAATTTTTGTTAAAGCCAGATCTCAGCAAATATAATTTTCTTTACTTCAATGGCAATTTAAACAGTGATTCTGACTCTGCCTTGGAATGTTTCCCTCATGGAGGAATATTTGAGCAAGGAGATGGGTTTAGAGTTGGATAAAGGCACAGAGCAGGTTCTTCACTGCCTCTCCATGGGGAGCAGCTGGCTGGTACAACACAGATTTTGGTCCTTGAAGATTTTGCTTTAAGGCACAATAGGTTTTATAAGGAGGAAGGGAAATTTCTCTCCTTTCCAGCTTCCAAATTAATCTTTACACTGAATGAGGGCCCCGTTGTTGGAAATGTTCAAGGTCAGGTTGGGCAGGGGACTTGAAGCAACACAAGTTGTAATTATGACTTTTTGGGAAATCCTGTGATTGACATAGGGCAGTAAATCCAAGCTGCTTCACCTGCCAGTGTCCTCTGTCATGCCAAACTTGGCACCGTGCGTTTTATTTTTAAATAGAATTTAAAAGTTTTTATTAAGTAACCTTAATTTTTGCTTGAAAGTTCCGGAGTTGGGGTTTGTTCATCATTTTGCCTCAACATTCCTATGGCAGTGTTAAATCCGGGCAGTTGTGAGATATATTACTGTAAATATATATATATATACCTAATTTATATAGATATAAATTAGAGGAGATAAAAAATAGATAGATAAATTAGATTTAAAATAGAGTGGATTTGTTCGTCAGTCCCTGTAATTCCAGCAGTGCCATTCCTGGGGTTCCTGCCCTGCTGCCCAAATTCTTCTTTGCTCATTAAAAGGCCACAGAGCTGAAATAAAGGATGTTGTTGCTAATGAGCAAAAGCAACTCATCTGCAGTTCTGTAACAATGGAATCGTTGTGAACCTTTTCAGTGCAAATCTAGACAGGGATTTGAACCCTCATATTCCAGTAGGAGTGGTTGCCCGTGTTAGGAGCCATCCCTGATATGGATGTTTATCTTGAGAAGAATAATGAGAGCTGTAATGGCACTCCAACTGTTTCATTTCATTTGTTCTGCTTCATGGAACCCATTCTGCAGAATTAAATAGATTTAAGTAATCTTTCTTATTTTGGTGCTTGCTTTGTTGTTGCAGTTAGAATTCCCACAAGCCTGGATTTGGGATGAGAGCATTTATAACTTCTCTTGATAATTCAAAGTTTTATAACTGAAGATAATGTCTTCTGATGGGTTGCCACCTCATCTGGTGCCAAAGCCCAGAAATCTGTCTGGTGAGGAAATCTAACCACATCCCACTCAGCCTTCCAATAAAATATCAATATTTAAGGAAGTTGTTCTAAAAGCAGATGAGGATTTGGGGGAAACTAATGCAATAAACTGAAGACATAGAGTAAAAAATCACCCATCTGCCAGAAATACCAGTGCTGTCAAAAATCCACAAATCTGCTGTTTTTAGGGAATGGTGGCTGCTGTTAGAATATTTAGAAGTTTAAGGCATGTCTGCTTATCAAACATGGAAAAATATAAACATTACAAAAGTACAAATGTCTTTTTATTTCAATAGTGATAACATTCAGTTTCCCCTGGGCAGAACAAAGCACATTTCTGCCTGACCCAAAAAAAAAAAAATAGCATGAGAAGGATTGGGGTTAATGTTTTGCAAGTTGTTGTGGTGAAATAATATGAAAAAGAAATCTTTAGGCAGAAAAAATATTGATGAAAATTTTTCATGTTCCTGAAAAATAGATTTTTCTTTCTTTGCAAACTTTAAGAATTCTTTGAAATGTAACATAAAGTTGGTCCTAAACCAAAACTTGAAACATTCATTGCTCTGGTACAAAGTGAAACACTCCTCTTCTGATTTGTTTTATGAGCTGAAACTGCAAAGTTTAAAATCTGAAAATCAGGTTTTCCACTTCATAAATAGTTTGGTTAAAAGCCTTCCTTTTTCATCCAATAATGAATTACAGCCTTGAAACCGAAGTCCTTGAACAACTTCACTCCTGTCCATAGTCACTTTCCCAAGAATTCCTATAAATCTGTCACATCTGTAACTCCTGAAAGAAATGAAATTAGTCTGTTTTATTATAATTATGTTGTGTTTTAAATATAGCTCTCCACTCATAGCTGGCGTTGATAATTAAAATAGATATTCTAAACCAGATATTCTGGGTTCATTACAGTACTCACAGACTATTAATCTTCCTTTTCTCTCCTGAAGGATTTTATCAAGAAAAGTCTGACATCAAATGTTCAGTTTTTTGTCCTTTTTACTGTTCCAACATTTGTTAAATGCCAGTTTTCTACTCAGGAGAGCTCAGATTGTGCTAAAAATAGGAGAAGATTATCCAACTTTGATGGAATGTAGAACCTGAAGATTTAAATAATTTGCTTTCCCTTTATTAGCCTGTTCGTTTGTCATCGCTTTTAGCTTCCCTTAAAGAGATAACAGGAAAAAAAAAAAGAATCCACAAAGGTGTTTCATGGCAGAGAAAAATGAGAGGAGATGAAACAATTTCATTTTTGTCTTTTAGGATGCAATTAAACATGAAGCACGGTAAAGATATGTAAAGCAATTAATTTAAGGTGTAATTGAAGGAAATATATTCTTAATTAGCCCATGCTGATATACCAGCAGTCCTGCTTGGCAGTACCAAGGTAAAATGTTTGACAGGGGGAAAGAAATTCTGCTGCTGTTCTCCTTGTGCTCTGCAGTGCTGGTCTGTGGTACCAAAGACAAAATCCCCCAGGAATCAGTAGAATCTGCCTCATTTTTTTAGTGTGTTAAGAAATACTGGTATATTTTGTTTTTTTTTTTTAATAATCTATCAGGAAAACTAAACTGAAGCTGTTATTTGTGTATGTGGAAGAATATCTCTGTTTAAAGGTTTTATCTGATAGTCTTGTGCTTGGCAAGTCTTCAAAACATCAGCAGTAAAGTTACAAATGATTGAATAATATCAATGAGTTGCTGGGTTTGATCACCTAGGGTTTAATTGTTCATGCTGTCTAATAATACAGTTTCTTTGCTGCCCAGACAAATAATTTGTCGTCTTTTACATACTAAAGCTTTTCCCAGTGATTTGGAATTACCTGTTGCTTGGGGGCATTCTGATTTTCCAATGGGAGCCAAAAAATGAAATTTTCAGGGATGTCTCAGCTGCTTTTCCAGGCCCAGCTGTTTCAGCAGAACAAAAGTGATTTTTTTCTTTAAGTCCTTGGAGTTTAGAGGTGAAATCAGAGTTCATCCCTGCCGCAGGCATCAGCGGGAGTGTAAGAGCCTGGCTTTGAGGCAGGAAAACTGCAGGTCACATTTTTGGGGTGGATTTTCCCCTGTTTGCTTCACAACTTCCCCTCTTTGCTCTGGCAAGTTCTTTGTGCTCTGATTTTCCTGCCCAACTGCTGAGCTCCCCAGAGGTGTTTCAGAGAGTTCCAGCCCAGCTTTCCTGGTGGAAATGTCAGAGTGCAAGTGTAAGAATGGAACATTTTCTGTGATTCGGGAGGAGCTCCCCAGGGGCTTTGGCTCCCAGCAGTTCTGCCTTCCCTTCACTTCATTCCTACAGAATTAAAACCAGATTTTTGTCGGATTCTCTCACTCTGAAGGAAATAATACATGAAAATACCTGTTGTGATGCACTGTGCGTGGTTAGGCCACAAATAATTCACAAATCCCAGCACAGCCTCTGCAAAGTGTCACTCCTTCAGCCAAAAGCATCCCTGTAGTTGTTCTTCCTTCACATCAATCCCCAGGACATCACAAAGGATTTTGTAAAATCTGAAAAAAATGGTTCTTCCTTCCCTTTTGGCCTACAGGGGAGGCCTGGAGTGTAATGGAGCAACAGTTGTTTCCTGCGGGCTCAGCTGGCTGGGTCATCATAACCACCAGAAAAGATGAGAGGCCTCTCCCTGGGATGCTCTTTATGAAGTTACACACTTGTTCTCTCCTTGCCTCTGGGACCACGAGCACTGCAAGGAATATTTTAGGCTAAAACAAGTGAAGCAAAATCCAGGCTGGTGCTTTTCCAAGTGACTGGCCATGGAGCTGACGGCTAACCTGCCTCAGAAAATCACTTTACCTACAAGCATGTCGTCCTGGGGGAGCTCCAGATGAATCTTTCATGAAGATTGCACAGCAAGTTCCCAAGAATTCTGAATATCATCCCAAAATACGGATTCCTGTCACAGCCTCAAACCTTGCACTGTGAACTCATTTAAAATTAACTTCCAACCTCTCAGCTTACAGGACAATGTGTATTTTTTAATTTTTTTTTTAATCTCAGCAAGGATGTACTGCCTGCCTATTCCTTGCTTTAGGAAGGAGTGACTCCTCTCCTCAGGAAAATCCAGGTTTCACAATAACTCTGCAGTAGTTCCAGGAGATTCCTTCCCTTCACTCCATTCCTATTAGAATTAAAACCAGATTTTTGTTGGATTCTCTCACTCTGAGGGAAATAATACATAAAAATACATGTTGCGATGCACTGTGCTTGGTTAGGCCACAAATAATTCACAAATCCCAGGAGAAAATGAGTCTTTGTTAGCTAGCCTTCCTTCAGGAGCACAGATGTGGCAGTGATGGTGGAATCAAATCTTTAGGGCAGTAAGATCTGGTAAACCTTGAGAGGAATAAAGCTGGTTATTCAGAGTCCTTCAGATGTCCTCAGAGCTCAACAAAAAGGGGCAGAGCTGGGCTTGGCAAACCCTGCTCCTGTTTTGGGACGGTGTCAGAGCTGCTGATACCTGACTTTATTTCTGCACATGAAGCACCTTTGTCCTGGCCAGGAGTCAGAGTATTCCCAGCTGGAATTGCCCCTCCTGAGCTGCCTTTTCAATTTTCAGCTGGTTGGTGGAATTGTTCTCTTTCAAAGACAGATTGAAAATGGTGCTTTTCTTCCTGCTCAACTCCTCCATCAGGAATTGGAAGAGAAAAAGAGGCTTCCTCCAGGAAATCACTGCAGTCTCCATCAGCACAGACAGACAGCAGGAATTTCTCACCCTGTGCCGTGGAAAGCTGCTCTGGTTTACTCTGTTTTCACGTTTCTGCTTTATTGTGCTGTGTAGGAACTTGGGAAACCCTCCCATGGAGACTGTCTGACACAATCCTAAAACAAGATTAAATAGACAATGATTTTTTAATTGGTAGAGTTGAATCCAAGATCTTTAGACTTGAAAATAGTTTATATTTACCCTGCTTTCAAGTGGAGGTGGGCAGCAGGTGTTAAATATTCCACATGTATGGGTCCATCAGTAATTAAAGCGCTGCTGAATGTTGCATAAATGTTTAGGTGTGCAAAGTGCTCATTATATGGAGCCCTGAGCTTTCATTCCCTTGAAGTGAAAATTCTCTCAGGGACAATGTGGAATGAAGCAAGGGCTGGCTTGAACTCCAGTGTTGTAACATGGATTTTGGAGATTTAACCCCAATTAATACCAATGAAATTGTACATCCATGTGACACAAAACTCATCCTGTCTTTGGCAGCTGACCTTGATAAAGAGGGGGCAAAAAATAAATTATCCTCAAAACTGTGAAAGGTGTTAATCCTCATATGGATATTTTAAAAAAATGTAGTATTCAGAGGGTTTCACTGTCAGCAAATATTGTATTGTATAGTATTTAAAATATATTCTTATATATTATAAATATATATATGGTATTTATCAAATACTGATATAGTATTATATACTATATCTATATTTGATAAATACTATATATATTTTATATATATGTATGTAGTACTATATAGATATAGTATTTATCAAATACTGTACAATATACTACTATATACTAATAAGCTATACTAATATAACATATTAGAATATAGTAGTATATTGTATTTATTAGTATTTCAAACCTCAGTGAATACATTTTAGGAAGTTCCTCTGTAAGCAGTTAACCCTAAATATGGGTACATAAATCATAAATAGATTAATCATCACTATTATAAAAGCCTGGTGCTGTGCATGGTTGTGTTGAGGTCTTTTCACTGCATTGCAGAGCTTGGGATTGAGAGGAAATTTCCATGCTGGGAAAGGAGGAGTTCTTAAAATGGAGTTAGTGCCAGCCCTGACCCAGGCCTGGCTGGGCTGGTGCTGTTCAGCTCTCAGCTGTGCCCATTTCCCTCGTGCCCATGGGCAAATCTTTAATTTCCCTGGCCTGGGTTAATGCTGCTGAGCTCCATTCTAGTGAGAAGTTCAATGGGAATTAATCTGACCTCCTGTCCTTCCTGAACTCATGTAGTAAACAATGTTTCCTACACCACCAGGGACTTGTTTTCTCCCTGTTGGTTCCATATGAGGGTGATAGGAGATTTTCCTGAATTACTGACTTAAGAGAAGCAAATTGACTCTGGAAAATTCTAGCTAGATGTTTGCAGCCAAGTTTCATCCTGCTCTTTCATCTGTTTTTTTTTCCATAGGCCATGTCCAGAATTTATCTTTTCTTGGAGAAATAGCATAGGCTGAGATGATAAACCTTCTAGGAAATTAAATACATTTGAAGAAAATGCACAAATTACCTATAAGATAGTGTTGAACTGATGTGTGAAACAGCACTAAAGGAATAAAAATAAATTACTGTTGTCTTTCATGCACTGATGTTTATTTGCCAAGTGAGTTTTCTACTTCCTGTGAAAGCTGTAATGGATGTTTTAAATATCTTTACAGTTTTAACTGCATTTTGGGTAATTCTGAAGGATGCCTGGTATTATTGCTTCAAATTTTGGCTTAAAAAAAATTATTTTTATGGACTTCATTCTACTGGTTTGCATTACCCAAATTCTGTGCCAAGACTTCTGCTTTCAAAAACAATCTCATATATCCATGTTTTCATCCAGTTAAGTGCTGCCTTGCATTAGAAAGCAATTTAAATGGTATTTAGCACTAAGGCTGACATACCATTATTTTTTTTTAAGACTTAAAGGATTCTCTCCAGCATTAATTTGATGATTTAGCCACATCACTTATTTAATTTCAGTCTTGCCATTAATGCCTTTCTCTTACATTTGCCTCGATTGCAAAATGATGTTGTTTAATCATTTGTGATTTTAATATTGGTTTCACCAGTCCAGCTTCAGTGATCTGTACTCTCAGTTTTCTTCAGGCTTAGTGCTCATAATAAAAATGTACAAGAGGAATAATAAGTGATTTATTTCATCTGGGGGCTCGGGGTAGAACCAGTGGGAAGCTGTGTTAGTACAGATGAGCCTGTGCAGAAAATGGATGAGTTCTGTGCCCATTGTGTGATCTGGAGCAGTAAGTTGTGTTTGCAGGTGTTTGTTGTGTGTTCTCCCTGCAGCAAAGCCTCACTGGGTACAGCCCATACAGGATGTGGAGGTTGCTGTGGAGGACACCTTGTTCTGGGACTGCAGAGCCAGTGGGAAGCCCAAACCCTCCTACAGGTGGCTGAAGAATGGAGAGCAGCTGGCCATAGAGGTAACATTCTGTTGGGAAAGAGTGGTGCTGTGTGAAGTTAACAATATCCATCCATCCATCCATCCATCCATCCATCCATCCATCCATCCATCCATCCATCCATCCATCCATCCAGAGTTCCCTGGCATTAACCAAGAGAAGTTTTGATACTGGGTTTGTGTTTTTTGAGAGCATCCTGATGAAGCCTCAATAGCTGCAAAGACAAATTATGCTGTACAAAAAATTCCAGCTAAAAACATACTCAAAAACAATAGAACCACAGAAAGAAACATGTGAGGAATGACTGGAGAAGGAAGTTTAATAATGTTATAAATAAAGAACTGTAAATGTTTAATAATGTTATAAATAAAGAACTGTAAATGAGGGATGGAGAGCTTGAATTATTTTAACATATTTGCAGCTAGCATTTCATTAAAGGTAGTAAGAAAATACTTTCCAGCTTCTTGACAAAACTCCTGAAGATTCAAGGGTTTACCACTACTTGTTGCAAAGAATGGAGTACAAACAGCAGCATAGCATAGATATTTGCTTTAATGCAGTTGCCACAGTAAATTAATTGAAAGTAAAGCATTTGGTAACAGAGAAGTTGAACTTAGAAGGGGAAAGGTCAGAAATGCAGAGCAGGATCTGATACCCCTTATTTATTGATTTTAAGTCTCAGTGTTTTGGAAAGCAGCCCCTTTCAGGTTATCAGGAATATGAACTGCAGGCACTTCTGCCCTTGGCCAGTGCCTTGTGCTCAGCACTGAGTTTTGGGCAGAAAGGGCCTGCTCAGGTGAATTCACTGGGTGGTTCTGAAAAATGAGCAGAGCACTGGAAAGCATTTCTTACATCCCTGCTGGCTAAAAGGAGTGGTGGTGCTTTGTGGACAGGTTAATGAAGGAGCACAAAACCTCCTCTGGGTGATTTAAGAGCATTGTTGCTGTGTCATACAGAGCCACTGAGGCAATGGGCTCTTTTACCTCAGGAAGTACAAAAACACCTTGGGATCACTCAGTCTCCTGTTTCTCCAGTTTGGGGTGTTGCTGCCCAGCCTTTTGGCTGTGACTTCCCTGGGAAACAGTGAGGGAGCTCTTTTGGGAAGCAGCCCTGGCAGGACCATGGGAGCTCTGTGTGTGCAGGGATCAGGGGTCCTCTGCTCCTTGGCTGATCCCTCCTGCTGGGTCTCCTTCAAAACATGTTCCACACAGGAGCAAATCTTCCCTAAGAGAGAGCTTGGGATACTGCAGAGGAGATCAGGGCATGGGCACTCAGCTTTTCCCCTTTGGAATTGTTGTCTGTCTGTCTGAGCCCCTCACACTCAGGAGCTGAGCTGTCTTGGAGTCACCCTGTACTTGGTCCAGATCCAAAAGCAGCCCTTAGGAAACACTTCTGGGCAGGCAGTTTGGGGTTTTGTGCATTCCTGGTTTTCCCCGAAGCTGTTCCCCAAAGCTGCTGCTCCTTTGGCTTTGTCTTTCTCCCTGGTTCCTTTGTCACCAGATTTGTCACCAGTTCTGCCACTCTGATCAGCCATTTCCTTTTCTAATTGAGCATCCCAAAATCAGCAAGGTGAGGAGTCCCAGGTGCTTGAGTGGCTGTGCTGGCTCCAAGCACTTCAGTTTGTGGCTTTGGTTCAATGGCTGCTGGAATTTTTTCTGCAGTGTTAGAGAGAGCTCATTAGCGAGTGGCACATGTGAAATCCCTTAAATCGTGTGAAATGCCAGTGCCATCTGCACAGTTTGGATACTCTGGTCTGTCTGAGGGGGCTGGTAGATTCTGTCAGTATTTCTGGAGAAATAAAAGGGCATTTGAGATTGTCTGACCTCAGTGCAAGTGGGCAAATTTGAAGAATTACTTCATGCACTGCATGAATCTCCATGTCTGATCACCATCGCTGTACCATGCTGCAGTCCTGTCACTTCTTTTAGAACTGTTCTCGTTATTATGCTTTTGCATTTAACCTATTCATTGTATTTATGCTGTCTTATCTCTATTCCTTACTTATTTTAAATTTTTCACAGGAAATATATCATCAATAAAGATATTTTTCTTAATATTCAGGGAAGGATCCAAATTGAAAATGGTGCACTTACAATATCAAATCTAAATCTGACAGATTCTGGCAGATACCAGTGCATAGCTGAAAATAAGCATGGTGTCATCTCTTCGAGTGCAGAGCTCAGGGTTGTAGGTAAGATGTTCCTTTTTTCACTGAAACACAAACCTCATTATCCCTCTCCACACCCCCTCAGATTGCACCTCAGATTTAACTCACTCGGCTGCTGTCACTGAAATAAAACGTTTTTGTCAACCTGATGTCTTTATCTGCAGAGCAGAGGAGTTGAGTCATCTGCTGCCAGAGGATTTTCAGGCCAATCATTCATTTAAAGCAGAACAGGATAAATTATTCACGAGGGGAAGAGCAGGGATGGGATAAAACCCCTGGTGTGCTCTGGGGCTGCTGCTGGCTCCGTCAGCTGCTCTCACTCCTGGGGGGATGCTCAGGGACACCTGGGGTTAAAAACCTCTGTGTGCAGCCCTGGAGGAGCCATTTCCTGTCATCTCACACACATTGGCACGTGGAACTGGGAGCATTCCAGTTCCCTGAGGTTCAGCAAGATTCCTGGTGTGGTATTGATTAGATTGATGAGATAAATCTGCTCCCTTCAGCACAGCATCCACTTGGGCAGGTGCTGAACATGAAACTGGGTTCCTTGGGCTTTGGTGGCTTTCACCTTCTGTGCTTGCCTTGTTGGGTGCTCAGCTGCACAGCTGAGACCTTTGGAAGGTCTCAAACACTGAATTTCCTTTCCAAGTTCAGTGTTACATAGGGAGAGGCCATGAGGCTTCTCAAAACTCCTAATTCATGAAAAATTCACCCAGAACGAGCTGCACTGTCATTTCCTGTGATCTCACACCCATTGGCATGTGGAACTGGGAACATTCCAGTGAGGTTCAGCAAGATTCCTGGTGTGATATTGTTCAGATTGATCAGATAAATCTGCTCCCTTCAGCACAGCATCCACTTGGGCAGTTCTGAACATGAATCTGGGTTCCTTGGGCTTTGGTGGCTTTCACCTTCTGTGCTTGCCTTGTTGGGTGCTCAGCTGCACAGCTGAGACCTCTGGAAGCAGGATGAGGTACAGAAAAAAAAGGAGAAAATGCCTAATTGCCCAATAGAAGATCTGTCTGAACTAATTAATGGTGTTAATTATGTTTGGAGTCTGAGAAGTGCTCGTGTAAGTGCTAACTGGTAGTATCATTAATGTCATTAAAAGTGCTTTATTTCACTGCTACTACCCCTTCTGTTTTAGCTTCTGCTCCAGATTTTTCCAAGAGTCCAATGAAGAGACTGATCCAGGTTCAGATAGGCAGCACAGTTGATTTCGAGTGCAAACCCAGAGCTTTCCCTAAGGCCAAATGTTCCTGGAAGAAGGGAGGTGAGCAGCTGCAGGAAAATGAAAGGTACCACGTTACATTGGTTTATTTGTTTTAATGTTACAAGAAGTTTTTGTGTGTCCTTTTATGCAGTCATGTCAGCTGTAGGTCCAAACACTTGTGAAGTCTCTCTGAAGTCTGGCTGGCCTGGGGTTTTTTGCTTGTTTTTTTGTTGGGATGGTTTGAGAGCACTGAGAGGGCAAGTGTGCTGCTTTCTCTAAGGTCAAGGGTCAGATTTTGTTTTCAGTTTAATGTAGAGTTGGATCTGATTTAGAGAGAGCCAGATGCTGATAGAAAACTGGGAATGCAAAGCCTGTACACAAATACTAAAAGGCTTCAACAGAATGCTCTGAAAATTTTGGCAAAGGGGCAGTTGACGTGTGTTACTGCCATGGGGATGAGACAACTGAAGAAAGAAAGAAAAGTCATTTTGGAGGTCAAGAGTAGCAGATGAAAACATGAAAAGAAAAGGAAAATGTTCTTCCAGGTTCTTTCCAAGCAGCCATGATCCTACCAGGGATAGCAGATGCCATCATTGTTTATGTTTATTTGTGAGGGTTAGGGTGATAGTGGTTGTGTTTTGGGATTGTGATTCTCAGGGGAGAGTTTGGGATTCACCCACACCCCCAGCTATTAATTTCCAAAAACATATAAATGTTTTTTTCCCAGCAATACCCATTAAAGCATTATTGAATTAGTCATAAAGTGAAGCTGCACAAGTGTGCTGGGTAAATTGTATAAAAAACAATGCAGGGCTCTCCCACACTGTGCTTGGCAGGATAATTCATGGACAGAGAGGGTCCAAAGGCCAGACATGACACTGAGGAGAGCAAACAGGAGGGTTTGCAGCAGGATTGCCATGGTGGTGTGATTTAAGGAGTGTGTCCCTGCTCCTCTAGGACTGGGGGTGATTTGTACAAAGCTTAGCCTGGCATCAGGAACCTGCTTCTGAATTAGGCAAAATTCTTCTGGGCCTACTCCTGTAAAACACCTCATTCTGCTTTACTCTGCAGTTTTTAAACACAGAAGTTGCTCTCAGATAAATAAAATCTGGAGGGACATCAGTGGAGAGACCTTTGTTTGTGCCATCATAAGGCTGGAGCTGTCTCCCTGTACCCAGAGGCTTTGGGCACTGCCGTCTCTGCCCTGGCTCTTTGTTCACGGGGTCTCAAGAGTTTCCATGAGTTCTGGTGTTAAGTGTTGTCAAGTGTGACAATTTGGCAGAGCTTGGGGCATCTGTTTCTGCAGAGCTGGACATGGTGTCACAGCCTCCCCTGGCTGCCTGCCTGCAAGCAGACCAGCAAAATCCCTTCCAAAACAGCACAGCTTCTCGCCTTTAATTAAACAGTATTAATGTATTAAATTAAACAATGAAATCTAGCATTTATGTGAAACTTGTTGCATTTGGATGGATCTCAGTCAGTTTTATGTTTATGACTGCTTTTGTAAAGCTTGTGCAAAGAACACACAGCACCTGATTTTGGCTATTTAGGGCAATTCCCAGCTTTTGTCCCCGTTCCATTTCCATAAAAAGCAGAATGGTATTAGTTTCATTTGGGGTGATAGTAGCAGGCTGAAGAAATCAACACTCAGTTTGCAAAAGTGAATTGAATGTGATGCTGCCTGCTTTAGGTTTATGAACATAAATTACAGCTGTTACTTCTGCCAAGTGCAGGTAATTCCAAAATATGACCCAGAGCGTGCATTTCTGACAACAGACTGTAAATGGCTTCCAGAGGAAGCACAATAACAAGGCAGTAATCCTGAATTAATCTAAATGAAATAAACTTGCCTTTGGAGAAGAGCAGAGGGAGGTTCTTTGCAGAAAACCCTGGAGTTCATTACTGTCTGCTGTGAATAATTGCAGTCCGTGAATTTCATGCAGTTCTACAAATTCCTGCAATTCAGGAAGAGGGTTTCAAATTAGCAGAACGTTTTTCAGCCCTGAACTCCATTTCCAGTGGAGAATTCTGCTGGGGAGGGTTTCCTCTCCTTTAATTGCAGTGAGCAGGAGGAATGGGTTCCTGCCACAAGGGAGGTCCAGCATGGACAGCACTGGGAGAGGTGGGCAGGCAAAAGGAGCTGAATTTTAATCAATTCAGCAGCTCATTTAATTTAATTAATATTTGCAGCAGCATGGATAGAATGTTGGGGTGTTTTTGTGAGGGTCTCTAGGACGAGGTGAGAGATGAGAATTGACTCCCAAGTTCTCAGAAGGCTGATATATTATATTATATTACATTACATTACATTATAGTATAGTATATTATAGTATAGTATATTCTAAAACTATACTAAACTATAGAGAGAAGAGACATCAGAAAACTAAATAAGAGTGATAATAAAAACCTGTGACTGACCAGAGTCTGACACAGCTGGACTAGGATTGGTCATTAATTAAAAACAATTTACATGGAACCATCAAAGATGCACCTGTTGGTCAGCAACCTCCAGACCACATAACCAAGCATTTGGATAATTATTATTTACATTTCTTTTCTGAGGCTTCTCAGCTTCTTAGGAGAAAAATCCTGGCAAAGAAGATTTTTCAGAAAATATCATGGTGACAGCTAGAATTTAAATGTATTAAGAAAACTCCTGTTTGAATAATAAAGATAAAGCACAAGTACTTGAATTTCTTGTCATCAGAGAACTTGGGTTTCACTGAGGCATTGACCACAATGCTTTGGTAAAGTCTGAGAGAGTTTCATTTTGATGGCACTCTTGCTCGTGTTCTTAATTTATTTTTAAATGGTGATGCTTTTTTCCCTATGTAGAAGATTTGGATAATGACTCAGTAAATTTTAATTAAATGAGCTGAATATAGTGTGTGTTGTGGAGGGGAGAAAATATAATTCAAAATGGATTCATGAGCTCTGGGCTGAGAAATCGGTCAGCATTGAAGAAAGCAATCTTGTTTCTTGTTAATTTTGCGGAGTATGTGATTTATTTTTTTTTCTAGAATATCTTTAATAAAGAGAGCTAAACATTAAAGAGCAGTGGAGTGCAGAGAGCAGGGAAAGCGTAGGATAACGTGCAGAAGGAAAGACAGAAAATGGGAATTAAATTTAGTGCCTGAGACACCTCCAGCTCTGGATGGATGAATTTTTGTTGTCTTTTTATCCTCCAGAAAAGGAGGATTAGATGCTTAACCAAGGTTAAATACTCCTGATGCTGGTTTAACTTACCAAAACCAGAATAAATGCTGAAATAGCTGTTGTCCAGACATAACCCCTTCCAAGATTTCCTTAATGTTTTATATATGTACATGAGCTTTAATTTTCAGTTTTTGCTCAACAGTCGCTGCCTGTGGTGGGTCTGAGCTCCTGGCTCAAATACCTAACAGGATTTTGTGAAAGTGAAGAGCAGCATTTAAAAATAATTCACCTTTAAACAAACTCATTACATCTTTCTACATTTACCAAGACTAGAAAAAGATGAGACTAGAAAAAGATGCTGTAAAAACTTCACTGAAAGACTTCCCAGTAGAATTCCCTTAGGAAAACTCCAGTTTTAGCAGCTTCCATTGTGGCCAAGTGATGGCAAATTAAAGGAGGAAAGAAATAATTCCTGATAAAAAATTGCACTATACTTAGAAGTATTAGTTAATGGTTTTAGCTTCCTTGCAATTTGAATTCAATATTTTTATTCATTTTGTGTTACAGTTTGAAATGCTGTGATGTGAAAAGTAATGCTTTTACTCACCAGTACTTGCATAGGATTTTATTTTGCTGACTTGCCTGTTAATTAATCTGCTTTAATTTGGTTGGAATTTGATTGATACATTAAAAGACAGTTTTGACCCACTTTTCCACTGTTCCTTTGCACTGAGGTATTATGAACTGGAAAGGAATATGTTTGTGTTTATTACCATATCAATAAGGAGCTAAAATAGTTGGTTGTTTGGGTTTTTTTGGTTTTTTTTTTCTCCTAAATAATCTGAGAATTGAAACAGGCAGTGATTCCTGAGTTTGATGGCGTTTGATAGTTCAGAAATACGAAATTGCCTTGGGAGGATGAGCTGGTTTGCAGTCATCAACAGCTGCATTAATGATGGCACCAAGTTTCAATGGAGGTACACTCTGTCTTCTCTCTAAATATCAATATTTAAAGATGCATAGTTTTAAAAGAAGTGTTTAAAGAGGTAAAATTTCTGTCAAATTGGGAACCCCAAAGTCCTGAAGTTGTTCATTCCTTCTCCCCATCCTGCTGACCCCAGTGTCAGGGTGTGGGGGTGAGTTAAGGGGGTTTTATTTGACTGTAGAGGAAAAGAATCTCCAAAATCATCAATTTCCCCCAATTTTGCTCAGGAATTAGTGAGGGATGATGAGTTTGTCAGTGATGCTGTGATCTGATGACCAGACAGGTCCTAAATCCATCTCCAGCTGGAATTGAGGTGGGTTTAGGACCATCCCTGAAGGTTTTGTGCCATTTGCCAGAAGGGTGCTGGTTGTGGAAAATGGAATTTCCATGGAAAATTTCTGCCCTTAAGCAAAATTATTTGGGAAAAGATCTGTAGATAGAGGAATGGCAAAGGCTGGATTGTAATTTGTGTGTCACAGGTCTGGGTCTCTCCTGGCAGAGTTCCAGCACCGTGTGTGAATATTGAATAATTCCAGTTAAACTGAAAGCTGTGATTTCTCTCCTGTTTCAGCAGGAGGGGCAGAGCTATTTTTGGGGTTGGGGTTTCCACAGGCTCTGAGCTGCATTTCCTGTTTTGTAATTGGAAACAGTGGAGCATTGCTCTTTTTCTAATTAACCAGTAAAGATTTTATTTCAAGTATATTATTTTTCTCTAATTGATTTTTTCCCATGTATTGTTTGCTTTTTGTTTTTACTTCTATTAAAAAATATTCTAAGTTATATCAGGGTTTTAATAAGCTTTCTGTTTAATTATTTTAGGCAGACTAGGCTTGCAGGTAGCTCAGAGCACTCTAAAAGTGATTCATTTTAATTAAACAATAGACATTTTCAGGTTTATTCCCTGATCCTGCTTTTTCTTCTGTTTGATCTTAGGCTTTGTCAACACTTGGGGTTTCTTTAGTTTTGTATTTTTTCTGTTGGAAATTGCATCAAAGCAGATGAAGCCTCAGCTGGAAAGTGCAACAGCACTTGCTTGTAACCATAATTGATATATTTTAACACCTTTTTTTGATGTCATTCTAATTACCTATAAAATGTATCACTCATGTCTTTAACACATTTTAAAATACCTATAAACCATATGGCACGGTTTAATTAATTTTAAATGTTCCATCTCACATGAAGTGCAGCCAAATATGACTGAGGAATTTTCCAAAACAAGTTAATGAACCCCAGGGAAGTCACTGGTGAGGCACATCCTCCCTTGAAAAAAACACCTGAAATGCCACCACAGCAGCTGAGGTACCTCAGGATGCTTTGTGTGGTTATAAATGGATTAAACTGCCTATTTATAGCTCTCTTTCTCACCCCAATAAAATGCTTTTGTCTGTTGTTCTAACAGGGTGACTTGTTATCTCTTGTAATTTGCATCTGCTAATTTCATTATTGCACCACCTCTGCCCAGAGGAGGAGTAGCTCAGAGACAGCGCTGAGAGCTGGAACACACTTTTTAGGGAAATACAGAATGCAATTTGAGCTAATTAAGAGACAAGCATTTAAAAGTTGTGTATATTTCTGTGCTGTAATTGCAGAAACTCAGTTTTGCTTGCAGAGAGCAGTGCAGCTGTGGCAGAGTGCAGATTGCTGCTTTCAGAGGCTGTGAGGGTGAGGAGGGTTTGCTGCTGCTGAGGGAGTGGAGCAGTGGAATTCCAGAGCCCTGGAGTTCTCCCACTGCTGGGATTTGCATTTAGGGAATGTGGTTTGGGTCAGAGGATGCAGGATGAGATCACTGAACCTTTCCATGAAGAAATTTACCCCAAAATCAAATCTAAGCCTCCCTGGCCATTCCTTGTCACCTGGGGAAGAGACTGAGCCACCCCTCACTTTTGGAGAGCTGATCCCAGCCCAGCAGAATTCAGCCACAGAACTCAGCTGGGATGAGTGGTGGTGATTTACTGACTTTATTTTACCTCCAGAGTGTTGAAAATAAAAGGAGCAGCAGAGGTGTGTGATGAATTCATTCCTTTAGTACTGAACGGAGCAGCAGGTGGGAGTGAGCAGGCAGAACCCCCCAGCCCTTGGTGGCACTGTCAGGTTTGGTGACATTTGCTGCCTTTTCAGCTGGCACTTGCCCTAAAAGGGAGCAGGACTCAGCTAATGCAGGCAGAGCTTTGCCTGGAGAGGGTTTGTTTGCTGCTCACTTTCCAAATTTCCACATCACCATCCAGCCAAGGTGCTGCTGTGCTCCAGTTTGGTGCCTCTCAGATGGGCAGATGGGCTGTGAGAGAAAAGTTCTGAAGCTCTTTTGACTTGGGCATATCAGGAAAATGGGTATTTTTACAAATTTGTTAATTTGATGTTTTTATATATATTTATATTTTATTTATATATTTCTATTTTATTATTTATAAATTCATATATATTCAGTTGTTCTGCTGCTGGAGGTTGTCTTAGGGTAGAAGTCCCTGCAGGATAGAACAGATGGGAGGACAAGAAATAGGGAAAAAGGGAATCAAATCCGTCATAGCTGTGCATCAGCAGTGCTGCTGTCTGGGATGTCACCTCTGCTCTGGGGACATCCCTGCTCCTCTGTCCTTATCAGTTTTCTTCTCTCCACATCTTCTATAAGCATCTTCCTGCTTTTCCATGCTCTCCCTGTGTGGGGTGAAGGGAATTTTCTGTCCTGGAAGTCCTTCCACAAAGGAAGTTCATGAACAACCCTATGGAGTTGTCATGGTAATCACAGTGACTTCAAAGGTGCTGTGCTGGATTTCTTGAGCTGAGCAACAAAAGAGCTGAAAATTATTCCAGTTTCAATCGGTGCAGCTAAAAAAGGTGGAGCTCACGTGGGATTTGCCTCTTTCACACCCATACATGTGCCCACATCTCTTAAAAAATTGGTTCCAATGGTGTCCAGAGTGATGTGTCCAAAGTGGTTGAGTTCAAACTTGTGGATGGTCACATTTTCAAACCCCAGGCTGGCAATTGTCCAGGTTTCAGCTGGTATGGAGCTCATTTTCTTCCTAGAACATGGGTTGGACTCGATGATCTTAAAGGTCTCTTCCAGCATAGAAATTCTGTGTGATTCTGTGTAATTGTTGACAGAGTTTAATATATCAGAGATAACAGTAAAGCATGAAAGAATTTTGTCTACAAATCCTGTGAGTTTTCAAAATCTCTTGTAATTTTTCAGGATCAGCCTGTTAAAGGATGGAGGGCTGAGGGTGGCCAACGTGACCAAGGAGGATGCTGGCACCTACACCTGCCTGGCCACAAACCAGTTTGGAACAGCCAGGGGCTCCACCAGCCTGGTGGTTACAGGTGGGTGAGCTGGAATTGCAGCCTCAGCAGCCTGCAGTGCTGTGGTGCAATGTAAAGGCTATGAGAAGTTATTTATTTAATGTATAAAGATAAAAGGATAGCTGTTACAGCTCTTTCATTAGTGTAAAAGACGCTGAGGGATTTTTTTTCTGGCTTTGACAAAGATATTTCTCAGATGTGAGGGAGTTCTGAACACTTCCCTCCCTCCTCTCACTTCTCTAAACACTAAATAGTGCAATTATGCTTTTAAGTTCGTGGGGGTTTTTAATTTGTTATGAAAAAAACATGTCAATCAAAAAAATCTTGGAGGTAATTTTGTATTCCTGTTGAAAATCTTTTGCCCAGAAGAGGTTTAAATGCTGTTTGCTTATGGAAAAAGATGTGATGGAAACTCCAGCTGCAGGGGAGCATTCAGGGACTCCACGGGCAGTAGAACACAGTCTTTGAAAAGTAAATTTTATACAGAATTGTTGTTCAGAGGGATCCTTCCTCCAAGTCATCCATTCCTGGCTGCTGGTTGAGATACTGGATGAAAAGAGCGAGGAGTTTGTGAAGTTTATCTGAAAAATGTCTTCTCTCATAATGTTCTTTTTCAAAGATTTTCATATCTAAAAATTTCCCAAACTCGGAATTATCTAATATCCCACTGCATTACAAATCCTGTATATCTCAGAGGTCCAAACAGAATTATTTTGTTCAGTGAATTAACAGCTTCATGTTTTCAGCCTGTGCTCCTAAATGATTCATATCCCTTTGTATACAAATAATAAAATTATATACAGAGAATTCCTAGAATTCAATTTTATTGTTGCAGTATTTACAGTAGCTGAAATTTTTCTCTGTTAATGTGATTCTGGGATAACAAAGAGCTGTTCTTAAAGACACTATTTATGTTCTGTGTGATGTATGGACCCAAATATCCAATGTGCTCCTCCTTAAGTGGATTTCCTGCAGTTTCTGGGGTTTATCAGGTTCTTCCCTTTCTCCCCTCTCTTCACCTGCCCAGTGGCTGCTGCTGCTTCAAACCCCAGTGGGGTTGCTGGGAGCATCCCATGGCAATTCCTGCCCCTGGATTCAGCTTGGTGCAGTGAATTGGCTCAAATTCAGGCTCAAATTCACTTTCCAGTGCCCAGCAGCTCCTGCTGGGAAATTGTGATAGTTTCAGGGTCCCATCATGGGGAGGAAAGGTGAATCTGACTCCATGTTCTCAGAAGACTGATATATTTTTATTATATTATATATAATATATAAAAAGATATATATAAATATTATGTTATGTTATATTATATTATATTATGTTATGTTATATTATATTATATTATATTATATTATATTATATTATATTATATTATATTATATTA
>JAXCLO010000001.1:12611222-12686141 GCA_035583995.1 Arremon aurantiirostris | reverse complement strand
ATCAGCTTGTCCCAGGATTCTGCTCCATCAGGGCAGTCCTTCACTCTGTGGCCTGGCTGCAATCATTGCCAGTGGAGACTTTCCTCTTCCACTTTTCCCTCTTTTGGGACAAGGGATGCAAATCTCAAGCAGGATTTCAGATTCATCTTCCCAGCAAAACGATCCCTTTATTATTTTTTTTTGGACTCTGACAGTCTCACCTGGGTTCCTGTACACCTTTTACTGACAGACGTGGGGCTGGTAACTTGAGAGAGACATTTGGAGGGGGAGAGATCCAAGTGGATGCCTTAATTTGGGGTTCTGACAGCTCTGCTGCAGGACAGGGTGGGATGGGATGGGATGGGATGGGATGGGATGGGATGGGATGGGATGGGATGGGACAGGGTGGGATGGGATGGGATGGGATGGGATGGGATGGGATGGGATGGGATGGCCTTGTGCCAGCGTCAACCCATGACAGATGGGATGGGATGGGGTAACACCAAAACCTTCCTCCTTTCCTGACCATTGAAGCAGGAAGAGGGTTAAGGAGATTGGAGAACCTTCCATGGGGGTTTCTCAGTGTGGTGAGTGCTCCATGAACAAGGAGAGGATCCCAGCTGCCTGTCCCAACTCCAGAAATACTTCACAGCCTTGGAGCATCCTCTGCTCCACCATGAGGACCGGAGCAATTTTGGCACAGGGAAGGGAGGGCATCTCAATCAAAGGAGATGGTCACAATGACTTCCCTTAGAGTGGTCCAAGACTTAGGAGAACTTCAGGCTTTCAGCTCCCAAGGAAAAATTGGAAAAATTCCAGTTCAAGGAGGTGGACTGTCTCAGACATCTTTTCATTAAAAATCTTTCCTTAAGATTTTTTCCTCCTGAGAAGCTGAGAGGCCTCAGGGATAGAATGTAAACATTGATTATCTGCTGCTGTGGAATGCAACAGGTGCATCTGTGATTGGTCTCATGTAGATGTTTAGAATTAATGGCCAATCACAGTCAGCTGGCTCGGACAGAGAGTCTGAGGCAGCTGCCTTTGTTATCATTCTTTCCTCTTCTATTCTTAGCCAGCCTTCTGAGATGAAACTTTTCCTTCTATTCTTTAGTATAGTTTCAATCTAATATATATCATAAAATAATAAATCAAGCCTTCTGTAACATGGAGTCAGATCTACGTCTCTTCCCTCATCCCACGACCCCTGTGACCACCATCACTGTGGACAACTGTGATTAAACCCACTGGAACACCTCAGTCAGGCATTCTCAGCAAGGGAAGCTGCAGAGCTGCTGGAACTCTTGGCTGGCTTTGGAAGCACCTATTTCTCTCCCCACTGAAGAGCAGCTAGAGGAGCCCTTGCTCCAGCAGCAGAAGGGCTGGGAAATGGCCAGGACAAGGCAGCTGTGAGGCTGAGGGAGCTGGGTGTGCTGGCAGGGAGGGACAGAAGCGATGCCATACCTGAGGTGTGGTTGTCCCAGGTGAGCTCTGCCAGGCACTGGCTGCGCTCCTCCTCGATCTCCTGCATGATGCTGCACTCGGGCCGCGTGCTGGACGCCTGCAGGGAGGGCACAGAGGGACACGGTCAGCAAAGCCCATCCTCAGGGAGGCACTCCTGGGCATTCACGGCCTTGTGGGGCAGGCTGGAGCTCTCCAGGACCACTGCACAGATCTGCACCCAGCCTTATTCTGTGCTCGCTCAGAGGAGGGAGAGCAACCCAGAGCTGCTGAAAAAAAATCAGCATTCTCTCCAAAAAAACCCCACAACCTATTTTTTTCTGGTGATCAGTGTGATAATTCACTTGTGGGGAATTTTGGAAGGATTCAAGATGCAGCCTCTGAATTGGTTTTGATGATGCAGTTTATTTTCTTATCTTCCACATGGGCAGGAAGGGTGAGTTCAGCTCACATCTTCACTGCATGGCTCAGAAGGTCACCAAACCCTTAGTTACAAGACCTTTTAAGGAGTTATTGACCAATAAAACACTGCCAACAAGGATTATTTATGGTTTTAACCCAATCCTTAAATATTTAGTCTTAAGGACCCATGCTACAGTGTGAGCTTTCTGAGCCAATTTTGTTATGACACACAAATCCACAGTGCTGCATTCTAAACTCCTTGTTCACATCTGTAACTACTTTTATTTTTTCTATATCCTAAACTCTAAAACTCTAAATTTCCTCTTCTCAGCTTAATGTGCCTCTGCTTTAAACTACAAATCCACATTCTTGCTTCTGTCATCTAAGTTTGGAAGCCTTTTCAAGGTCTCAGATCAAATCCTGGGTTTAATTCTAAGCTTTGGCTTCCAGGCCCAAAGTTCTGAGAGTTCCCTGAATTTTGGATTCCAACAGATGAGGAGCAATTCTGCTGCTCCATGCTCTGGAAACCCTGCCTGGCTAACCAGCACCACCAGCTATGTAGGGCAGGGCAGATTTAATATTTATGCCAGGAGCAGTGGGACCTGTGCTTCATGGTTTATTCCCTGGCTCTCACACTAATTCAAAGCACAACAAACCCCAAATCAAGTAAGAACAGGATCTCTGATGCAGATTAGGAGATCAAGGAGCTAAAAAGGAGGAAATTCCCAGTGAGAAGGCTTTTCCCCCTCCAGTGGTTTCTCCCTAATCAAGTTTGTAATACAACAGTGGCCATAAATGTTCAGGTAATTAATTGTGGACTCCTCATAACGTGCAATTCATGAACTGCCTCAATCATAAAATGTGGGAATGGTGATTTTTAACTCCAAAAAAGGAACTCACACATTCCTCAGTGTCCCCTTGTCACCAACACGCTCTCAGCTTGGAGGGGACACCTTGACTATTGCCATGGCCAGAAACTGAGGCTGCTCCCAACCCCAGCTCTTCTAAAGGGATTGCAAAGGGCCTTCAACAGGGAGAAAAATGGATTTGGAGAAACATGGAGCTGGATTTTCAGAAATCCAGCTGCAAAGAGGTGGAGAGAAGGGAATGATGTCAAGAGAGCCAAGCCTTGGCTTGAGTTCGTGCTGTCCCTGATAAATGTAATGTGGGAAAAAACATCAGCGGGGTGAACTTCAGGAACAGATCATGAGGACACAGGAGAAGTGATTGATTCACTGCTCCCTCTTGAGGGTTTTGGGATAACCATGTGTTTTAATCAAAAATAGGCAGAGAAAATAAATTAAGAAAACAAAAATTATTTCTTGTGTCGTTTCAAAATATGTCGAGTTATTGCTCTGTTGATATATTTGCCAGTCAAGGTTTTAAGACAAAAAAAGTCCAGCAATCCTTTGAAGGAACAACTGTTTGATGTAAATTTGGGTTAAGATTAAAAAATAATTTAACACACTAAATTAATCTCACCATTTCCTATTAACCTATCCTGCTCTCTTCCCTGTTTCATGCCATCCCATGCCTGGTTTAGATTTCAATTTCCTTTAGGTTGGGAGTGGGCCTTGATTAGTAGTGTATAAACAAATAATTGTGGTTTTCTAGTCAAATTAAAAATAAATAAAAATACAAACACCAGAAGAAGGGGAATCATTTGGAGCTGTCTTCGTTCTCAAATATTTCTTTTCCCCAAAGGGAAACAGATCTTTGGAAATTTCGTCTTGGCTCATCTGAAATACCATGGAGTTATTTTGTTTTGATTTACAGTTCTTCTTGTCATTTTATTTTAACCTTAAAAAAGCACAAGGGGAAGCGTGAGAGATTTGCAGAACACTTGCTGGAAAAATAAAGATTGAAATGTTTTCAAAACATTCTGACTTTTTCAAGGGGAAGTTTTAACTCTCTGAACTTAAAAATTTGCCAAATTCATCTCACATCTATAAATACGTCTGGTTTTCACTTTGTAAATTAATTAATTCATACTTCTCTAACTTTGATCAGGGTTGGCAAAGCACTCTGTAGTTCTACAATAGATCTGAATTTGTTTTAGGCTGCAGATTTTACACCAAGCCCATTAGCAAGTACTTCACTGCCACTTCTTCCCTTCCCCAAAATCTCATGCCTGAGTTGGATAATTGTATATTCACCTCAATGGTCCAATATTTACTTCTGATTAAGTGGCTTTATCACCTTTAAAAACAAATGAGGCTTTGTTTTGAAAAGTGGGCTTGTGACAGGCTCAGGTAAATTTGATTACAGATAGAATCTTTAAAATCTCATCATTTTTTGCTATACAATCCAAAAGAAAATATATCTACTGTGAGAGGCTCAGGTAAATTTGATTATACATGGAATCTTGATAATCTCATAATTTTTTTTGCTATACAATCCAAAAGAAAATATATCTGTGTTAGGCAAAACTCTGCAAAAAGAGTGTCCAGCAGCTAAATACCAAAATACAGAAGATCTTGGGTTTGTGGTGCTGGTGCTGACTGCTTGTGAGCTTTCAGGGAAGGTGGGTGCTCAAAACAACCCCAAATAAAACTGCAAGTTGAGGGCAGAGGGGCTGGAAAAGGTCCTGGGGGTGCTGGTGACAGCAGCTGAACAGGAACCCAGGTGTGCCCAGGTGTGCCCAGGTGTGCCCAGGTGTGCAGGAAGGGCAGTGACACTTGGATTGGACAGGAATTGGGTGTCCAGCAGGACAAGGGTGGGAATTGTCCCCTGTGCTGGGCACTGGTGAGGCCACACCTCCAACCCTGGGGTCAGGTTTGGGCTCCTCGTGACCAGAAGGGCACTGAGGGTCTGGAGAGTGTCCAGAGATGGGAATGGAGCTGGAGAAGGGGCTGGAGCACCAGGAGAGGCACTGGTGAGACCACACCTGGAATCCTGGGGTCAGTTTTGGGCTCCTCGTGACCAGAAGGACATTGAGGAGCTAGAACGGGTCCAGGGGAGGGAATAGAGATGGGGAAGGATCTGGAGCACCAGGAGAGGCTGAGGGAGCTCAGCCTGGAGCAAAGGAGGCTCAGGGGGGACCTTGTGGCTCTGCACAGCTCCTGACAGGAGGGCACAGCCAGGCGTGGCTCTGCTCCCAAGTGACAAGTGACAGGACAAGAGGGAACAACCTCAATCATCACCAGGGGATGTTTAGTTTGGATATCGGGGAAAATGCCTTCACTGAAAGGGTTGTCACTATAGGACATGAAAGAACACAAGTGCACACACTGCTGTTCTCAAGGTGAAGGAAAAAAAGGGAAGCTTATTTTCTGACTCTAACATTTATAGTTTTCTAAAAGTGACAGCGGATTGGAGGGTGACAGTGCCACCTCTCCAATGACACTGGACAGACCAACAGTCCATCAACTCTCTCCTCCTCCATAAAGGAATGCAAAACAATGAGTTATTCACAGAAAGTGTGTGAGAAAGTTCACTACAAGAATGTCAACATCAGAAAGCTTAGAAAATCTTAAAAAAACAGAGTGACAAAGGGTTAACCCTGGCACAGGCTGCCCAGGGCAGTGGTTGAGTCACCATCCTCTGGGGACACTTAAAAGCCATGTAGATGTGGCCCTTGGGGACATGAGTGAGTGGTGGCCTTGGCAGCGCTGAGCTAATGACTCCTCTTGATGATCTTGGAGATCTTCCCCAACCTTAATGATTTTATGGTCCCATAAAGAAAGAGTGGGATGTATCTCAGCTCCTCTGTCAGTGGGACACATCATCCCTCAGTTTTAGCTGAGTCAGAGCTCTATGTTTAGTCTGACCTGATTTTTTTTACCATTCCTCCAAGTCCACAGAGAGCAAGCAAAGCCCGGCTCTGAAGGCTTTCATCCCACTCCACTGCCTGTGCTTGGATGGCTCCAAACTTAAACAGCCAGCACTCAGCTGGAAAAGGTCAGTGAGGTGTGAATTTAATGTCCACAGGCCTTTAACTCAATCAAGGTCAACAAACAGATTCACACTGGAGGACTTGGGGCTTATGGCTCATTTTGCACATTAACTAAAGGAGTAAATAAATAACTCTATCACTCCTCCTTCCTCCTCAGTGATAACAGCAATAACCCTCACATGTCACAGCAGTCACTGATACAGGCTGACAAAGGCAGCTGGAATAAAAATAACACAAAAATATCACAGTTTGGGGCATCATTAGGAAACAGAAAGTGGGGTTTTTTGCTGGGGGGTCATCAGGGAACAAGTTCGGGTGCCTTCATTCCCCCAAGGTGACAAAATGCTCATGTGGCTGGAAAGAGCCCTGAAGAGCTGTCAGACCTGCCTGGCAAAGGGGATATTCCTTGGAGGAGGGGCTAAATAAATAATTATCTTTCTTTGGTCTATTCCTCCTGGAAAAGTTAAATGAAACTTTATAGATAGTTTTGTACAAACTCACTTTACTAATTCTCCATTTCTAGGCTGTTTTTTACTAGGTTGCGTTGTTCTGTTTGGGTTTTTTCCTATGGAAAAGGCAGAGATTTTGGGTTTTGGCCTCTTTCACAGCAGTGGGCAAGTGGCCACACAGACAAAGGGCTGGGGAGCACATGAGTTCCCTTTTCCCATCCAAAAAGTAAATATAAAGCAAAAAACACGACAAGCTCTGTTTAGCTCATGTTAACATCAGAGAGTGAGCTGTAATCCAGTTTCTTGGGAATATCCATTATGGGTGAAGCTGAAATGTGGTAACCACCCCCTCAAATCCCTCCTGGCATGCCCCAAACACCCTGTAAAGGTGTGGTGGGTTTGTCAGGGGTTTTCCCACTCTGAAAGATGAAGGGAATGTTTTTCTGGATGTGATTTCTTGCAGCCCTGAGCTCCGCAGCAGCTCTCACGTAACAAGGAGTTGTAACCAAAGTCTTTATTAATGAGAGTTTTCCTTCCCAACAGATCCCAGGGATTGTTAGAGGATTACCGTGCAGTCTTGCTGCTGCAAATAAAGCCTTTGTGTACGCCCCTTAATTAAATACAATTCCAAAGATTGCCAAGACTTGGAGGAGTTGCAGAAGTGTTTAGTCTCATCTGCAGGGCCAGAATATCCAGGGGACACGTGGCAGCTGCTCAGAGACAGGTGGGAGCCACAGGAGAAGGGCTGTGAGCCTCAATGTGCCCCTTTCTGCTGATCCCAGGTGTGGGAAATGGATCTGTAGGGAATTCTGCAAGCCTGGCAGAAGGCTCACACAGTGTGTGCAAACCTTGAGATCAAAAATACTGATTTAGAAATGAGAGAGAAATGGAACTAGAAAAAAGCTTCAAAAGATAACCTTAGAAATAAGACTGGATACTTCGGAGAAACAGAACTATGAAAGATGCATTGTAGTGAGACCCACGAGGGGAAATTTTAGATGATTGGCTCTGAGGCATTTACAGCATGGTGTGGCTAAAGTTGATAAGCCAAGAAACACTTATAGTGTATTGTAATTAAATAATAGTCAGCTTTTAATTACAAAAACGTAAATTATAACATCTGTATTGTCTCACCATTCACATAAAACTAAAAAAAAAATTAAAACACCTCAATTATCCCATCTCTAAAGCAAAAAAAAAAACAACAAAACAAGCAAACAAACAAACCAACACCCAGGGTATTCCTGGCCTCACTGGTTGGAGACTCCAGAGATGAGAACCAGGGTGACCACAGGGATAACAGAATTTCTGGTCAAACAAAGGAAGAGTGGAACTGAGAAGTTTCAGATGATGCAATCTCACCCCTCACCCATTTCTGTTCAGCTCACTGGAAGTGGACACGGGTTCACTTCCAGCTCTAAGTAACAATTTCTCCCCATCCCCACCTTCCCAGAGCTTCTGGGAAAATAGGAATGCAATAAGACAAGAGCAAGTTGCCTTCCAAGAGTTTCTGTAACTTGACTTCAGCTACTACTCGAGGTTGAGATGGAGTTTCTTAACCCTTTCTCATGTGAACCACAAAGGAAATGAAAGATTTGAGCAGGCAGGTCTTATTTTAAGCATCAGAAAATAACCTCCCTCTGGCTTTCACCCATACTCTTTATTTGTAGGAACACAGGGCTGAAGGGACTTCTCTCAAAACAACCCTGGCTTTGATTTCTTCCCTAACTTCATTCAGCTCTGTGTTAAAACTTGATTTTTAGATCCTTTTTTGTTTTATTTTTCCTTTTAGACATCCTCAGGAAAATACAGCTTTATTCCTAAAACTCCTCTCAGTCAGCCAAAAAATACAGTGTAAAAGGGCAAGAATGAGAAAAGGAAGACACCAATAATTTTTTTCCTATAGTGATGAGTGACACAATTTCCAACAATAAGGCTGCCAAAAGCTGCAAAAGCTCCAATGGCCTGGGGAAAATATTTTTTTTTAGAAGGGAGTATTTATGAAGTATTATAATTATTTGCTCTTCTGAAGGACCATTGTGTAAGAATCCAAAACCATGTTACAAATGTCATGATGTAAATTTCAAATATCAGTAATATAGACAGAATGGGAGATAAATCCAAGTTTAAAACACCCCAAACATCCTGTGTGCCCTTTGTAGGATCAAACCAGGAGGATTTGCAAACCCAGTGATTTTTAAACAGAGGAAAGTTATTTTCTCTTGTGTTGTAAATAAATTTCTCTGTGACCAGCCAGCAGTGAGGGACCATGGGCAGCAGCACACGTCCATGGGAGACTTCCCAAATAAGAGTGTCACAGACATCTCTTATGGAAAATCCTTTCCTTAGCTTCCTGAGAATCTGAGAGGCCTCAGGAACAAAATGTAAACATTGATTATCTGCTGCTGTGGAATGCAACAGGTGCATCTGTGATTGTCTCATGTGCTTGTTTGTAATTAATGGCCAATCATAGCACAGCTGGCTCAGACAGAGAGTCTGGGACAGCTGCCTTTGTTATCATTCTTGTCCTTTCTATTCTTAGCTTAGTAGTCTTCTGAGATTAAGCTTTTCCTTTTATTCTTTTAAGTATAGTTTTAATGTAATGTATATCATAAAATAATAAATCAAGTCTTCTGAACATGGAGTCAACATTCTCGTCTCTTCCTTCAACATAAGACCCCTGTGACCATGGTCACCCCCAGGATAAACAGACTGTAGTCCAGAATGGGGGAGAAACCCAGGAGCCTGCTCCTGTAAAGGCTGTGCAGTCAGAACTGCTCATTTCTCTTCCCTAAAGTCACTTTACCCATTTCTAATTTCACTCACTCCTCTTCCCCTTTTCCTCTTGTACAGTGACATCTCCACTAACCCCTTCCTGCTTTATTTTCAATGCACAGCCTCCGGAGTTACAGCTGCCCATGTCTCACAGCTCCCTCCTGGATATCTGTCTCTTCTTCCTTGTCCCAAAGATCCTGTTCCACCTCCTACTTGTTCTCAGAATTTATTTTCTTGTTTTTGCAAAATTTTTTGTCCTATCCTTGAGACTTATCAGCATTGACTGTACTGTCAAGAAGTAATTAGTCAACAGCATCTGAGACCAAGGTTAAGATAGCACCACCTGTCTTTAAATAAACACAATAATATTTGTTCAGAGCAACATCATGGAGGAGAGTGTCAGAAGCACTGTTTTCCAATAAATACATCCCTCTGTTACCTGTTGCAAAAATCCACATACCTATATTGCAAGCTCAAGACAGCACCAAACATTCCAGAATCATTCAGGTTTGATATTGGTGGTAGGGTCATCAAAGGCCTGGGACAGCAAATATTTCATATTAGAGGTGATTATGTCTTAGCTACTTTAGAATTTTATTCTCTGTGGCTATTCCCCACCCCCTAACCTACTCTGAATACTGTCACTAGCAAGCCCAACACAGACTGTAGCTTGGAATTAAGAAAGGAAAGGAAGAAGGAAAATAATAAGGCATGAAGCTCTGCTTCTGCAGCATCTGTGCTGAACATAATAGTATTGAAATATTCTGTGCATGCACCTCTGTGAAATAATCACTAGATAATCCCTGTTACCTTCCACAGGAACTGTGCTTCTGCAGAGCTGAAATCACAGTAACAGGAAGAGGAAAATGATTCATTCAGGAAAAAAAAAAAAAAAAAGTTCATTCTACCCAGAAGGAAAGCAAACCTCTTCTTCCAGTGCATTTACAAAATTATTATCTGAGAGAAAAAAAAAAAGAAGTTGCTTTCTTTGTCTTAAGTATATTTCCCCATCTCAGATGATAAACATCATCTACATAACAGAGATAAGTGGATAACATATCCAGATTGTTACATGTTGCATTATCACCTTTATTGACTATGTGTTGTCAATAGTAGCACTGTTAATTGTTGTTTTTCTGCTATGAAAAAAAAAAAAAAAACAAACACAAAAAATTACAAGGACAAACTACTGTTGCCAAGAGTAGGTGTTCAGCTCCACTGACTTCAGGCAAGCTGAACCTGCTGATGCCAGCAAGGACTGTGACCCCAAGTCACACTTCCCTCAGAAGAGTGAGGGTGCAGGATACAGGACATGCTGCAGATTTCTATTTCTGTAAAGGCTTTAGCACAATCTGCATGCAGGGTGTGAAATGCGGCAAAATTGTGGCATACTGAAAGGTTGACAATGTCCTTTTGCTAACCTACATCTTCAAAGCAATATTCCCTCATCAGCTTTTCCTTCTTCTGGCCCTCTGCTTGAAGTCTTTGTCCTCTTCGCCTCCTCTCTACTGTGCATTAGAATTGAGCTCTGTAGCTAAGCAGTCTTCTCCAGAAGCCAACTGTACAGGCTAATTTTATATTCTTCTGAAAATCCACTCTCCAGTGAAGTGTGCTTTGAGGTAAATTTGAGGTCCTTTTATGTAGTTTTGCTCCTACAGGTCTTTTACTGTTTCCACCACTTCCTTCTCTACTCAATACTTTATCAGGCTGCTGGCAAGTGTGGAGGCTATTCCTGTTCCTTTAAATCTTTTTTCTTGAAATAAAAAAAAAAAAAAATCCTACCAAGAACTGACAGTGGAAAGAGGTCTTGGAGCAGACAACAAGAAAATGTCACCAATCTAAATCCCAAACTATTAAAATTACAGTAATAAAACATCCCCCATGCAAATACTGCACTGAAGCTGTTGTACTGTGGTTTCAAACATTTTCATTCTCCTCCAAGTTAGATACTTGTATTTAAGGCTTCATTCTAGAATTCTTGCTGATGTTATACAGATGACCACAGATTTCATTCTTGCATGTAAAGAGTTTTACAGAACTTCTATTACCTTTATCACAGATCATTGTAGTTCATTGCTTTTTGAGGAGAGTTGCTCTTCACTCCTGGACCTTTCTTTGAGCTTTATTCTGTGTGTGGCTCAAGGGGAACAGTTTCTCACTTTCCCTTCTTTTTTTTTTTTTTTTTTTCAATGACTACATTTTCCATTTTCTTCCCTTTTCTGGCAGAGGCACAGCTCCTATTCCTTTCTCCTCAGACCTCCACACTCCCCTCTACCAGCTCTCAAATTCCCTGCCCAACAGGAACCTGCACTCTGGTGAAAAGCATCTGTGGATGACAGCTGAGTGCTGTGGGAATGCGGAACTGAGCATGAAGCATTGCAGGTGCCTGCCTCAGACTGCACATCTATCCTTGTTAGCTGCTGCTTTCTTACCTCCACTACATAAAGGACCAGATCAGCAACAGAACACAGAAAGATGTCGCTTTTAAGGGATCACCTGCTGTCTAGCCTACAGATGTAGCTGCAGGTTTTCAGCAGACCTGACAATCCTGCGGCTTTCTTCACCTCTGTCCTTGCCTCTGTCTCCATGAAAAAGCAATGAGCCTCGCTATAGTGACAAAGTACATGGATGCACTTCCCATCCCCCCTTAAGGAGCCTTAGAAAAAGAAGCCAGGAACAGCTCAGATCCACACTAAATCCTCATGTGGCACCAAGGACAGAGCACTTCAAAGCAGAAAACACTCAGAAGCACAGTGCTCCTATATAACCCTAGTGCCTTGCCTGAAAAGTCCCTAGAGTCAGAAATGCTCTGGTACTGTTTCCAGCTTTAGATCCTAGGAGCAGAATAAGAAGCAAGTTGCTTCTGAAGAGGGCAGAAACCATGATGCTCACTCAGTGAGTAGTGAGGTATGCTCATTTCTATTAACCCTGCTAGACATCCTGATGTTTCCATCCAGAGGCTGGAAAGGATGCAATAGATTTCAAACCTATTTTAAGTTTTATGTGCATTTTGTCAAGGAAAAATTAATTTAGGGAGGATTAGAACTTAAGGGTTTATACCACAAAGTGGCCTTTCCTCCCCTTGGCGACTCCAGTCACTACACAGCCACCAGCACAAAGATGCAGTGCAGCAGCCTGTGCTGAAACACAAAGGCTGGGCAGCCAGAACTACTTTTCCCAATAGGACAGTCACTGGAAATGAACTCTGAAAAGAGTTAACACAGGTACACAAAGAAGCTGGAGACTGATAATGAGCAGAGCAGTAGAGTGAGAGAACAAAAAGCCAGCTTCTCACCTCATCACCTTTCAGAGCACCACTCCAGCCACACAGCTTAAAGACAATCCAGCACTGAGCTATGATCATGCCTGCACAACACAGAAACAGCTTTCAAGCCCTGCTTTAGAGCAGCAGCCCTACTTCTTTAGAGTAGTGCCCTTGAAAGGCTTGCACAGACTGTTGGAGGTTTTTTTTCCAACTAGATTTTTCAGAGGTTTATAAAACACCTGCTAAACCTTCAGTAAAATTGTCAGACAAGCAGGAAGAGACTTAAATCTCCTAGAATTAGCTGTCAAAGTTAATTGGATAGTTAGAAAAATGATTTACTTGAAGCAGGTTACTTAGGTTCCTCCTTGTCTTGAGCTGATTATCTTCCTTGTCTGTAGGGAGATCTAAGGGAAGCTCAGAACAACTTGGAGCAGGCATCTCCATATTTTTCAGATATCTGGGCTGTTTGCCTCAAAAAGTAAATTGTATTATCACATAACCATCAATATTTCAGGCATAATTTGATTCCACTTGCATTACAAGATAGCTATGAAAGCCTGGCTGCCCTTCCAAACCAAACATGCCATACTAGATCTGGGAATTCACCTTTCCTTATGTGATTTGATTTCCTTCAAGGAAAGCTGGAGCTCTGTTGTATACTACAGCAGAATCCAGAGATGGGGCAACTGGAAGAGTGGGATTGCATAAAACACCAAACATCACACCTGGCACTGAGCATGACTTCCCATCTTATTTTGCACAGTTTACCAGAGGAAAACAACATGGGAAAACCTGTCCACCACTTCCCTTCCAGAATGTGGTAGGTCTGCTGCTGTGCAGAAAATGTGATCATGCTTCCACAGTTATGTAGCATCTGACAAAGAAAATTTACAAGTGTTTGAAAGAAAAACAAAAACAAACACCAAAAAACCAAACCCCCGCTCCAAAAAAAATCCATCCAGCCAACCAACAAAATCCACCCACCAACACATATACACAAAACCCAAAGAAAAAAGATGTTTGTTTCATGTTTTCTACTAAGTGTTGAAACTAGAAAAAAAGTCAGAAAGCTGATCATCAGTTTGTACTCTACAATATTTAGTAAAGCATAAACCTCAGGTCATAACTGTCTCCTCCTTGACAGCGCTAAACAGGTACTCTTTCTACCATCTGTTCACCTCTTGTCAGAAAACTTAGAGAAGAGTACTCAATGCTTCCACCCTCCTGTCAAATTTGTTTGGAATTTGCTAGCTCAGTCAAAAGTATCTCAAGACTGGTTCACAGCAAGAAAGACAGACTGTTTGATTAGAGACTTATTTTTGCAAGAAAGCCAGGCTAAAAAATTAAAGCTGTTTAGGATGAGAGGAGCATAGTTGATGCTTGAAGCTTTAAGGCTGATGATGTTCAAAAGCTTGAGAGGCTCTTGTCCATCTGACAAGACTTTACACTCTGTTAATTCTTTTCACAGGAAGAGCTACTGTTCAATTAGTATGAGTTCAGTATTTCAGATTACTTCATTTAAAAGAAAAGAGACACCATACAGACAAGAGGAGATTTGAGAAAGTAACAATACTCAGTTTATACAAACCAAATGTGGGCTTCAAGATTGAAACTAAACGTTTTCCTATTTTATTCTGTGCTGAATCTCTAGTACTTACACAATCTGTAATGGAATTATTGCTCTTCTGATATTTCTTAAAGCAAAAGTTTCTGCTATCACACAATTAACCCAGAAAACCCCTTTTCAAAAGGAGAAATTTCAGACAGATCCTGTATGTGTAAACGAGGTTAAAAACATGAAGTGTAAAAGTTCAAGAGCCTAAGATTAAACCTGAACTCCCAGTAAATTTGCATTTTTTAATTCTTGGGGATTTTATTTTGATCTTTGAGGCTTTAAACAGAAATAGAATACATATATACAGAGATATATATATATAAAGGTTTTAAAGTAGTAATCTTGAGTATTGTCAATAACCCTATTCAAGTCAAGCACTCTTTTGATGCTCAAAGGTCTAAACTCCTTATAAGGCTGAAGGAGTTAAGACCTCCCACCCTGGAGAAGAAAAAGCTGAGGCAGAAGAAAAACCTCATTACAGTTTTTCAGTACTTAAAAGGCAGCTACAAAAAGGACAGAAGGTTTGTCTTCCCAGGTATCTACATGGAAAACGAAGGGACAAGAAATACAAGAGGAATTTCCATTCAGAATACAAAGAAATTTATTTTTACATAAAGAACACTCAGCAACTGGAATAACCTCCCCTGGGATACAGTAGAGTCTCATCACTGTATGTGTTTTTCAAGATGTGACTGGACAAGGTGCTAGATAATCTAATCTAGGCTCCCTTTCCCACAGAAATCTGCTCCAGAGAATCTTCTGAAGTCCCTTCCACTCTGAGACAATCTGGGATCCCAGTTAGTGAATGAAATTATTCCAGCTCTTTCTGGGAATGTCAAGGCCCCATAATATGAGAGTCTTTGCTCTCCACCCAGTAAAAACAGTTTAGTTTAGTTTATTTTAATATGGTATTTATTGGGCATTTTTATCACACACCCACACCTGGGTGTAGGCACACACACCCACACGTGTGTTGCATAGCTACAATTAGCACCAGTTTTACTTCCCAACACATACAACAAAAGGTTATTAATATTTAACTTCATTCACTACTTTGCCTTGACTAAGCAGGCATAATTCCCTTAAAACTCACTGAAAAGATGTAGAATTCAAAAGCTGTTGCACAGAGTCTGCAGAGGGCAGTTTCTTTGATTAGAGTACAACAGAGGATGGTTTGAAACTCCTATACAGAAACATTTTGTGTATTGTCAGGAACTCATGATGGCATTTCCCCAGCTGGGATATTTATTTCTGCTAAGTTACAGATATACATTGCCTGCTCTTTGTCTAATATTTAGCCTGTCTTTTGCGGTCACAACTACACAGTAATTGCAGAAATTTCTTGCAGAAGGATGTTTAAAGGGGCAGATAGCAGAACTGCAGAAGAGAGGCACCACAGATATAGAACCACTAAAAATGGAAGCCAAAGGGAACAGCAGTGAACGAGGTGCTGCCAGGCAGGGTTCCATTATTAGAAAATATCAGCTTTCTTTTAAAAATAACTTGCTGTCTTACTCACTCACCCCTCCCTTCTCCCTCCCTACTTCCAGCAGCTCTGGATATGCAGTTTCTTCTTCTTCTGCATATAAGTAGCCTAAAGCAAACTAATTGTTGCAGTTTATACACATAAAAGGAGAAAGCAGAATATTTTTGGATTATCCAGGTTTTCATTGCAGACACTTTCCCCCTTAAGCAATTTTCAAAAATCTCCTTACCATGCTGGACTTTTTAATGGTATCACCTCAAGCACACCATTCAATTCTGTAGAATGAAACATTCTAAAGAATGTTTTTATTGCATTTTTTTTAATCCAAAATTTTACTTCTGTAGAAGCCAAACAGTGTTCTGCCACAAATTCTGGAGAAAACGTAACTCTCTAAGACACTTATGGAAGGATTGCAAGGTCTGTGTTCTCACAGAAAAAACAAACTGAAAACAGGCTACATTACTTTTAAGTTCATACATGAATATGAGATACTGGGTGTTAGATCACAAAGACAGATGTCTATTGCACCCAAACGTACAGGGTTTCAAACAAACTATCTTAGAGGGGATTTTCTGACTTTTCTATGACATTAATATTTCTGTTCAGATCCACTGTCTAGATGATTAATTCATTACAACTCCAAAGAAGAGAATGAAGAACTGAGTTTCATGCTGGTTGTGGCTGGGATATATTTCATTTTCATCATAGCATCTAGTAGGGGGCTGTGTTTTGGCTTTGTGCTGAAAAGTATTTTTTTATTATTGCTAAACAGTACTTACTTATAAAGGCTTTTTCTGCTTCCCAGACTATTCTGCCAGTGAGGCAGCTGGGAGTGCCCAAGGAACTGGGAGGACACAGCTGGGACAGCTGACCCCAAGTGATTAAAGGTATATTCCATAATATATGGTGTCATATATGGTGTCATGTTCAGCATATAAACTTGTGGAAAGAAGAACAGTGAAGGTGGAACACTCAGAGTGATGGCATTTTTCTTCCCAAGTCACCATTGCATGTGATGGAGCCCTGCTCTCCTGGTGATGGTTGAACACCTGCCTGCCCACGGGAAGTAGTGAATGAATTCCTTGCTTTGGTTTGCTTTCATGTGCAGTTGTTTTTGCTTTTCCTATTAAACAGTCTTGATCTCAAAGTTTTCCCACTTTTACGCTCCCAATGGAGGAGGGTGAGAAAGTGTCATGGGTGGGGCTTGGATGCCAGCTGGGGATAAATTAAAAGAGTTAGAAAGGAAAAAAAACCCAAGAGTGAACAGAACACTGTTGAAACATTCCTTTTTAAAAAATATTTTGCTATAAATGCTAGGAAGTCTGATAGCAGTTTAACAGATAAACACACCAACCAACAAGAGCTGAGGTTTTGCAGAGTTGGTAAAGGTAGATTGCAAACAGTTCCAATTATGTGGTGAAGTGTCCCTTGACCATGCCTTACATGGCTAAGGTGGGAGCAGAATTGTTCATATCAGGGATAGCTGTTGGCTGACTAAGGTGGGAACAAGGGATAATCAGTCACCTCTGAGAGCCTTGGCACATCACTTCCATTAATCACAGTGTGAGGGGAATGGTGCCATTGTTACCAGACTTCTGAAAAACTGCAGTGGTTACCAACCCAGATCATGGCCTGAATGAAAACTGATGAGTGACTAAAGCAAATCACCTTGAACTCCATTAACAGCAGTCTTAGCTGAGGTCCTCCAAGCTCTCCTGGATGGCAGGAGGCTGTGCCAGCATCGCCCTTGGAGTGTGACACTTCTCAGAAGTCACCAGATCTCGAGTCTGCAATACTTCGAGGAAAATCACCAAAAGCTGACAAAAAGATCTGAAACAATATCTCCCACTCCTCTAGGCACAATCCCTTGTCCAATGAGAAGTGCAAAGGCACTCAATGTATTTCACTGAAGTCAAGGATAATTTTTGACAGATACCTTCATCATTTATATTATATATATATATGTATATGTGTGTATATGGATTGATCCCTGTACTCTCTTGGAAGAATATTGCTGTTTAAAGCCTACAGCAACTTAATTATAATATATCCTATTGATTCACTTTCTAAACATTCAATTCATCAAAGATTAAGTGCTGGTTAAGTGCTTTACACATAACTGTTGACCAGGTCTGGGACTAAGGCTGGATCCAACAACACCCAGATTCTGTCAAGAGTTCAGAAAGCAAGGGGTGGTGGGTGTGTCTATTCTGAACTTCAGGACTCAGTGGGAAGGTTTAATCCTTGGAATGCCCATTCTCCATGCAAATCATTCTAAAGTGAATTTGAGCCAATTTTCCTTTGCATGTTTCCTCTATGCAGTAAGTAAAACAGTGAGCCTTGCTATAGAGCCTTACCATGCTTTCACAAATCTTATCAAAACTTGCCTTTGACAATACTGTGGATGGTGATTCTTGAAGTGACCCAAAATACTCATTTGCAGCACTCCCATCACCTTCATAGAATTAAGACCTTGCCTGGCAAGTACACACCATGAACTTGTACTGTTAATGCTCAGAAATCTGATTTTTCAACCATATAGGAAAGCATTCACCTACATCTCAAGCCCGCCAACAAACCCCTCCAGCCTACTACTGCTCATGCAAAACCTTTTAAACTACTAAAGAAAGCAAATTGCTTATCTTACAATGTAAGTCTTGGACTTAAAGGTACAGAGTACTTAAAAAAAACCTTAAATGTGCCTTCCACTTTTATTTCATCTGTCACTGATAATCCTGGAGATCATATCACTTTATCCTCTTTTAAATCCTTCCTTAAGACCTACCTCCTCTGCAATACCTACAGAGGTAATCTCTGCCAAATGGGACAGTTTAGACTAATAGCCACTTGTAGTTAGCTTCAGCAAATGCATCTTTCTAAACCTTCTCTCATTACCTGCATTTTCCACTATGAATCTGCTTATCTAATTATTTATTGTCCATGAAATATCAAATTCAGATATTTCATTAGTTTCTTTTCTAAATAGAGCTACTTTAATAAGTTATTATCTTACAATAATTAGCATTCAGAGGCCTTAAAGGGTGCATTGGAAAATGGAGGAAAATAAGGAGGCAAAATTACTGCTTAGAGCATTACATAAGAAAAAAAAAGTCTGATTTCACACTTTTAATGGAATGTACACTTATAGTTAATCAAGAACTCAAAAAATAAATGAAGACAGAAGAGCATTATTGTTCTGGAGATTTTGGATGGTAGTTTTTCATTTTTATACTCTCTTTCTTTTTTCCTGAAGGGTAGGCAGATAAAACAACGTGAGAAGAGCAGCACTTAATATGAAAAACTAAAACTGACAAGGGCTTCTCTCATAACTTTAAATAAGTCATGCAGAATAGCTTCTGCATCATAAAACATTGACACTTACAAGTCTAAACACAAATAAAAACATCCTACAATTTTTTCTTGCTTCATCCAGTCCAACAAAAGCCATGAGAAGATACTCAGGGCAGCTTCAGGCTACCACTTAAATCTTTCTCAAAACTAAAAAAAATCTTCAAGACATTCATATGTCTTAAAACATTTTTGTAACAATCTTTTATTGAAAAGAAAAAAACAAAAAACACAAAGGACCAAAATCAACATAAATTTATAAAAAGATTATTATCCTCAGATGCGCTCATTTGAGCATAAGCAGCCCTTATCAATGCTGTTCCTCAGGGTGTTATTCACTACCATTTTTCTCTTCACCCCCTTACTCAAACACTCCAACTTCTTTCCTTTAAGAGTACTGCTCTCCACAGTGACTATTAAAAGTACTGCACACACTAGTGACTATTAAAACCTTTATTATATCCTGCTGGGAGAGCAGCAGCTGCTAGGGCTGAACTTTCAGGTGGATCTAGCTGAGTTCATTTGAAAACGGTGCCTATGCTACAGCTGCTTTCCCCATTGAAGGCTCCAAATTCTGGCCTCCAAGAATTATTACTTTGTACCAGTACCACTGGAGAACATTGAAAATAAGAAGATTTGTGTGTGGAAGAGCAAGATCTACTGTGTGTTCAGAAACAGCCTCTGTCACAGGTGTGGAAATATTGGGCTCTATGTTTATGTGTGGTGAACCTGCCCTTCCCTGGGCATATCCAGGCCATTTATTACAGATTAGTGGAGAGATGTGCCCGGATTTCCAGGGCCAGGAGTCTCTAAAAATCAATTAATCATTATCATGGGCTGGAGACACACCCATGAGGAGGACATTACACATATCTCCAGCCAGCACACTGGGGATGAGTAGGCAATGAGGAATTTTTCTCTTCTAGTTTCACCTGCACTGCTGTTCCCAGCTGCAGTCCTTGTAAAGGATTAACTCTTAGAATTATAGAAGCATTTAGGTTGGAAAGGACCTTTATGATTGTTGACTGCAATGATTAATGAAGGACATGCTGAGGCCAGCATTGAACCACCTCCATCCCTCAGTGCAACATCTACATGTCTTTGAAACACATCCAGGAATGGTGACTCCAGCACTTCCCTGGACATTCTGTTCCAATGTTCAACAACTCCTTCAATTTCCTAATACAAAATCTAAACCTCCTGTGGGACAACTTGAGCCCATTTCCTCTCGTCCTGTCATTTCTTAATTGGGAGAAGAGATCAATCCCCACCTCCTCTCAGGTTACAACCTCCTTTCAGGTGATTGTACAGAATGATCAGGTCTCCCCTGAGCCTCCTTTCCTCCAGGCTGAGTCCCCCCAGCTCCCTCAGCTTGTCTTCATCAGACTTGTGCTCCAGACCCTTCCCCAGCTCCACTGCCCTTTTCTGGACATGTTCCAGCGGCTCTCAATGTCATTCTTGCAGTGAGGGGCCCCAAACTGAGCACAGGATTTGAGGTGTGCCCCCACCAGTGCCCAGCACAGGGGGACAATCAAAATCTTGGTCTTGCTGGCCACAGTACTGCTGACACAGACCAGGTGCCATTGGCCTTCTTGGCCACCTGGACACATTCCCAGCTCATGTTCAGCCAATTTTCTTCTTCTGAACTGTTCATAATATCTAAAATATGTTAATATTACTTATTTTCCTAACGCTTGCAAGACACTACCAAAGTGTTAAATATTTGATAGTGACAACAGCAACAGAAATAGATGTCTTCAAAAAATGAAACACAGGTAATGGATGGATTTTGTGAGCTTTCATACATTTTCATTATTTAAATTGTTCAATGCTGTTTGTCCCCCCTAAGCTACAGTTCTTTGAAATTTGAGTCACGAAGTGAGAGTAAAAAGAGGATGTAATTTCTGAACTCTCCAGGTACTGCTAAAATGTTGAGATTGAATTAAAAGCTAAAAAAAAGAAAAAAAAAATTAAAATGTATTCAGACTATCAAAATAGAAATCCTCAAACTCTAATTTTTGTGTATTTATTGGTTTAAGGTTGGTCTTGGTTTTTTTGGGGGGGAGTTATGATGTGGGTTGGGGCTTTTTAAGTGAAGGAGTTTTAAAGTCGATCTTTTTCCTTGGAGAGTGAGGCTAGGGAAAGGGGATTTTATGCTTTATAATAATTCCACATTATCAACAACCTGAGACCTGTATGAAGATTTAGAATTCCATGGAGGCAGAGAACAGTAAGAAGAGAAGTAATATGAAAGAGAGAATAAAGATTAGAGCAAATATTGTAAGGAATTGGCTGGTTCCTTTCTGTGTACTCTGCTAACATCCAGCTGGCAAAAAGCCTTATAGCACATGAATGGGAATTTCTGCCAGAGGAAGAACTTTGCAACCTGAGTGAAAGAAGCCAGAGGCTGTATTAAATACAATAGCAAGGCAGCAGACTTGAAAACTGTTCATAAAAAGAAATTTTAATCCTCTATATAGGGACATACTAAATCAGTTCAACAACAATTTTTTGGTTGAAAATGCAGTTCCAGCAATATTAAAATGTTTTACTTTGTTCCTGCGTGACTTGAATCTACTAAGGTGAATACAGGATGCTATTAACTTAAATTAAAATCCCATCTTACAGATAACTTCCTGAGTCTAAATACTTCTGCATATTCCACGCCACACAATAGTGGGGTAGTGATTTTCATCACAATTTAGTACAAAAGTAAACTTAGGAATGTTGGAATTATCTCCAGGTACCCACTATGTAACTAAAGAGGCCAGAGTACTGCAGATAAAGTGAAACATCAGTGTTGGAGTGCAGCCTGTGTTTTCTGTCCCAGACAGATTCCCACTTTCTCCCTCCTCTCCCCTTCCCTCCTTTTGACCCCCTCAACCCCTGGCTGGCCCTAATCCCTGTCTGTGGGGTGTGGGCTGGGGTCAAGGTGTGATGCTCCAGCTCAGGGGGCAGGGACCTGCAGGGTGGTCAGGAATACAGAGTAAATGCTCACATGGGATTCCTGACAGACTGGGAATTCTTATTCCAAATGTAAGACGCATGGAAGACCTATCAGCTGCAGAGAGGATGGAAGGTGAACCTGCGTGTTTCTCTTCCCTATGAAATTGCTGAACTCCTGTGTGTGAAATTTTCTGATACACCTGCGTGAGCATCAGATCCAGTTAGAGAAAAGGCATGTGCCTGAGTAGGTTTGCCAAAATTACAACTGGAAAAGTGATCTTTTAATGGAAATTACCAAACATTAACAAATATTTAGCAATGATATTAAATCACTGCATTCATTTGCAAACACCAATTTATTTTTTTCCTACAAGGACCACATTTCAAATGTTGAGTAGAATTTTTTAAAGGTAAACAGGAGCTTGCAAGAAATATAGTTTGTAAGAGGCAATTGAATTTTTTTTTCAGAAGTGGGGGAGAGCATTGGATTGAAGCTGTTCTAGACAATAAGGTTGCTTTTGATAATGATTAATTGATTTCTAGAGACTGCCTTAATAATGAATTCAATTGAGCACTTAGCCACAAGTGGATTTATATAGGTTAGGTGTAAAAATGTCTCTACCTCTCCTTCCAGCCACAATTAGTGAAAAACTTCCATGCTCATGGCTTAATTTCAATGAATCTTTGAAAATATCTTTTTCCTTACTGAATTTCTAATACTTTTCAGATTCAACATCTAATTTATTGCTAGGATTCAGGAGACCTGATCTTGCCTAGTGCCTTTTTCTGTTTTAACACGATTTATGACAGTATGGGCTGTTCTGGCAGCAGGCAATGTTTTCCAAGTTATGGGCTATGACCTGCAGGCAGTGGATGCAGCAATAATCTGGTGAAGTAAAAGTTAGCTTCCCAGTGATGTGCTTCGTATCAAAAGCGAAAAGCCTCATGTAACTGATTCACAGAGGAGAAAGCACTAGACAGAATTTAATCATAACCTGTGAAGTTTATTATAATAGGGACAGTACAGAATATGACAAGTGCTGGCATGCCATTTTTTACATATGGTAAATGTAAGGGAATGAGACAATGAAACAATTTGCTTTAAAAGGCTGACAACTCTATAACCTTCAGCCCAAGGACTGAGCTGCCTTTTATTCAGGGTTTGATTTGTTGCAGCACAACTCTGTGACCTTGGTGCAGTTTTACTAAGAAACTGTTGATGGAAGGGAGGTATGACAGAGCCAAACAACATAAGGCAAGTTAAAAGCTGGACAGACAATTGAGAAAACAATAAAAAAGTTAGTTAGTTGAGAAAATGATAAAAAAGTTAGTTGAGAAAACAATAGTTTCTTTCAATGGCTTGAAAGGAAAAAAAAACATTGATATGAGACCACCTATAAACTGTAGGGACAAGAAGTGCATGCAACTAATGTGTAGCAGTGCCAAGAGCCAACCCTTTTGAAGGGAAAATGGAAGTTGACCCTTGCCCACTTGACCAAAATCAGTCTGGGCAGCAGAGGCTCACCAGATGCCTCACTGCTGGTGGTAAGCCCATTAAAGCTTAGCTGGATACACAGAAACAAATAGTTTGGGTTATTAATAGGAAAATCATGTCTTGTACTCTAAATTGTGTATACCTATCTAATCTATCTCTATCTATCTATCTATCTATCTATCTATCTATCTATCTATCTAATCTATCTATATCTATCTCTTTTAAAGTGTTTTTGTACAAGGTAATTTTTTGTCCATATATTAAAAGTAACCCTAAGAAAGAGACTTAAAGCTGAATCGTTGAATGATGACAAACTAGTCAAAGCTGTTGGCTAAGTGCCATAAATGTATGTCTCAAATTTACAAGTGTAATACATGTAGGGTGCTTCACTGTTCAATTGCTCTATTACAAATCATTAGGTGGAAGTAAAAAGGTATAAGATTATAGAATCAGAGAATGCCCAGGGTTTGAAGGGACCTTAAAGATGATTTAGTTCCAATTCCTCTGCCATGGGCAGAGACACCTTCCACTATCCCATGTTGCTCCAAGCCCCATCCAGCCTGGCCTTGAACACTTTCAGAGATAAGGCAGCCACAGCTTTTCTGGGCAACCTGTGCCAGGGCCTCACCATTCTCACAGGGAAGAATTTATTCCTAATATCTGATCTAAGCCCCCTCACTCTGAAGACAATTTCCCTTTGTCTTGTCACTACATGCTCTTGTAGAAAGCACAAGAATTATAGAAGAATCCCAGTCCCTCTCCATCTTTCTTGCAGGGTCCCATGTAAGGAATTGCTTGATGGTATTAACTCAGTATTAGATGCTACCATCCTACTGAATTCATGTAAGCATAAATTTTCCTTTCAGTATGAGAAAAGCAAAGTTTAGGAGGAGGGAAGAAGAGCTTCTGACTGTGACTATGGATTAGCAGTTCGACAGGCTGCCAAGGCATGTTTGAGAGCTGTCATCAGTGGTTTGTTCAGTGCTAGACAAGACAGCACACATCCAGGATGAGTGTAAGCCACCAAATCCACCTCTGCTGTGCTGAGCTGACTCACTACAATGGCTTTATAACTGAAATTACTCTTTAAAGAGTAAAATTGATGAAAAACCTCAAACCTCAGAGCCATGTCTGTGTGTTTGTGTGTGAAATCAAAACTGGTCCATACTCACAGCCTTTCTTCCAGTAGGAAAGTAGTTATATGTGTGTGATGAAAGACGAAATGGCAAATAAAAAATCCTGCAGGAAATTAATGTAAGTTCAGTTTTCTCAAAGGAATTTATTTGGGCTTTTTTATTGTTGTTATTTGCTTGATTTCTTTTTCTGTTCTCCATTTAATACACATTATTTAGACAAGTAATTAGCTGGAGTTTGGCTTAAACAATAACCTGTTTATCAAAACATTGCACCATAAAAGAAAGCTATAAGACAAAGACTAATGTAATGGATAGAGAGTGAGAAATAATGTAATGTGCAAGGAATATCTTTAGGGAAGTTAAATATAATCCTAATTAGTGAAATACATAGATATTACAGTCATATAAAAGAAGTGATCTCCATCCTGTTCTTCTAGATCAATTCTTAAAACACTAAAAGCAGAACAGAATTTGTTGTTTTCCTCTTTTTTTTCCCTTTTGTTTTTTAATTTTTTTTTTTTTCTGGGAAGCCTCAAAGACAAAAGCCAAATTGTTGAATTGTTATGTGAGTATCAATAAGCTCCTCTTTACCTCAAGTACTGTGTGGAGTTTTGGGTGCCACAGTATAAGAAAGGTATTAAGCTATTAGAGAGGGCCCAATGGAATGAAACAAAGATGATGAAGGGCCTTGAGGGGCCATGCAAGGAGGAGCTGTGAGGTCTGTTCAGCCTGGAGGAGACTGAGGGGAGGTCTCATTGCAGTCACAATTCCCTCGGGAGGGATAGAGGAGGGGCAGGCGCTGATCTCTGCTCCATGGTGACAGTGACAGGACCCAGGGAATGGCCTGAAGCTGAGCCAGGGGAGGATTAGGTTGGACATCAGGATAAGGTTTTCACCCAGAGGGTCGTTCAGCACTAGAACAGGCTCCCCAGGGATGGCCACACCACCAAGGCTGACAGAATAATGCAGAATTCAGACAATGCTCTCTGGAATATGGTGGGATTGTTGGGGTGTGATCCTCTGCACAGGGACAAGATTTGGACTCAATGATCCTTGTGGGTGCCTTCCAACTCAGAATATTTTATAATTCTTTAATTCATGACTTAATGTTATCTAATATATTTTCTTAAAGGTATTCTTTTCCTGTATTGTGAATTCCATGATTGCCACAATCCCAGAAGTGAGGAAGGGTGGGAAAGAGTTTAGCGTCGCTTTTACTGTTGTTTGCTTTTAGCAGAAGATGAAGGAAGAAATAAATTGTTATTTAAATATTGAAAATTCTCATAGGGCCTCTTCTTTTATCATTCACAACAACTGCAATTTTCAGAGCACCCTCTGCTTTTCTTGCAGTTCTTCCAGAGAAACCCTAGGAGCTATTTATCAACTAGGTTGTTTTCATAACAGAAACAGAAAGTTTTAGAAAAAACTTTCAATAGCAGAAACAGTAATATATGCTAATATGTGGTAATTCACATCTTTATACATACAGAGAAAATCCCAGCTGAAGAAATTTAGCAATTTTTCAGTTAAATTTTGAATGTTGCTCATTGTTTATGTTTAAGCAAGAATTTTCTTGATATTTCTTGCCTTTCAATTATTTGGTTCTCATATGCACATCTTGCTGTTAAATTTATTCTAAAGTTTTAATCCAGAACCTGAACACAATTGAAGCCCTTAAAGAATAGGAAAGAAAAAAAAATCTAAAATTTACTTTAAGTAAATTGATTTACTTTATTTCTAATGCTTGGCCTAAGCTACAGGGGATTTCACAAACCAGTGTTAGCTGTGGACCAACAGCTTGGTTTTACCCTTTCTCTCCGAGAGAACTTCAAATGCTCTCAAAAGGAAAAGTTTAATTTAAAAATTCTTAATAACACTAGAAATCAGGAGTATCAATAAAAACTATTACTTTAAGTTTCTCTTTTCCCTGATAATTTCATGTCTTAATCTTGGTAATGAAAACAGGTGAAATTTTTCTAATCTTGTTCGCAACTGGTTTAAATTTTGTTCCAATTTTTTACCCCATTTACTCAGTTCTCTACAACTGCTTTTGTAAAGCAAATGAGAAATGTTTTCCTTAATCTTAGTTTCTGATTACCTTTACAAAAACTAAATTGTAGACTCATAAGCATAACACTTCAAGACTCCTAAGACTATTTAATTTCGCTTGTTCATAGCCTTGCAGACTGCTGAATACTTTGATTAGCACTTACCTGGATTCTTGGTAATTTTGAACATGGCCACAATGTAGTAAATTATGAGAAATGTGGAAAGCACAGTTTTCTTCAGTTGCTATGCCACTCAGACCATCTTCTACCATAAGGGCACTTGATTACAAGTATATTGAATTAATGTGAAATACAATATTATTGCAGAGAAATTGTTTCTAACTGGAATATTACTCCAGCAGATTTTTAGATTAAAACCTAAGAACAAACTTGGACACATTTTAATATCTGTAAACTGGACAGGACTGTGCCCAGAAAGGGTTAAGGTATGATGATTTATGTACCTAAATAAGATTCAAGATGTATATTTATGCAATGCTACTCTTCATAGACATACAACTGTGTTACTCTCAAATTTTCACGATCTAGTTTTGAGACCTCCCAATTCCACACAAGACAAAATTCAGCCGTGAATGAATTTTACACTGCAGAATTTTGGTAGGCTTGCCAGAATAAGCTAAAATTAGTATTTGACTTGGGTTTTTAAATGCTGTAATACAAATTAAACATCTCCCTCCTCAGCATGATGGTCCAGATGTTATGTCCAGCTCAGGGAGCCTCGCAGACATCAGTTGCTCAAAAGCCAGAAGAAGTATTTCTCTCTTTGCCCAGTTTATTATGGTACACTGCCTAAAAATCCACTGCCAGCCCCTGGTTCAGACATGCTTTTGGCATATCTCAGTTGTAGATCTCACTTTCTAGAAGGATTGTTGTACCCTTAAACTAATTAGAAATTCTAAAACCCCTCAGCTTTTCAACCGTACTGCCACCACTGACCCTACAGAAGGACACAAGCTGCTGTGGAAACTTGCAGTCCTTTGCAAAGCCTAAAATAAAAGCTAGTTGTGCATATTTCAGGAATATGCAGGAAGCGTGTTCAAGAATATTTTCTTTGGAAGCATGTAATATTGCCTAATGCATGAAAGTCAGGTATATTTCATGCACAGAAGAGTGAGTTAAAATTGTGGCTTTTTTAATGGCAATTTAATTGATTTTTACTTTCATGCAGCTCCTTGTAGATCTGCAGAGCAGTAGCATGGTAGCATGGCAAAAGGCTGGAATGTATACTAAAGTTGTTTAGGTGCCTATTTTATTCAGCTGGCAAATTTAATTTCTTCTTCCTTGTATGGTGGATTTAAAATGCAACATAAGTTCAGTCATCTTCATCAAATCCAACTATGCTGAGAGTGAGACTTATTAGACATTTCATGTAATATATGCTGTCTTAGGCCTGTTATGTCATTTATCTTCACTTGTGAGCAGACCTCAGAATTCACTTGTGGTAATGTCATTGATGATTTATTAGTCTTCTCACTCGTGAAGATAAATGTCATATCAGACCTCAGTCATCATCCCTTCCTTCTACATATAAATCCAGATTTAGAAAAGAGAGTGAGAAAGAGAATAAGGGAATTTTCCCAAATGGTTTGTGGGTAAGAGGTGTCAAGCTTTCTGCGGTAGATATTGGACATTTACTTTAATAAATCTTGTTGTTTGAACATTTATTCTTTGACATATCCCTTCAGGTGGATGCCACTGAAACATTCAGGTGCTTCCCTTCACGCTGCATGGAGGTTTTTTTCCTAGGAATGCCAGCAGTGATTGGTAAGAGCTCTTTTAAAAGCTTTACCAGAGGAAATGGCTGGCAGACAGAGAGGTGCATTTGTCAGATCCACAGAAGGGCAAAGTCCCCATTTAGAAATGAAACCTGAATACCACTTAGGTGTATCTCTGGTCCAATTTTATGGGCTTTCATATATCACTCAAAACTCAAAGAAAGAACTGTGAACAAAGTAGTGTAAAACAAGACTGAAAACTGAGCACCATTCTGGCTGATTTCTAAATTACCATGGACACTGTGTTACAAAGGATCACAAATCAGGTAAATCTGATTTTATATTTTGAATCTTAAAGGCTGGGATCATTCCTTTAATATGCAGGATATAATATCCAGATGAAGTTAAGCAGTTGTGTGACAGGTTGTATTAGACTTATTACAGATATGCCACTTTCTGTGATGCAGATCTACAGGAAAGGGATAAAAATTGTGCTATTGTCATTTAAGTCTTCATGAATTACTTTTAACAACTGAAGATGTTTAGATCATCAGAGCATCTGCTTTGTAGAGTGACTTTCTGATGGAAAAAACCCTCGAGCAGCAAATAGTCTCCTTGAGTGTGCAGTCTTTCTTCATGATGGTGAAAGGCACTTAGAGTCGGTCCACTTAACTTGTCCTGGTGAGAACACATCATGAAATCTGAGCCCAGAAAGCAGCTTGATTTCTGTGCAGAAACAATTGAATTGCCTTCTAGAAAAAGCTGGCTATGTTGAAAGCCATCATGCAGCATCATGACAGCTAAGCTCATCAAGGACACACATCTCCAACCTGGTTGTCTCCTGTAAGCACAATGGTTCTTGAGGCTTTAGTTTTCCTGCATTCATTCTTCCTGCAGGTCCCTACCAAATTCAATTAAATCCTGTCCATATTTCTCTGCCCTTAGATTATTTTCAGAGAGAAAAAGGGCAAAAAAAGAAGAGGCTTTTTAAAAATCTATTTCTTATGAAATTGACAAGGAATATTTTAAATATATACGGTTGTGTACTTGCATAAATAAATTTATAAATATATACATATACAGATACATACACGCAGACATATATATAAAGGCGCACCATGACAACATAAAACATATTGAAACACCCATCCTACATGTTGCACTCCTATCTTTCTGGAATTAGTAGATATAATCTCAAAAGGAAAAGTACGTTTTCTAGTTGGATTTCAGTTAAAAATAAACATTTCTAAAGAAAAAGGAGCCAGCACACAAATATAAATGCCTTGTGCCATATGTCTGTCTCAGTGTTTTGGGGTTTTGGACCATAGTACAAGCTCTTCACAAACTTTTGCTGTCAGAAAAATATGTATGAGTTATATTTCTTCATTTAATGCCAGTGGGTCAAAAGGATGAGAAGCATGGGGTGAGGATGACTTTTATGTGGAATACACGAGATCTGCCCAGAGTTATCATGCTGAGCTTCATAAAACACCCAGTTCCCATTTCTCATTGTTCCTTTAGAAGAGTTTATGGCTATCTGCCATAGCTCCCCTCAGATGTAGGTGTTTACTGCAGGAAAACCTGATATAAGAGAGAGATGATGTGCTAAACCAGGAACCAGGAGTATCTGTGCCCAGAGACTGATTTTTTGCAAACACAGATGTGTAGGGCATGTGGCAGGGTACCCTGGTGAGAAAGACTCAGTGGAAACTTCTAAAACTGGTAGAAGTGGTACAGGAGCTGTTAAAATGGGGCTTGGTTCTGAATCTGTACAGAAATTTTTCACTGAGGGCAAGCCAGCTGGCCCATCACTGTTAACCACATCCTGAGAATGAAGGTGGAACAGAAATGTGTTAAACCAATGCCTGTGTTTCACAGACAAACAAAAACCAAACAAACCCAGGGATAATCACCTAGCATAAATTCAGCTTATTTTAGCATAAAATAGCTCTACTTGCAAAAATAAGATTTAATTTTAGATTTGTGGATTTGCCAAATAATATCCACAGGAGAAAAAATAAATGCTGCTAGAAGCAAGGCACAGGATTTGGCTTGTTTTGGGTACAGTCCAGAGATTTCTGTTTCACAAACAGCTGATGATGTCTCAGCTCATCACAAGCTCAGGAGACATACACTATTTATATTTGTGCAATACAGAGTTTGCTTCAACAGCAACTATGCAGTGGAGCTATGCAATTCCTAAGAAATTGAAAGGTGTCCTTTTTCTGGAAGTTTAGAAGGACATCTGAACACCTGTTTTACAGGTAGTATCCCCTTGGTTCAATCCTGCTATTAACAAATCAGAAATCTGCCTTGTGCTTCAGTGAAGCAAAGCTGAAACGCTGACAGAAAAGCATCGTGGGTTATTCAAAATATTAGCTCAGCACTCTGCTTCTGCCTTACACCATCATGCTCTTTATTCAAGTATGCTCAAAATGGTGCAAAAAAACCCCCCACCCTAAACAGAATTCAAACATATGTTCAGATTGAGAATGTCATTTATTTTTGTCCTCAGTCATTTAGATCTTCCTGAGAGCAGCCTGAAAAAGTTTGATGTCCAAATCATATCTCTCTCCATAATGCTGACGTTGAATTAAATCACCCCAGAAACATAGCAACGATTATGATTAAAACTTAGTCCTTGTTACAGCATAGGCCAAGTCGAGTCCCAGTACTTTGAGTGTACAACTGATATTTTAAGCTTATATATTTAAGCAAAGCTTAAATTACTATGTATATTTATATACAATACCATTGTTTTCCTAAAATAATTCACATAATATTTTATGACAAAAAGACTAATTTCAGTGCAGAAGGAAAATTTGCATTCATCCTTTAGTTTTTGTAACATTGAAAAAAAAGTCATTGCTTTTTTCTTTGATATGATGCAATTCATAACAACTATAGCCTTTAATGGGCCACAGTGCACATCAGAATTCCTTTCATGTTATTTAAATATATCCAGGGTCTGCACAGTAGAAGTTAATCTGGGCTGGATATTTTAGTTAGCATGCAGGTGGATAGGCACTGTATATATTAATACCAGGGAGATCACCCAACACTTTGTGCTAGTACTATGAATTTGCTATTCAGGAAATACAAACAAACAAATAAACTTGTAGAAGAAAACAAACCTCTCTTCCAAGCTTTTCATGCAATGAGTTTGGCTGAGGAATCAAAGCACACTTGTCTGAAGGTTTCCAGATGAGAGCAACCCTTTTCCAGGATGAAATTAGTAAATACTGCACAGCATGAAAAGTCGAGAAAAGAGAAATTATGTCCAGCTTGTGGAAGCACTCTTTCAAACAGAATTTTAACAGCCCACATCCAACCCTGCATGTATAGACACAAGAGAAACAGAGGGAAGCATCCTCTTTCCCCCTCTGGTTGTTGTTCAATTAGCCAACTCATCAGAAATGTTAACGAAGTACCAATACTGAGATACATCCTGTTGTTGTTTCAGGGAGAAAACAGGAGTTTAATCAATACCTTGTCTCCAATGCCAGCTAAAAGTCTAATAGAATTCATATACTACATTAGTATCTTGCATGTCATGGTCTGTGCTCTGCTTGGGGTTTTTTTCAGAGAATGGTTGGATTTCATCTGGCAAAGCAGTGCAATCAATGGTAGTAGAATGCATCTTCTCATGCCAAAAAGTGAAGCTCTAGGATACCCCCCCACTGAGAATTTTGCTTTTCTGTGACTGAAAATATGTATTTTATCTCACAAAAGATGTTTCATTTTGCACACCTAGTCTATGTGCTTATTATTATGGAGTGGTGAATTCAGCCTGGTTTGTGTACAATTGTGTATATCTGTAAATTTGTGTATAAAAGTCAAATTCAAAGCTACTTCAACAATGAAATGTCAGGCATGAATTGCACCACTAATAAATATTACATTCTGAATATATTGATAGAAAATGACTACTCAAGACTTTAGTGCACCTATTTTTTCCCTCTTCAATGGATTTATCTAGTACACTGAAATCCCTAGATTAGATTTTGCTATATATCTTGACTTATCTATCCCTCAATAATTTTACTTTTCAAATTTTGTTTTGGAGATCGTCATTGCATTGTGGAATGAATCTATATCTTTGCTGACTAGGTAACATGAAGTTATCACTCAGAGTACTACAGAAAAAGTAGCTATTTGATCAGACATCTGATACAGATGAGATAGTCTTTCTTTCTTATTAACTTTTTTCTGTTCCCTTTTTCTATTTTGTTTTCCATGGAAGATTTAAGGTAAGTTAGAAATTTTTCAAATATAAAAAATGCTTTGAAGTGGGAAAACAAGTGGTTTAAAAATTATTCACAGAAAGAGCAAGACTGAATTTCACTTGTGTTATCCAAGAAGGTTTGTAGTATGTGGTGTATCTGCGGGATGAGTGAGGTCAGAGTAGGTGCACGGAGAAGGGAGACAACTGACGGCTGAGCAGAAAATTAATAAATAAATAATGAAGAAAAGGTTTTTCACTGGGGTAATTCCCTGAATTTGCTCAAGGCACAGCTCCTGGCCTGGCTGAAATAGAATTGTAGGGTTGGATGGGTCAGTGTGGGTCTGCTCTTTCCAGCAGGAGCAGGCAAGTGTACCAGGTATGTGTCCCTGGCTAAAATAGAATTGTAGGGTTGGATGGGTCAGTGTGGGTCTGCTCTTTCCAGCAGGAGCAGGCAGGTGTACCAGCCTGAGGTGTGCAGGATCACAGCCCCAGAGGGATGATCCCACAGTATGGAAATGAATCTGGGCACATCTTTCCTCTGAGTTCCTGTGGCTGTGTCTACAGCAGTGTGAGTTTAACCATTGACCCTCCTGCTCCCATTTCCTAGGCTGGACCAAAAGGAATCCTAAGAATTTCTGTTTAGGTCATTGATCTGTTAAAAATGCAATGGAATGTGTCTTCTTATTTTAGGGGTGTCCTTATACAATGAGTATCTCAACAAAGTGAAGTTATTTACATATACCATTGTTTTAAGGGTGATGTTTGTCTCCCAACTGTTAATTTTGATTCCAAGACATTATTCACTCCCCATCTAAATTTTGTTCTTGGCTAGTATGTATCACAGCTGAGTTTTGGTGGGGATCAGTGATTTGTAAAGATGGAGTAGTTCAAAGGGTGTAGACATGGAGCTCCCTCTCTATATTTCATCTTCAATACTCTTGAAAGATTATACTCAATAAGTGTTGATTATAGAGTGTAGTCTCCCAGCAAACATTTTAGTAATATGAAACAATCATTCCCAACTATATTTTAAATCTTACCCCTAGACATTTTAAATGTAATCCTCTATAGAAAAAGCAATTAATATTCTAAATGTATTTGTCTCCTCTAAATAAGGTTTGGTGTTCCATGGTCTGGTGATCCTCTTGTCTGGGAAGTACAACCTTCTGAGATCTGGCAGCTTTCCCAGGGTTATTCCTGAGGAGCATGAGGGAAAACTGTGATACTCTAGCACATATGGATCTTTGATGCTTCTGTTTTGGTAGTAAGGTACACACATAAAAGTTTTTTCCTTTCACTTAGCTTCATTATTTTTTAACATAGCAATTTAGCACTAAGGGCTGAGAAACAGTAATATTTAAGGTTGTTTCTTTGTTTGTTTCTCTTTTTATAAATTAAATGTGTAAACCAGTGACAAAACTATGTTCTCTTTGTTTTCTGTGGTAATTTCAGAAAGTAATTGTTGTTTGTATTTTGCAACGACTTCAGATTAATAGCAAACATGCACCATCAATTTGCATTGAAACCATTGTTAGATAAATAATAATTACTTGGCAAAGTGCTTGCTGAAAATGCAAAGTCAATTAACTTGAGCGTTGTTCTACACTCAGCAGTAATTTATAATGGTTTGGTTGGTGGGTTTTAATGGTATTTGTGTCTTTTTGAGCAGCTATAGCATAGAGCTAACACTAAGTACTTAGAGAACACTTTTAACTCCTGTCATTATTTTAATGTCTTTTAAATGGTAAATATCAGCAACTTGATGACATCCAGCAAGTGGAACTACTGCCAACAAAATGCCCTGCTTCTTTTGATCTGCTTATAAATGTATAAAGAGATGCACTTGCTGTTTTAATAGCACTGGGCCAGATCCTACTGACCTTGAAAGTAATTTTTTCAGACAGCAGGTCAATGTTTGTCATGGCCTGAAAATGAGACAGTGTCAATTGATACCAAGAGAATCATCAAGATGTACAAATTTTATGTTTTTTCCCAGATTTATATTCAGGTCAAGTTGAAATGTTATTAATTCATAGCACTTTTGCAGCAGATGTGGTGCCATTATCCCTAATAATTATGTTTGTCTCACTAAATTCTAGTTTTTTGGGGGGTATTTTGCTTTCTGGATTTATATCTTCATTTTGTGAGTTCTCCATGGTGAGTAGAGAAAGAGGAAGAAACAGGAACACAAAGAAGCTGGGGAAGAGGCTTCTAGGTTATGAAATCAATCTCTTGCAGCACTATGCTATTCAACTCTTTAAAAAATGTACTCATTTTTCTTATAAGTATTGAAGTTCTTTTTGTCTGCATTATTTTCAATGAAAGGCCTTTTCCAAATCTGATAGGCAGGAAGGCTCAGAGCCCATTTCTAAATTAAATCTAAATTTATTCATGTTCAGCTTATGTATATTTGTTCTTGTGCCAAAGTACTCCTTTAGCTCAAATGGTTATTTTCTCTCCCTTGTGTTCATTTTCTTGTTGTGTCTAAAGACAGCAATCCTATTCATCCTCATCCTTCACTTTTCTAATCTAATGAAACAAGTCCTTTTGTTCATTTTTCATGAGGGAAAAAAAACACTTTCTGGATCATCCTTTTCTGTACCTTTTGATCTTCAAATTCACTGACCCATTTATATGCTCACGTTATTGGTGACAGAGCATTTTTTGTGGTTCTTCAGCAGAACAGGGGGAAAGTTCTTATATGCTCTCTCTTATTTCCTACCTCTTCTGTCTTCAGGTGCAAGTTTACCTTTACTTTTCCTGCAGAAACTAGTAACCACAGCTGAAATCTAGAATGATTTCATCTGAGAAGCTCTTTAAATCATGTTAAAGGGCGTAGAAAAACACCCACTGATTTTTGCTGTTTTAGAAACATTATCTCATTATGTTACTAAACAATTATGGGTATCTAAAGGCACAAGTAGAGACATTTATCCTCCCCTTGATGCATATGCAGGACTGCAATAAGCCCATTAGACTTGGTGAGATTTATGGGTGTTTATAATGGGAATAACAGGCCACAGTGGGTGGCAGAGGGAGAGAAAGAGTCTGAACTCAAGATTGGAAGCCAACAGCTTGAGCTCTAATTAATGCTGAATGAATATTTTGAAAAAAATAATGTGTTCAAAAAATGCTGTGCTTTTGGCTATTTTTTACATTATCTTCCATACTGTCCTTAATATCAAAAATCTATTTTTAATTTGCCTTAGTTTGGAAGAACTATTTTTTTATGAGAAAAAAACATTGCCAAAGCCATTTCTGAAATTCTCAGTATTTCTCTGCCTTAACAGATATATGAAATTCTCTCTAGGCTGGGACATACCCTTGCTACAAAAAATGGGTGAACTGAATCTTTCCTGTAAAGAAGTGTAGTGAAGAAAAGGCTGGAGAATTGACACCACAAAGGACATAAGAGCATTTTTGAACTTTCGTCTTTCCATCTTTAGACAAAAATGAGAATCTGGCTACCTAGAGAACTAGAGCATATGAGAACTCTAGATTTAATAACACTTGTCTTTTTTCCACAGGTGTTCTGAAAGATATTGATTTGGTGCTTGTCTGGCAGACTTTGATTTCACTTGTGTCACGTTTTGGACAAGTAATTAATTATATGTGTGTATGTATTTTTGTAAGTTCTCATCTGATCCTTTCTTGGCTGATATGATTGCCTGTAGAGACCCAAATGCATTGCCATATGCATCCTATATACAATTTTATGTGTTTGCTGAGACCGTAAGTCTTAAACCAACATTCACATTTTTCCATTTTTTTGTAACCAGTATTTGTGAGTCTGGTTCAATACTGTTTGCAAATATTATACTAATATAACTCTAACCTTCCTTTCCATTTTGGAAGGATGTTGATTTAAGTCCTTGGCCAGAAATTACAATTCTATTTAGTGTATTATAACTAAATTGATCTCATTTTGTCTGTTTTGTCTCTATTATGACAATTACTTCTATTTTGTTGCCAACAACTGTGCATTTTTCTCTCTTACATTGCCAGGGCAATGGCTATAACAGCTGCAGAATTGTTCCCCAAGTTCAGTGTCCTTCTTACAGTGTCTTCCTTTATGTCACATTATTTCCTCCTCAGCATCTGCCAGTTATACTAAACAGAAAAGAGCCCCTTCCTAAATTCCATCTTGTGTGCTTGTGACCCCTTGGCCATGTTTGCAAAGACTACAAAGCCTTTGCAGCTCTCTCAGCTCACCTTCCAGAGAGGGAACACATCTGCCTTCTCCCACACACAGTCTGCCTCTCTGTTTCCAGCAGCTGACTTCAATATTATGTTTTTTATGAAAATACCTTGCTAATATTTTGCTTAATAATTTTTGAGCTTACACGCTACCTAACAACAAATAATAATAATAAAAGAATAATTTACTTTTGGCTCACATTGTGGTTACAAGTTGCCATATCAGCATTTCCATATTTCCTTTCACTTGCAGTGGTCTTTTAGACCTTACTACTATTTGCTACCCCTTTCTGTCAAGACTGGAAATGTAACTGTGACCATTATTTTCCATTTTACTTCAATTCTGACATTTTAACTTTCTGAAGCTGTTAAATACTATGAAAATAAAATTTCTTCCACCAGAATAAATGTAGGTATTCCTCAGAGACATGAAGTTATAATATGGAATATCTCTTTATAGCAAGATATATGCAACTCAGAACTATATCACCCCAGTTGTTTTTCATTCCATCAGGTTTCTGATGGATTTAAACTGGTCATGTTTTTTAACATCTTGTTACAATTATGGATTTCATCCCATCAAAGCCATTGAGCATTATATTACTGCTATCTAGCATAATCTGCAGAACCATAAATATCAATGATGCCTGACACACCTGTTTTTTCTTCTACAAAAAACCAGGGACCTCAGGGTGGATTATGTGTTGGACTAACATTTTAAGTTCAATTCTGGTCAAAGGGAAAATGTACTCCCTATTTTGTTACTGTCAAAAAGCGCATGATTTCATCAGTAAGCATAAATGTATTTAAGCAACTTGTCGAAAAATTGCTTAACAAGGCACTTTATGAAGCCTGTGAGAGCACCACTTTCAACTGACCCATGGTTTGATCTCTTAAAGTAAAAACTGTTGTCAGGAATATATGTTCTTTGGCTTGACCCTTGGTGCACATGCCTTTCTTATTTGGTGAGGAAATTATGGAGTTACTATAATAAATTAAAAAGTCGTCAGAATTTTATCAAATAGTTGCTGATTACAATCTGATCTGTGTGATCAGCTGGATCATCTAGTTTGTTCCAAACCTGAAGTACAGATAATGCAGCTACAAAATTAGAGTTCTAGCTAACATCATAATGTTTTGCTTTTGATAGAGCAGTCAGCAGGTAGCAGGATGGAGAAAGAAACCTGGCCTTTCAGTGGTGCTGATAACAAGTAAAGAGAAAGCGAGTTTGATTGCAAAGCTCCAGATTTAATTAATCTCCAAGATATTCCACACCCTCCCAGACATTGACATCCCTTAGCTGGTAATCAGCCTCTGCTTGGAGGAGGTCCAGAGCTGTAATCACTGGCAAAGCTCACACCCAGCTAAAAAGCTCTCTAGGGCTTTTCTATGCTTTGATTTAGCTCAGTGATGGTGATCCCTCAAAAATATTTTTCCAGTGTTTCATTTGAGACCTGTCTGCTTCAAGAGAGGTTTTCTGATACCACACATCTCCACAAGCCTGCTCTGAGCAGGCTTGTCTGATTATCTGATACAGTCAGCCAATTGCCAGTAAACAAAAACTCATCTTTCCACTTATCTTTGACATTTTTGTGTAGCTGGCTCTAACATTAAATAGGGAAGAAATAAGCCTTGAACTTGGATGAAGTCAGATATGATACAATTCCTCCTCAGCATCACATTTATCAAAAAGAGGCTAATTTTTATGTCTGAATGTCTCATTAGTTGGGTGCTAACACTATTTGTCCTCTGAAGATTTAGATGGCATTTTAGAAACCTCTGTGCTCTGCAAAATCTATGCCATAGAATAGCATTACATTCATAAAAGGAACATAAGTTAGTAGTCTAATTAAAAGAAATTATGAATACTCTAAGTTACAGGAAGTCCCCAGGGTGCTTCATGCACAGCAGAATTCTTGTTATGAAGGAGTTCATAAGTAAGTTTCTCCAAATTAGAGATTCCCATTTTGGAATTGGCATGCAGGTCTAAGAATATAGACCTGTCTTTGTCAGTCCTTAATTAAATACAGAAGATATGCTAGAAAACATTAAAAAAATGCAAACCTTAAAATTCTTTCTGAATTTTATTCTGAATCTGTATAAAGCAGAGCAACACAGAGTCCCCAGGCAGTGCAAAGGAGGTTTTGGCTTTTTTGCAAAAGCCAGGCCTTTCTAAGCAGTTAGCTGGTTATCAGTTTACATAGTTTTAAGGCACAACAAGCCAAGTCAAGCAACCACCATGCACCACAATGTGGACACACAGCAGTCACACAGCACATCTCTCACATCTCTCTACACCCATTCCAACTCCCATAGTTCTCTTCTACTTAGCCAAAGTAGCAGCCTGAGCCATGATTTTACAGGTGAAAAAAGGCCCTTATTTTATAAGGCTTTACCTATACGCAACATAAATCTGTTAATTAGTTATTTGATTTTGTATTTTACCAGACTGGATTTATCTTGTTTTCTATCCAAATCTTGTTTGGTACTATGAATGAATCTGGGTTAACCTGGAAAATACTCACATCCCACTCCATGGGATATGATGGGCATAAAACAAAAGTGTAAAATTAATGCAAGTGTGCCTTTTATTCAGCACAGTGTGACGACTAACAAGCTCTGCAGGTTTTCTCCTCACTAAACTGCAAAAGATGCACTCAGAAAAGCAAACCACGAAAGCCAAGTCTTAAGTCAGTTAGAGGATCATAAGAAAGTGCAAAATCAGTTGCAGAAATCTTGTGGCAGGTGCAGTTCATCAGGAAAGAACTAGTTTCCGTGTCAGAGATGCCTGTCCATCTCTTCCATTACTGCATTTCTGACCTCTTCAGCCTTGTAATGTGTTCTCCCCAGGAATCCCAATAATGCCAAAAGCTTTTAAGGTTCATCATGAAATGGACAAGCACAGCTGGGTGATGGACAGTAGTCTGACCAGGAGCAGAGAAGACAATCTGGTGCAGCAGCAACTTGAAGTGACACAGGTGAACCTTCAGAACCTTGTTTGGTAGAGTGATATCAACCAACTCCCAAAGGCATTCAGGTTTTAACATCCCTGACATATTTTCTTCTTATAAGACTTTTTTCTCTACTGCTTGTGCTTTGCCCTTATTGAGTAGTTCAGAGAACTCTAGAATAATATCACAAATTATTTAAATTGGAAAAGATCATCTTAAGATCATCAAGACCACCTATTAGCAGAGCACTGACAAAACCATTGCTAAATCATGTCCTTCAGTGCCACATCTACCTTCTTTAAATGCCTCAGGGAATGGTGATTCTACCTCTTCCCTGGAAAACCTGTTACAATTTTTGACAAACCTTTTGGTGGAACAATTTTTGATAACATTCAACCTAAACCTTCTGTGGCCCAACTTGAGGCCTTTTTCTCTTTTCCTATCACTTGTTACTTTGGAGAAGAGACCAACACCTACCTTGCTCACCTTGACTTTGTCTCTAGCACTGACATCCTTTCACCAGTAAATAGAAAAATATCTTCTGTTTAAGGTGAAGAATAGGAACATGCAAATCCATGAATATAAATGAAATTTTAAATTCCTAGAAAAGGATCCAATTTTATCCTTCTTTTTCCACTTTAGAATATATTATGGAATCATATTATAATTGAACCTCTGATTGAAAGTCAATACTTCATAAAACCAAGGGACATAAGGTAATAATTAAAGTAGTTCAGCAGGAAATTGTTGCTGAACTTTTAAACTTTTATAAGGAGAAAAGCTATAATGTATGAAGCCTGAGAAAAGGAGGGTGCAGTAGAATTACTGGAAATGTTAAGGGTACAATTAAAAACTAGTTGACCCAAGGAAACATGACAGATATAATTAAGCATACATTTTTTTTTTTTTGGGTGTGCATACTGCTAAGTATGCAGTAGGGTGGGCTTGAAAAGAATTACTTAATGATAGTTTAAAGAATATGTTTCACTTCCCATGGCAAAATTTTGCAGTAGTTTCTGACTGCCCTCTGTCTGACTCCAATTTAATTGTATGTCACGCTCTTTTTCCTACTTGCCTTTGACCTATAGATAGAGCAGGAGGAATCACTCTGACTTTAATGTGCCAGAAACCTCTCACTTTTGTACTGTATGAATTTTCCAATGTAGCTATGATCCATAAAGGCCATTGGCATAAAGTGCAAGAAGATGTGAACGCAAATCAGGGCAAGCAAATGAATGCAAATTATCTCTAATACAGAAATGTTCCATTGTAAATTAATATTAGCTTATCTTTACACTACATTGTAAGAGAGAGAAAAGAAATTAAGGGAAAGGAAGATAGGAAGGGATGTGACTACAGCGTTTTGGCCAGAGGCTTGTAAGTGTCACTGATCGCATTTTAATGTTGAGATTTTTATGCATTCAGAATATTAAAACTTCTATTACATTTTCAATTAAAAACTCACATGGAATACATGTTATAGTAATAGCATGCTCTCCAAATAAATTGATGTATGCACATTTTGAGGGAATGGTAATGTTCCAAATTTATAAACTGAGAGGTTTGCTTAGAGAATTAGCTACAGAACATCCTTTACAAACATCGTGGGACACTGCAGACTCTCATTACATTTTCTGTACTAAATTCCATTTCTTGAATAATCTTGGTCTCCAGGGCAGTTATTCATTACCATTTAGAAAGAAAAGGTTCAACATCAAGTAAACAATCAGCCTCTTCAGAGAGGGAGCAGGGCACACTGAACAATAGGTATATGCTCATCTGGAAAGGTAAGGTTTGGGCAAAACTTGTATGAAATTCCACCTCTGATGAAATCTCAGCAAATTTCTCACGAGTCCTAATGGAGTATTGAGTATTGCAAGTTAAGATGCTCAAGTGTTTCAGTTGTGCTACCTTTTCTACTCTGGGTTTTTGACAACTAGATTACTTGTACTGACAGAATTTTTTGGGATGATGTCTGACATTAACTATGTTTCTTCAAATAGTAAGAGGGTCCAATTGTAGAACTGTTATCCTGTTAATCTCCTCAGCAGTTTAATGTCTTTCCATTAAGCATTTCTTTAATGAATATCAACAGTTTGTTGTATCCAGCAGAGTTAGACAGGGGAAATATTTATCCTAAATGGAAAAATTAATTCCGTGCATTTAAGCACCATTTTTCCTACAACAGGACAAACCCAAAACTACCTTAACTTTTATGAAAAGAAGGCAGACCTAGAATAACAAGTAGCTTGATCATGCTAATGCTTCTTTCAGGGGACATCAATGCTTTGGTCCTTTTTTGTTGTTATCTTAAATCTAAGGCAACCTAAAATTCCAGATGACTCTGCTGAATAAGTTGGTGTTTCTCTTAAGACATCTTCCTTATGCATATGCAGCTGCTCATCTATGAGCAGATTATAAAGCTACTTTCAAGATCAGTGTTAGGCCTTTCCTCCTCTGCATCATGTCTTCATGGTTTTGTAAGTCTACCAGTCTGTGGCTGATCTAGGTTTGTGTTAGCTTGTGCCTGGCAAAGTAACCTGGATTTAAAAAAAGGTGCCTTACACCACTTGCTAAGTCAAGTTGACTGGTAGCACCCACATCACTGTGACATAAACCAGCAGTGCTCTCCAAGACAGTGTCTGTAAAAGGTGTGGTAGGTAACCTTCTGGGACCTGCTAAGCCAAAGCCTCAAAGCCCACAGTGACAGCATGACAGATTGATAGGTAAGAAGTTGAACAATTTCATGACAATTTAGCAGGCTGAACCTGGAGTAACCAACAATATCGGTACTGTAAAAGGAAATGTTTCATTTAGTAGATACACCTGTCGCAGACATCTTTTCATGTAAAATCCTTTCCTTAGGATTTTTTTTCCTCCTGAGAAGCTGAGAGGCCTCAGGGACAAAATGTAAACAATGATTATATGCTGCTGCGGAATGCAACAGGTGGATCTGTGATTGGCCCATGTTGGATGTTTGTAATTAATGACCAATCACAGCCCAGCTGGCCCCGAGAGAGTCCAAGACAGCTGCCTTTGTTATGATTCCTGTCTATTCTTAGCTTAGCTAGCCTTCTGAGATGAAACCTTTTCTAATATTCTTTTACTATAGTCTTAATGTAATATATGTCATAAAATAATAAATCAAGCCTCCTGAAACATGGACTCAAATCCTCGACTCTTCCTTCAACATAAGACCCCTGTGGCCACCGTCACATACACCTAATAGAGACCAGTGAGCAGAGCTCTTATTCCAAGGGGACCAAAGCTTCACCTGCATGGGGGAGTTTCTTTTAGGGGAAGGAGCAGTAACCAAGCAGTAGAGAGAAGATTAGTTAGAGGATGAAATAGAAATACTCTGTTTCACATATTTGTGAAAATAGCTGACATTCTTCTTGTGAACTCAGGTTTGAACAGAGGGTCTCCAGAGTGAAAATATCATACTCCACTTCCCTCTTTTTCTATTATATGTATTACTCTAATCAGCTCTGCAATTTAACACAAACCATTCAGTTCCTGCCAGGCTGGCAACTCCACTTGCCACTGCCATCACCTCCATCTTGGGAAGTGCTGCCCAAAAACTGAGAGCTGGTTCCATGGCTGGGACTTGTGAAATGCTTCTAATCTCTGTAAATGTGCAGCAGCCTTTGAACACTGAACAGTTTTCTCAGCGTACTGAGAGGGTGAAAGGGAGACAGCAGAGAAATACTTGGGCTGGGAGGATACCACCAGGGAGCAGAGGGAGTGGGATACTCTCCAGGGTGACCTAATGTAAGTTGGGCTGGGCCCTCTGCCCACAGAGCACAGAGTGGGACTGGGGTGGTGACAGTGACAGGCAGCAAAAACCCGGAAATTCAGGGAGGGTTTGCTGCCCTACAGAAATCCAGTACCTTTGGAGGCTCTTTGTCCTGCAGTAGCCAGCCCCTTCCCTGGCAGATTCCCCAGAGCTGGAGCTCAGACAGGATGGGCAGTGGGCGGGCAGCCATGGGGGCGCTGGGGACAAGGGACAGCCCAGACCCCCCTGGGACCCAACACAGCCCAATGCCTGCCCCCAGCAGTGGCAAATATCACAGAATCATGGAGTATGATGAGTTGGAAGGGATCCACAGGCACCATGGAGTCCAGCTGCTGGTCCTGCACAGAACAGCCCAAGAATCCCACCATGTGTCTGAGAACGTAGTCCAAAGATTTCCTGAGCCCTGTCAGGCTTGGGGCTGTGACCATTCCCTGGGGCACCTGTTTCCATGCTCAAGTACCCTCTGCATGAAAAATTTTGTCATGATATCCAAACCAAACCTTTCCCAATGTCACAGAATCATAGAATAAGCTGAGTTGGAAGGGATCCACAAGCACCACGCAGTCCAACTCCTGGCCCTGCACAGAACAGCCCACGAATCCCACCACGTGTCTAAGAGCACAGTCCAAACAATTCCTGAGCCCTGTCAGGCTTGGGGCTGTGACTATTCCCTGGGCAGATTTTTCCATGCTCAAACACCCTCTGCATGAAAAATTTTCTCATGATATCCAAACCAAACCCTTTCCAATGCGACAGAATCACAGAATCATAGAATAAGCTGAGTTGCAAGATACTCACAAGTGTCATCAAGTCCAGCTCCTAGAGTCCTGTCATGACAGTGAGAATATCTGTATCTGTCTCTCCATTTCCCCTCTGTGGGAGTCTTCTTTGTAGAAATTTCCAGCACTGAGCCTTTGTGCTTCCATTTAGGAGAGAATATCACTAATGTGAGGGAGCAAGGGAACTGCAAATGCACTGGGTGTCGACGCAGTGTAATGATTTGCCTTCCTGGAAAGTAAAAGGCAAAAACCTTCAATTCCAGGAAATCTGGCCTTTTGCAATGTTAAAACTCAATTTATTGTGTTAGCAAGTTTTAAAAAGAGTATTTTGACCTTCAGTAGTGAAGGAAACAGATACTTCTGGAACTGCGAGAATCAGAAATGGAAAAATAACTCAGAAATTCAAGTGAGGATTCTGTGTAGAGAAAAAGAGAATAGGTTAATCAGCTTTTGAAAAAGACAGCATGTGAGGGAGATCTCATTTGTAGAATTTCTGCTAATATAAGCACACAAGATTTTAAGAAGAAATCAATGTAATTTATTAATTTCTGTTAACTATGTTATTCTGTAGAGATACCTTAAGACACTAAATATCAGCAAAAGGTTTCAAATCAGTTTGTGTGACAGAGAGGTTTTATTAGCTCTTGCTACATTTGTCCCACTTATTTTTTTAAAGCATTTGAAATAGAGTTTGGATTAAGAGTACAGACAAGCACATGCTTTGTCTGAGGCTCCAATTCTTATTAGTAAGGAACTAAGTTTATAAAGACAAATATGTGTATTTCATTAGGATTTTTATTATATCCTAATTTTAAGAGTGAATGAAGACTGTAGGGCTTGACTAGAACTTAGTTATAGCTACAAACTATGGAATTAGTAGGAAATTATTCAGAATTCAATTATATATATTGCAGCTTTTGAAAAATGTGGAAGTCACTAGGCTACAGTATCAATCTTTGCAGTTTGTTGATCTCTAAACAGCAAAAACCAGAATAGTTCAATGAAAAGGAATCACAACAAAGCCTGATGCCTCTGACTGGTAAAATTCATCTCCAGTAACAACATTTAGCATACAATATACTCACATAAACTTATATACTCACATAAATTATGTACTCCTAATGAATCACTGCGTCTGAGATGAGCAAGGCAATCTAAGGTATCCCAGATTATAATAACACATATAAGTGTATAAGAGGTTGCAGGAAAAATTTAAAATATTAAAATCTATTTGGTAAATGCTACTTTGTCAAAGAGAAAAAAATCTCTGAGTTGAAACAATTCTGGTGACATCATTCAAGTGAGATCAGCCTAACAGAAGTGCAATTATATTCAGTGGTATTAACTCATGGGGTCTGTGCATTTAAAACCTACCGCTGGAGGAATCTGTGGAAACTTGCTGACAAATTAATGTGTCCTAGTCCTACAAACTGGCAGCTGGACTGAAAAATTCCTTTGGGCTACCCAGCAAGAGTGGGTGCAGAGACAGCAGGGGAGAAACAGACGAACAGAGCTTAAAGGAAAAGCAGAGAAAACTTAGATTTGTGTTCCATACAACCAAACTGGTTTTTCCACTTTGTGTCTGTTTTTGCAGTTAATTAGTGCAGCTCTGACAAAGGGCTTGAATTAAGGAGAATTTACTTCAATTAAACTGTGAAAAGACTACTCACTTGCATCTTCACTCCTGCTCTCTTTAGCAGAAGAATAGGCTAGGCTAGATAGTTAACAACCAGAATTGGCTGTACTCAGAGTTCAAGCTGGAGCCAGACTTACTGCTTATGAAAAACAGGGCCTAAAATGGACATGAAATCCATCAAAAATCCAAACGAGTTCTAAGCTAAAATCAACAGAATATTAGTAACTTCTATTTCTTTGTCTATTTTCTGTGTTTCTATTCATGCTGCTACTTTATCACCTGAGCCCCTCCTCTACTGACACTTCAATTACTCCTACTTCTGCATAAAGTAACAACATGCTAAATGCTTTAAAACACTCTGGAGTGTAAATAGTAAGTTTGTGTTGTACCTTTACTTTCTTCATGCCTGCTATCTTTACAAGTCAATTGATTCTTCCACAAAACATAAATAAAGAAGCACTGGCTACACCCATTTCTTGAGACTGTGTCTGGAGTTTGTTAAGAGAGTGATGTTTCAGATAGCAAAAAACCTGAGTGGTATTCTGTGCTATTAATTTGTTCTGGTACAGGCACAGCATTGTTAAAGAAATACTTCCTTGAGTATAAAAATGAAAATCGAAAAACATACATTTATTCCATTATCTGTCTTTAATGAGGAAACAAACTTAACAGCTTTTTTTTTTTTAAATGACAGATGAAAGCAATTTTCTAATGTGATATGAAAAATTTGGTCTGATGTAGAGCTCCATTGGATTTTTCTTATTTATAGCATAAAAGTCTTTGCCTCTCTTAATGCTTATATTTCAACCTTTTAAATCTACTTATCTTTGAACAATGGGATTATACAACCAATTAGGTGAATTCAGATATAATGAAATTGAATGCAGCTCAGTCGTAATGAACAGATCTCTCACTTTGCATTTGATTGCAGTTTGTTTCAGACTGTAAATAAGTTAATCTTGTTTATGTTTTTCGGGCTGAGAGCAACCGTATTGAGTCAGATTTTCAAGACAGCTCAAATCTCAGTCTCTCTGTGGCCAGATAAAGTTCTTTAGAAAGTAGGCCAAAGCATTATGTGGAAATATGACAGTCACTCTTAAACCATGGCTGTATTAATCTCTGCAGTATAATGTATACTAACAGGCAGGAATTTTTTTTTTTTTAACATAACTTTTAGTTTTTATCATCTTTTCTAGGTCTGCACTTCTGAGACATTGTTTAAAACTGCTTATAGAAAGTGATACACATAAGGCATCTGTAATATCGCTTTCTTTCTTGAAATCCTAAGTTTCACCAACTTAGTATGGAATGAAACTGTAATAAAGGGGATCTTAGAAGTCGGATGGGAAATGATATGTTGACCTGTCCTTTGTTTTTGAAATAACAGAGTCAGGACATATATTCAATATACCTTAAGCTCTCCTCCAGAGGTAACCTTGAGTTTACCTGCTCTTATGCCTCTCGGGTTATTTAGTCAGTTATTTATTTGAAATAGATCTCAAATTGTTTATCATTCACTGACAGATGGTTTTGCACTTGCACGGAAGGGTGCATTAGTCAAAACCACTGGGTGGCACAAAGAAGCCAACACACACATGAGACAGATTCTACCTTTGCTTTCTGTGATTTATGGAAGACACCCCATTTCTCTGACAAATCTGAGGGCCTTTTACTCTTAAAGTACTATGCTAATAAGTAAAGTACGGCTATTTGCTTTTATTTTCATATGTAGGTTGCAGTCATGAGATACATGAGCCTGCCTCATGACTGGAAGTGTCAGTGTGCCTGTGCTTTAGTACAATTCTGGAGGAAGAGGGGAGGAAGAGGTGGGTAGTGGCATTTTAATGTCTCTCCAAATGATCCCTGCTCACTTTGCTTACAGATTTACACTACCTTTATTTTGTTATTATTTATTTAGCTGTTTTTTTCATATTTATCATCACAGCAGTTTGTCCTCAGTTCTGTTTGTTACTTCCCATTCTCCCATTGTCACAGCAGGTAGTTTGTGTTGCATTCTAATGGGCTGCCATGGCATGTTAAAGATAGCAATGCTTTGGGTAGCTCGGTAACTTCCAAGTACTTCCACAGTATTAATTATATTATCCTAACTTTTTTAATCCCTGAAATGAAGGCATTTATTTTCTCATTTAAGGAATGGAGAAGTGAGGCATGACTTATTTAAGAAACCTGTCCAAATCTGACATAAATCCTAATAGGGGACTAAGGATTTGTAATGAGATCGTCTTTCACCTCACTGATCCCATTGGCTGGTCCGGGCTATGTTTGCTGCCTTCCATGTTCTTATCAGATTAATTTCCTTAACTTTCTCCTGGTCCTTTTTAATTTCTTTTGTCTGGGTTTCAACATTTCTTTCAAAAGACTGAAAGTATTTTTTTAGAAGAGGTTGAAGATATGTATTTAAATTTAAAATATCTTGCAATGCTCTGATAATACAATTGGGGTGCTGGGCTTATACTGTTCATTTTCTGTTTGTTATTTAAATGGAAGTGAGACTAAAAGTATCAGAAAGAAATAACCATATACCTATGTTCACTATTTTGAAGTTGTTTTAAGATATGAAAGGCACCTAATTCTGTTAAAGAGTTTTCTATTTTGCATTAGTATTTTGTTGTTGCTTTGGTGTGTGTTTTTTGTGTTTCTTTTTTATTATTTTATTTTATTCCCCTTGGAAGACATCAATTTTCTTTTCTGAGAAGAATGCATATTTGATGGAGTTCTGTCTCTTGGTGACCATTTTGTATTTCAGAAAAATCCTTTTATTTTGTAAATTTTTATGAGAATCAGTTTAGTGCAGGGACCCTTTTCCTATTCTTCCTTTTGAACATTTAAGCTGGGTTTATGAAAACTTTCAAGCCATCCTAGTTTGTTCACCCATTTGTATTTGGGTATGACAGAGAAATTATCACATTGAATACACTTGACTTAGAATTCTTCTCATTTTATTCAAAGTCACAATACAAAGGAAGGGGGTTACACTATTGCTTTGCTTGTTTGTTGGCCTTTTCAGCCTGTGGTGTTCTGGGTTTTTCTGTGTCCCACAATGGGAGTTTTAATTCATTTTTTAATTTCCCGATGCTGAAGCTGTGAATAATTTTCTGTTATTGGCGGTGCCTGAAACAGAATGTTTGGGATTTATGGACAGCTCACTTTCAGTGTGAACACAATGGATAATTCCATCTCAGCTGGTTATTTCAAGAAGGAATCAGAGAATATCTCATCTTTGCTTCTCCATTCATCTTCCTGGCTGCCTTCTCATAAATGGCACCAAGTCCCAGGAATGCTTTCTGCATTCCTTACAGCTTTTGACTATGGAGCTCCTCTGAGATGCAATTGGTAGGATAATAGGCAGCTAGCTCATGTGCTAAAAATAGGAAAGGAAACCATGGTGGACTTTTGCCTTCTGTTTTCCAGACTGTGTGTCCTCTATGAGAGTAATGCTTTTTGTTAATGCAGAGGATTCCCAGGAATAATGTCCTGGAGAAACAGATTCTGCAAGAGTGACCCAGGGTCCTGTTATATCAAGCATCGCATCTTTACATACAGAGCACCTTAATATTGTGGATGAGTTTTAAGGGCTAAAACTTTGTCTAAAGCAGAGTGATGAAAAAGTAGAAGGATAAATTAATAAATTAATAGATATTAAAATTTAATAATAAAAAAGTGTTTTTCTTGGTTTGTGAGCTTTAGCAGCAGTTAATTGCTCTCACTGGTGATCTCTATAATGAAACATCACAACACATTTCCTTGGAGTCCTTTATTTTCCAAACACTAAACTTTCCCAGCTTACTTGTGCGGTTGTTTATACATCCCTCTCAATAACTCCTGGACTTTATTACTTCTTTGAAGATGCAAACGCTGTTTCTGGAGTTCAGATGCTCTATGTATCTTTGCAGAGCCAAACCCACAAGTTATGAAACTGAAGGAGTTCAGTGAAAAAGAAGTGTGTTTGTGATAGTGAAAAAAACAAAGACTGTTGTATCTGAGGGTTGCAAACAGATTTAGTTGACTTATTAAATACCTTATGTTACAGCATCCCTGGAGCAAATGTTCTCTTGGTTATACACATTTTGGCACACTAAATGTATGAATTGCTTTCTCTCTGTGAAAACACTACATGATAGTAACAAAGAAACTGTGCACATCTAACTTTCAGCTGAACATTGCTTGAATGATTACAATTCAGTAGAACTCCCATACACTGTGGTGCAGCCATGTATTATCTGAGTCCATAAAGGAAATGATGAATAGTTTAAAAAAATTATCTTCATATTAACATGTGCCTTTATCACAGAAATTTTAGCAATTTGTCACAAGGAAAGGTTATTTTACTCTGTGGTTAAGGGACCAAAAGTTAAAAGACTTATTCAGGGGAAAAATATGGTAAAATTGCAGTATTTTTTTTTTTTGCCATTGATTTTTCTTAGCTTAGCTTCAGCTGAAACAGTTCATACTTGTCCTGGGGCTACAAAATGGAATATGGTTGGATGTAGAGGGTCTAGTACTGACTAAATTGCCAGGCATCCACTAAAACTATTTATTCATTTTCTGCTGTGAGATAAGTTTTAGGAGGAGGGCAAAACAGGCTCAAAATTTAAAAGGGTATAAAGAAAACTTCATTAATAGAATTAATAGAAGAAATAATAAAAAAAATCAGAATAAACCTTCAGAACACTTCTCCTCACCCTATACTCTCTTTTCTTTCCCACTGAAAATGTAAAGAGACCAAACCTGGGACTTTGGCAGTTTACAACCTTCAGAATAGTCTCTCTTCAGTCTAGTTAGGGAGAGTTGTCTCTCTTGCCATGTCACGGAGCCTTCTCTACAGGAAACAGCTCTATTGTGGTTTCAATGTCACAGCAAATCAGCTGCCCAGGAGAGGAAAATCTTTTCACAGTGTGAAAGTCCCTCTCATGCTTTGCAGCTTGCCCACAGCTGCTTTCATGGGCCATGTCAACTTACTGGGGTGCTATTGTAAGGATGAGCAGTTCTAGCATAAAACAAAACAAAAAATGTTCTCTTCATCCATCCATCCATTTCTATTACTGTCCCTGTGCAAAGTTTCTCACCTGTCTCATCTCTCTCTGTTCAAATCTCTCATCGGATTACAGATCTACTTGCTTCAGTACTGGTGCCTCAGCTCACAGTTGTGTTAGGGCACTACATCCCCCAATGCATTTCCATGAGTTTTAGGGGAAAACAAAGTCTGATATATCAAATATATCTTCACCACGGCCTTACAAAAAGAATTTCAGCCTAAGACATCTCCTCAATCCCCTCCCATCTGGAATTTGACTCCTTCTTCACTGACCTCGGAGTCCCATGTTGTTGTCTCTATGTGTCTTCACCCTTTTCTTTTCCTGACTTGGAGGATAATTGGTGTTTGTAGGTTTGTTTATTCTCAAGCTTTGTCAATTGAAACAGTTTTTATAGAGTTTTTCCCTGGCATTTGTAGTTTTTAAATATGATTTTCCACAGGGGCATGTTCAACTCTTTAGAGTGGTTTAACCAGGTGTAAATCTTCAAACTTAGCCAGATGATTGGCTCTTCCAAAATTAGCCAGTTGATTGACTCCAGCAGGTGCCCACAGGGAACCAACCTTCTTTTCCAATTGAAAATCAGGATTTGTTAAACCACAGCATTGGAACTTCTGCAGCTCCAAACCCCCGACTTCGCTTTACCACCTATAGTTCTATATAGTCTTTGTTTCAGAAATCAAATTTCTTGCAGTGCTATGAAGTTTAAGAATCCTGATCTTAGGAACCATTAATTGCAAGATTTATTCCTTCTGTTTAGGTTTTGGTTGGTTGGTTGGTTTGGTTTTTGCTTTTTTTAGGGCTCATTTTCTTACTTGTAGTAAGGGTAGCAGTTTCAAGATCAGGACCCTATACTTCATCCTTTATTAATTAATTTTTATTTTTTTAATTCCAAAATCATAGACTAAACTTCTGATTTATATTGTTGACTTCTCGGACTTTGCAACAAGAACAATGTACTCCAGTAGCAGGCAGTGAAATATCTCTAGGAAAAAGAATATCTATTTAGAGACCAATGATGTAGCTGCCCAAAATACTTAGTCTAGACTTTTGGCCTCAGTTTGAATTTCCTTTTTATCTTTGTTTAGGATTTCTTAGCTGATCTACAAATATGTGAGTTTAACGTACCATAGCTCAGCTATCACAGGGAAAAGCTGCTCATTTTACATAATTAAAGCAAACCAGGATCAAAGTGGTTTTATTGATTTACTAATGACGTGCAATTAGCTGGCAAACAGTGAGCTATGCCTCTAGGATCAATATGACTTACAGAACAAATAAACTTTCCATCCTGGCTGCTTACAAGATGTTGATAAATACCCAAATCCCAAAGAATTCCTTGTCTCTCGCACACAGGTGCACACACAGCTAGGGGCATCTCCACTCCCTTTTCTGGGACTGTAGTGTAAGTGGGTGTAGGGGTGAATCCTCCCTTTCCCACCCCTGGGCAGCACCCAGAAATTCTCTTTAGGCCTTGACCCTGAGAAAAATTACCTGGGATTAACTTCTCGTGGGTTTATCAGAAACACTGCCTGCCCACAGGAATTTATGCTGTCTAAGAAACTCCTGGGTTTTAACCCAAAGCCTTGGAAACTTATTTGCCTGGCCTGAATAATAACACAGGGGGAACAACATTTTTGTTATCAATCATTCAGAGAAAGTTTCCAATCCTCTTTGCAGCAGGATGGAAAATTATTCTGGCTAAAGCCATGTGACCCTGTAAGCAGTGGTCCAAGGTGGGATTCTTTGAGCTCTCCTGGCTGATATCCCCACATTCCCAAGGCTCAACCCTTTGACCACTGAGAAGATGCACAACCATGCAACATGAGTCTTCCAATTGTTATAAATGATCAAATCGGTAGCCAAATTCATAACAAATTTAACAAAGATTTATTAGATCGTTAACAAAATAGAATTTCGAGAAAAAAAAACCCACCACAGCCTCGGGCAGCATTGAACCCGGGTTTTGGCGCTGGGTGAACCTGGATCCGACAGACAAAGTGTCAGCGTTTCCCCAGTGGCTCACCCCGAATGCTTCAAGCAGTTAGCTTATATGCAGTTTATTCTGCCTGAGGCAGGGATTACTGAACATTTCTTTGTGTCTCTTCTCATGTAGAACTGGATCCATACATGTGCAGGAACAGACAAAGGTAGGTCTAGGGTCCAGAAAAATATCTGAGCATCTAGGCAGAGTCTGTATTCATATGTAGCAGAGTAAAGCCAGTTCTTGAGCACTGTAGATGTAATCATCTCAGGTGCAGGTCTTGTGAGCAGCTTAGACATTCCAGCAGTCATGGTCCAGGAAGGTCTAGATGCAATCTCCCCAGGTGCAGATGCCAAAGAAGTCAGCAATCATGGCCCAGGACGGTCCCATTCATACGTTAACAGACCTGATATTATGTTAAGGTTTTCTGGGAACTAGTTGAATAGAAATATGACTCTCCTCCCAGCCAGAGTGGTCAAAGTCATAACTTTGGGCTTTTACAATATTTTATACATATATAGCATGAACTATCTCTACCATATACTACACACTTACCCTGAGGGAAATTTTTCACAGGAATATACCTTGTATGTGCTGTTTAGGTCTGTGGGTGTGCAAGTGGGAGTGTGCTATAGCAAATGTGCTGTGAGTGTTACTCTCTGAGATTCTTAAGTGCATTATATTCATAAGAAGCTCAGGCCTATAAGTGAGTTACTCTTGTGCTTACAGGAAATTCCACAGAATCTATTGTTAAGTTATTTAACTTAAGCTATTGATTCAGTGCTGTTAAGCTTAGGTACTGTTAAACTTCTAGCCCTAAACTGTTGGTTAAGCCCGGGGCTATGCTTGGCAGGGGAGGGGAGGTTTTCCACCTTGTGACTGAATGGGTGATGTCCCTTATTTCTTTTTTATCTTTATTCTTTCCTATGCTTACCCTTTACTCACCCTCTCTACCACTGCAGCCTCCACATAGATAATTTTGTGGTGATTTTGGGTTTAGGTTGGTTGATTTTAGATTTTAGTCTGATTTTTCTCTGCATGCTTTAACTATCTGGCTGAACCTTGCCGATGATCTTTGTCATGCTTTCACTTTTGTGTTAAACCTGCTTTTGATGATTACTATGCCAGTGATTCTTGGAGTGATCTTAAAACATTCATTCACAACAGTGAGTCATCCAGCTTTGAGTATATTTGTGCTGTTCTGTAATATCTGCTATTGCATAAGTCACTGAAAAATAATCCCAAGGGTCTGCACATGCACACCTTAGGTGTAGGTACTTTCCTTTAATCAACTTGATGTCCAGCAGCCACATACCACTTGAAGTTTTAATCAGACAATAATTACAATTTCAATTACAAAGCAAAGAACACTTTTAATTTTAGGTCTCAAAAAAACCCAGAAAGCACCAAACAGACAAACAAAGTAAAAACCAAAACAAACAAAAAGGCTACATGAACTACTGGAACTCCTGTCACTAAGGCACCAAATTTTGAGAGTCTATCCTATCAGGAGCTATATGCAGTGATTTGCAAGATTTGATTAATATATCAAAATTAAGCAGAATTAAAATCAGTATTGAAGAGAAAAATAACTTTCTCTGAGATTAACTCAGATTTATGAGCTATGGTTTTAGACTTATTGTGAATGTTCTGAGAGCATAGATGTTTGATCAAAAAGAGGAAGGCACCTGTTAGTGGCAGAATACTGAAAGAATTTACAAAAAATATTTTTCAAAATTAGTTATTTTGCCCTGTAGAACACAGAGTTCCTGAAATTAACACCCCTTCTATCCAGTTTAAAAAATACTGCAACGTAGAATTTTTAGAAACCTTAGCCAATAAGAGTGTTCTTGTGTTTTCGAGGACTATCAAAAGTATTTTGTCAACTGCTATTTTATAAAGATTAGCATTTTTTGATTAATTATTGTCACTATCTGAAATAATTTGATACTAATCTTTCTTTTCTTTTGTCTTCCACGTTCTCTCCCTTATCTGTGCCGCTGTCAGATGTTGCACAGGTCTGTTTATGTTTGTTCAGTTCCTTATGGGCTTATATTCCATTGTTTTTCCTTTTTGAAAGAGGAGCAAAAGAGCTTTTTATCTTCGGTGAGGGTTTTTTTGTTATTGTTTTTGGTTTTGCTTTTTTTTGTTAATATTACAGCTGGGATTTTATGTGGCACAGAACACTGTAATAACATCTGTGCATATCAGACCACCATATGGGTGGGAGGGAAATGGCTTAATTTAGTGCATATGCATGAAGTAAATGAAAACTTGACTATTGCTGGGCTACAAATCACAAACACTATGGAGAATCAGAGGTTGGGGAGGGGTTGCAGGAAACCAAAGTGCAAAGATTATCTCAGTGGTGTTATACTGCTTCTGCAGGAGGTTTCTTCTGCATTTATCCAAAGCAGTGACTCAGCAAGCACATGTCTAGCCAGAAAATCATTAAAGGTTAAATATTGACCAATATGAAATGAAATGTCATTGACTGAAAATACAGCTGAGGGCTTCCAGGCTTACATTTATTCCAGTGAGACACAGGATCAGCTTCACTGATTCAGCTAAAGACATCGTGAGTCCCAAAGTAGTTTCGCTGATAACATATAACCAGAAGTCTTAATCTCCTCTGGCTTCTTTTTTTAAACTGCCTTTGACCATCACTGCTTTTTAAGTCGTCCTCTCTGTTATCATAATAGGTCAGCTTCATATCTAATATTTCTGACATGAGGAACTTGTCTGAGTATACAGTGACTTTTCCCAGAGCTGGCTTGGAGAGGCAGATATGTGCAGGGTTAGAGGGAAGAATTCAACCACCACTGACCTGCAGCTAATTTCACTTACTGAAGTGATACAGGTGTTAAAAACATCTTTGTTTATTGCTGTAACGTAGCTGGTGAAGGGATAGATACAGCACTGGAGAAGATAATTACTTACAGGGCTGATGTCACTTGATGGGCAAATGTTGTGCCACTGCTGGTTCATTAGAAAAGAAGAATCAGTCTAAGTAATCTGCTATCTCAAATAAACAGGTTAGAGAGTGCTTGTGACCAGCATGGTGGCTGTTCTTGGTCAGGCCAGGGTGCAGAGGAGAAGCTCATTTTTGTAGCTTGTACCCTGTAAATACCTATCAAAAGTGGCTTACTGAGAAAGAAGAGATTATGGTTGTGCCAGACAGCTATTTTCTAAAAAAGGTGGAAAGCACCATATGTCTGAGGCCTGCCCATGTCCCTAAAACCATCCCTATCTCTTGTTTATTTTTCTTTCTTCTTCTCTTTTCCATGGGACCTTTACTGTGCCATTAGCCTTTCAGAGGGGACCTGAGTCAGGACTGTGCTGTGGGTGAGTTACTAGGTCTTAAGGGTTTAGTTTAAACCTACAGAAACAGACAGTCATATTTAACAAATCTGGGATCAAATATAAGTACATGTTCTCAGATTGTGATGGTATGGTGTGTAACGCTTACTGGAGAAAATACAAATAAAATTCTTGGATGAAGGATGAAGAGCTTCAATTTCTTTTCCATAATTGTACCATGCAATTAGACCAGTCACATACATGCTTTGCTCTCATTTTTATTTAAGTTTGAAATATTTCTTGCACATTGGAAGATGTATTTTAAATTGAATGTGCTACATAAAAATTTAAGGTGGATGTCAGCCTTTCAGCTAAAACAAATGTAAGGCTGTGCCTCTTTATCTGGACTGAGTGTAAAAAGGGCTAGATCCCACTTCTAGGAAATGTTGCTAAAGCAATAATGCTTATTTTCTGACAAATGAGGGATTCTTAACCTGTCTGTTCCTCAAGATAGCTCTTTGTGTACAACACCAAATTAAGTATTTTATGGCAGTTGTGTAACACACAACACCATGTAAGACGCTGTGGAGTTCAATTTCTAAAAGAGTCTTAGAAAACTGTCAATAAACTTAAAATTCAAGCTCTGTGCTTGTGGTGCTAAATTATCTTCCCTCTCCTCAGAGGTATGTGTGGGAGCCTTTTATTTTGTTCTACTCCTAAGTGCTGAGGTACAATTCTTTCGTACCTACTCCTGGAAACACAAAAATAACTGAGTGCTCCTGCACTGTATTGTTAGAAGGTTTTGGTGTGCTAAATCCTAAATTCTCGAGTCCATGTTGAGTTGTGGAATGTTAGCTGTAAGTAGTACTGAATGGAAAATACCCTCTTGGATAAGCTGTGACTGAAAACCTGTCAGGATGAAAGTCTGGAGTATTTAAATTTAAAAAAAAAGATATATAATTACTGAAAAAAACCCCAGTATTATACATAGAATTTGATTTTTGATGATCTTTTGATGTTGCAATATGTAACATGAAAATTATTGGTAAAGAAAACAAAAATACTAGAAATTTTAAGGTATGTAGGCTAAAGCAATGAGTTTTCATTTGAAATTATTTTCATGTTGGTTTCTGGAATTAGCATGAAGTTTTGAAGTTTACATATGCCTTATTGATTATAGAGAGTAATTTTTAAGACATTTTTACTCATGTTTATCCTCTTATATTTTGGTACATGGTCTGAAATTTATTTTCAAAACAAAACCTAATTATCATAACATTCTAATGCCAGAATGAAGCAATGACATCCTTTGATTCTGAAAATGCTACCCAAGAGAATCTGACTGCTGAATAGTCTAAGCTTCACTTTTAACTGTATAAAACTTATTGAAGTCATATGAGGTGTGAATGACAGTAGAAAAAGCAAACAACTGATTTTATTCTGTCTCAATGCTTCGATAATTCAAAGTATTATTCTCATCTATTACCTCATAGCAAATGGTCTTTGTCACTTCTTGTTCAGTATCTTAAGTTTTTAAGGCTTCACACTTCAAAGCCCAAAACCTTGTTTCACAACTGGATTACTCAAACATCCCAGTCAGCAGACACGGGGAAAGGGAACTGCTGAGAGAATGTGGTGTTAAATCTTCACACTGGTTCAGTTTTGCATTTACTTTGCATTGTCCAACCAAGTGAAAAAGATTTGTGTCTAAATATACTGACGCCATTTTGTATTTGAAAAACTCCAAAATGGAAAAACTGAAGTCTTTCAAAGATTAGCATTTCTAGAGGGATTAAAACAAACAAGTAAAAAAATTACTGGAAATTCAATTGAAAATAGTAAATAAAGAGGTTTGGTTTATAAGCCATCACTCAAACTCTCCTAAAAGCCATCTCTGGCACAAATAGTGGAAATCCACAGGGGAAGTTTCTGTAGTGTCTGTGACTCTATTCATTTCACTTTGACTACAAATAAGAAAGTCTAGAGACAAATATATTTACCTGTATTATTTTCCTGCAAGTCTGAAAAGATTCATGGTAGAAAACTGGTGTAGATGTGAACACTTGGAGCCAGAGTCAATGTTTGAAGAAGATTCACATTCAGAGATTTCAAGTAATCCTTGCATCTGTACAATCAAAGATTTACAGTGTCAAAGATGCTGGATTTGTATAAATTTGCTGACAACAAAGTGTTCTTCAGGCAGCAGCCAGAGGTTTGAAAATTTAAAGCTGTTTATTTCCAGAGTGCTTCTTCCATGTTTGTATAGGGATTTTACATTGTGCAACGTATGTATTATGGGAATATATTTAGTACTTAAGCATAAACATATATAATGGGAATATATTTAGTACTTACACATAAATATGAACATGAACTTTTGAAAAACGCATGCATGAAGCCCAATTGTGAGTGCGATCTGTGGGCCTGGTCCACAGCCTCCTTGTTATGTAACTTAGCATTGATCCATCCTGGGATGTTCCAGCCCCTCTTGTTAGGTAAGCAGTGGCAGCAGCTCCTTCTCCAGCTGAAAACATGTTTAGCCATTACTTTCCTTGTTGCACACTTGTATTTTCTTGAAAAAAATGCCAGAAAAACTGTCTTGTGCACTTCTTTCAGAGCCTTAGTAGGAGAAGGTGGAAATAAGAGAGGTTGGAATTAGATGATCTTTATGGTCCTTTCTAGCCCCCATTCTATGACTTTCTCCCAAAAATTAGATTATTAGGGTGTTTAAAAAAAAAAGAAAACTCAATAGAAAATAATCTTTTGTAGACCTCAAATTTATATATTTATATATTCTGCTTTATTTTATAGCAAAAAATAAAAAGGAATTTAGATGTGTAGTTTTCGTTAAATCAAGGAGCATAATAATGTTGATGATATCATTAGTTGCAAAATAAAATTGGTTTTTATAAGTCTGTTGCTGTGGGTTAACCCTGGTAGACACCTAAGTACCATAAAGCTGCTCCATCCCTCCTTCTGCCTAGTGGGATGGGCCAGAGAAAAGGAAGAGTAAATGCAAGAAAACTTGTGGATCAAGGGAAAATGGATTAATAAGTGAAGGAAAAATAGAAGAGAACACAAAAAAAAATAAACATGATGCAAATATAATTTCCATCATCTCCCATAAGTAGAGCTATGCCCAGCCAGTTTCTCAGCAATAGATGGCTAACCTGCCTAAATCCCTTTATTTTCCCCTCCTATCCCTGATCATGACTTTTTATCTCCTCAGATAATTCAAGTCATTTTCCTGTTTGCATCCCACCCAGCCTCCTGTGCACCCCCTGGTGCATTCACTGGAGGTGTTGAGTGAGAAACAGGGAGGGACTTGGTGCTGTGCAAACATATTTCAGCTACAACATTAGAGTGTGACCAGCACTGTTTGGCCACAAATCCAAAACACAGCATCACACCACCTGCTCTGAAGAAAATTAACTCTGTCTCAGCCAGACAGTGCAACTGCTATTCCCAGCAAATAGTTGCTGTAATCTGCATATTGTAGTATTATGGCAAGAATTATTTCAGTGTGACCTTTTTCCAGGTGCTTCACTAACTCAGCCTTGGAAGCAGATGTAGTTCAGAAAAGTAACTCTGTTGTGAATCATATATATAAGATTTCTATCAGATTCATAAATATGAATATAGAGGATTCATAAATGTATATATGTGTTTATATAAAAAGACAGATATATGCTATGTAGACCTTTTCATATGCATGGCAATAGAAGAATACCTCATGCTTTCCCTTTTTCTTTTTATTTTTCTTTATTTTCTTTTTTTTTTTTTTTTAAACCTTAGTTAATACTTTAGGGTTTTGGCTCATGGTCAACCTCTCACCCATGAAGGCTCTCATGTTCTCCTCAGCAGAGCTGCTCTCTAGCGGGTCAGTCCCAGCCTGTGCTGGTGCTTGAGTTTATTCCTCCCTGAGTGCAGGACACTACCCATGCCTTGTTGAGCCTTTTTAGGTTTCTCTCTGCCCAAGTGAGTATTGTGTTCTGGTCCTGAAGAGCCCATTAGCAGCTGGATGCAGACGCTCCTGAGGTCACTGTGTGCCACAGCTCTATGGGGGGAGCCACCAGTCCTGGTCTGGGCACCCCCAAGCACAGATAAACATAATTTAGAAGAAGTTGTCAGCTCTGTGGCTACCAGCTTTGCCAGACTGGGTCTGAGGACCCCGCTGCACCCAGAGCCTGCTCCCCTACCAAATGCTGTCAGGATTTTGTCCTTGTCTAAGTGTGCCTTGGGGGAGTGCAGCGTATGTTGTTGATGCTGTCCCTGTCAGACCATGACAGTCACTGTTGCCTGTTCTCTTGGCTTTGATTTCCAGTTCCTTTGGTTCAGTGATTTCTGAATTAAATGTGTCCAGATGCTGTGTTTCATTTACTGTGGTTGCATGTGTACACAAATAAGCATTTATGTTACTGACCTTTATGCACTGTAGGAGCAAGAGAAGCCTATTAATGTAGCAAAACCAAGGTAAAAACCTCCAAATAGCTCAGTATGTTTCTAAAAGTGAAAAGTGTCATACCAAGTGCTGTTATTCTAGAATACAGTTGTATATTTTAAAATATGAAAATAAATTCATACTTGTGACAATGTATACAGCAACTCTCTACTTTCCCTGTCACTGCAAGTTTTGCCATATATCTCTGCTCATTTTTATTTTTTTAATAGTCTATTTCTATTTTTCCTGCATTTTATGTAGCATTCCTTAAAGCTAAATATGTGCTGAATCTGGTTTTTTACGCCGTACACCAGAAAAGAAAGAGATGAAGGATATGTATTTGAATAGTTCAGCACTTTCTTTTTATTCTGGATGATCTTTCAGATCCTTAGACACTGTACTGCTGTTAAATTTAGTCTCTTGGAAGTGCTGTACTCTGGTAAAATTCACACAAGTATGCTATTAACAAAGACTTTATTGATATACTTACCAAAATACGCATTAATAAAAATAAGACCTCATTGCAGCTCGAGAAGTATTTTGTGAAAGAGGGGGCACATTGTTACAAGGACTTTATAGCTAATTGGTATGATCACAATGATTTCAAAAGGCTGTTCCACAAAATCATTAAGGCTAGAAATTAATCTTGGAGCTATATTAGCTCAGAGACTTGCACTTTCTTCACACTCTGCAAGCACAACCAAACTGCCATTAAGTTCAAGGTGCCCTCCATGATGCTTCATCAGAAAAGTGAATTCATTTAAGAGTTTTGTTTCAGCAGACTGTAGCTGTAGACAGAATAGTCACCCTGCCATGACTGACAGAGTAAGTGGTTTCAGGACGGATGTGCATCCACAGGAGTCAGAACATTTGCAAGTCACAGAAGGGTTTAAGGTCACCAAGCTGACTTTATTGTTGCTGCAGTGTGCTTATCTCTGACTTAAAAAGAGGCTTTCTTAGGCAGGGTTAAAATGAATATACATGCCTTAATTATGACTTTGGAGTTAGTGCATTGTACCCAGGGCGAACACCAGGCCCTTGAATTCCTCTTCCATATTAGTTCTTTCTTATCTGCCTCCTCAGATACATTTTAAGAACTCATTCCAAGACCACTGATTTACCTGTCTCTAACCAGAGCTGCCTTATTCCCTTCTGTATACATTTCCTTAAAGATGCACAGGAGCTGATACAACTCCTCTTTGCCTGGGAACTGCTACAGAGATAGGCAGCTGTAGCGACTGATTCTGCAGATAGTGGCCTCATGCCATCTCCATTCTGGCAGCAAGTTATCTAGGCTTTCCCTGTTGACTTTTCTTTGCTGGTAAACCAGAGATGTCTTTGAAATAGAGACAAGTAAGTCTGTTAAATAAAACAAAGGCAGAACAAGAGCTGGAAGGAGAGAGGAATAATACAGTCATAACACTGGGCTAGAAAGATCCTCAACAGGTGTAGAAGAGAGGGGCACTTTAATCATTTGTGTAAATAGATACAATTGTTAAGATTGTCTATTTTAATTTTAATCAGATGAGTCAAAACATCCTTTATTTGTCCTTAACCACTAGCTTAATTTTTTTTCTTATTGATGAAAGAATAAAATCCTATACCTACTTCCCAAGATGGAACTTTCTCCCACCTGAGAGGAGTCATCACGGCCTGGTGGAGGTTTAGGAACTAAGGGAGTGCTTTGAGCCGCATCTCTTTATGTCAGTAGTTTAACATTGATGGAAAAATGTATTTCTTTTCCCTGTGCTTTCGGTCTTCTGTGTCAGTCGCATAATGCTTGATCACAAGAGTTTTCTAGGACTTATGAGAAGTCTGAATTTTACCATATACAACTCTCCAGAGCTACTTTACCACTGGTTTTGTGCTTCCATGCTGGTTTTGCTGGCAAATGTTGACATTTTTAATTTTTTTTTTCCACTGAATTCATTGCATCTAAAAATTCCTCTTGGATATCTATCCAAAGTCCAACAGGTTTCATAGTAAGACTTAACACCATGTGAGAATCTAACAGGAAGTACTGGATAGCAGTGAGGATGACTTGGTATTTTATTATCATATCAAGACCTGAAAGCAAGACTGATCTGACTTGCTCTGTTTACCACCTTGGAAGACTTTTAGAGAGCTGTCTGTTCCAGAGAGTGTTCAATAAATGTGAAGAATCATGACTCTGTTGGCTGAATCAACCAAAACGTGTGACATAAATCTCCCACCCCACCAAATTTTGTCCCCAGTTTATCCTCATTAAAACATCAACAATCAGATATTTGGTGTGGTCAATATGTGACCCTGGGTACTTGCAAATAATTGATCATGTGTACTGCACACCAAAGCACACGATTTTGTCTTCATGTTCTTCTTACAATATCTCATTAAATTCATATTTTCACCATCAAATTGAGTGATACTGACTGAATGTAATCCAAAATACAGATGTAATTTGGTGCAGCCACTGAATGTGGTGATTACCAGGGTAGCTCAGACACACAGCATTGCTGAACCAGTGTGACAGATGGTGACATCAGAAGGGTGAACTGATGGACAAGTTTGGAATAACCTGCTCACCAGGGAAGTTGCTTTGTTACACAGTCAGTTAGCAGGAGGCTTGCCCTTGAAAGTGAAAAAGAAATCTTGTGCTTTACAGTGCAATTTAAAGCTTTTGTAGGTTTTGCTAGTCTGTCGTAAGGTGGATTGATTCGTTTGTTGTTGGGATGTAGGTCACCTGCTCTGTGGGGTTCTCTTTAAAGGCCTATCATGGAATGGGATTGCTGAGGGATGGGCCCTACTCTCAGCTGCAAGGTTCAAAAGCAGCCTATTTGACCTCAGTGTCTGTCAGTAGGTTTGTGGGATCAGAAACCCCAATTCAAATATATCCTTGCATAATACCTTTAGCCCGAGAATTATCTTTTTTGTTCTTCTATTCTTTAAAATACAACAAAGGGGAAATCAAAAAGAAAGAAAGAGAGAAAGACCTTTTCTTCTTTTTTTTTGTCTGTGCACATATATCTCAACTCATTCTTGATCAATGTGCCTGCTGGTTATAATTTTTTCTTTAATATTTGTGGCAGCATACATGTTTTCTTCAAATACCAGTTCTTATTGCAGAAAACCATGCATAAAAACTCTTCTGATAAGATAAAATAAGATAAAACCAAAATGTAGAACTGGGATGATGATGTGTTTGTCAGTCATCAAAAATGCATGCTGGCACAAAAACTAAAACATTTACTAAAAACATTACCAATATATAAGCTAACTAAAAATCCAAAATTTCTGCCTGTGGGTACTCTCAAGAAACTATTATGTTTTATAAAATTTTTATATTTAAAAATAATATAAAATGATAAATAGATTTTAGATTTCTTTAATGCTATTATATAGTTAATGTCACAGTAGAAATCATCCTTTTTACGGCAATGTCTGTTGTATTTAAATGTCATTTGTGGTTCTGACATAAACCTTTTGACACAAAAACACTTTTTTGTCTTGCTTGCTACTTTTCTCTTACTGGAATCAGTGCCATTAAATGGAACTACTCTGCAATTACAGTTATTATTTATCTGGGTAGTGTTCCTTTTTTTTCTTTTTTCTTTTCAGTATTGAATTATTAAAACCAGCAAAAAGCCCCCAAGTCTTAAGAAACTAACTCAAGTCATCATTGTCTTTACTTTTCTTTGAGCTATGTTGAAATATCTCTTCTGAAAACTTAGATGATGCAAATATATTACCTGGATATTAATTTCATTGAATTCTAGATTTTGGAAATGTGTAGCTATGAATGAGAATTTTTTTTTTTCTCTGTTTCAATGCACAACCAAGTTTCCTCTGGGAAAAAAATATTTAATAATATCTGTATATGTATTTAATCTGAAATTTGAATCATCCTGGGAGCAAAAATACTATTCTTTTCTTCCTTTGTTTTAGATGCCCTATTTCTAGATATTGAATTTTGGTAACTTCTGTAAGCCTGTTGTAAGTTGTTCTACACTGTGCATAAATAGAATGTGTGTGGATTTAAAAGACACTCATACTACTGAGATGAATGTTAAATTTTCTTTCTTTTCATCTGATTCCATAGATCTTTATTTGGACTCCTACATGAGCACGGACTGTTGGAGTAAACCCAGTATATAATATACAGACAATTACAGTGTTCTATCAATCATAATTTTGTTTCTTGCTAGCACTAATTGCAGTCATTATACTGTAGTGGCATATTCATAATTCCATAACCCAAGAAGATTAGTGAAAATCCTCAGAAATCTGAGGGGTGCCTCTGGTTTTGCATGACCATTTTGATTTGCCATATGGTTTGGCATTTAAAAGGTACTTAACACCCTTCAAACTTAATTTTTCCATTTTGCACACAAGCATTACATTATACAGTTGCATGGTTTTTTTAATGGACTCTCTGCCTCATTCTAGCTGTGGTCCAGAAATTCCAGGAATCAGTGGGACGCCCCTGCCTTAGTCATCTGGAGCAGCATTGCTTTATGTCATGTTCCCCAGCATTTGAGACTGTGCTTGGCAAACAAAAATGCTTTTGACATATATAATTTAACCTAAAAATAAAGCCCTTTTCCACATGTTTAATATTTTATGATTTGCGTAAAGACAACGGAATAGATTATTGATTTTAACATCAATCTCTGTTAGTTGCAAACACGAATTTTGAGAAGTTTTGTTACATATGTTATATCATGAGTGGAGATAAAATTATTTTTTAATGGCAATATGCTTCTGAACAAAATTTTGATTACATTTTCTTTTCTGTATTTCTTGAATTCATTCTCTCTTCAGATTTCCATGTAGTGCAGCATGCAATGCTGTAAATTAAAGACAACTCCCCTAATTTGTGAGGGAAATCCAGTCATTTCTTTGAGTAGGGTTGATAATGGGGAATTTTCTCTTTCAGAGCATGAAAATTTGTGTTCAGTTGGGTTTGAGAGCTTTACAAATGTGTAGAATTTCCAAGAACAGGACAGACCTTTTGATCTTCGTGGCAGTAAGGTGCTGCATCATAGCCCAAGCCATAGACAAAAACAGCAAGTTGGATGAGTATTTCCAGGAAAACATCCATTCTTGTCTGCCATTTCAGACAGTGCATGACATGCTTACCTGACAAAGATTGCTCAAACGGGCAAAAATACCTCAAACTGTGTGTCTGGAATATCTAAGTAGGAAGATGCTTAGAAATTAGATTCCTGCTGACTAAGGAGTGGCCAATAATTTATTTTAAATTCTTATTTTTTGATGATGAGAACTCCTTGAGCAATTTGGATAACCTACATTTCATACCAGTATGACTTGAAATGTATGTGGGTTTTTTTTAGTTTTTTTTCTTGAAATATAGGCTGCTGTAATCCTGTTCTCCCTAGGTTATCTCCACAGACACACAGGATTATATGTAGACTTAGATTTCAGGAAATTTGATATTGCTCCCACTTTTTCTTCTGGGATTTGAAGTTTAGGTCAAAACCACTGACAGAGTAAACTACTCACATTTCAATTTGAATTTTCTTCAACAGCGTATTTTTTTCCAGAACAATTTGACAGAGTATCATGATGGCTGACAGATCTCACTGTATTAGAAAAAAAGGATAAAGAAGAGACAATCTAAGATCCCTAGCATTAAAATCTTTACTAATGAAAACTGTGGTTTACGCTAAAAACCCTTACAAAATCAGGAACTTTTTTCAAGAGAAGTCATGTGACATAAGGAGAAAAGCTACATCACTAGTAATGAAGACAATAGGATGTGTTATGAAGTTGGGATTTTTTTTTTAAATTGAAACTAGCGAGTGCTTTTAATTACTTCTGTCATTGGATGGACTTAGTATATGCAGGTTTTGCATTGTAAACCTGTATAAATACGAACAATGGTTATATACTTTTCTATCTGACCTTATGAAGTGGTATTTTTCCAATTTGTTTATATGAACTTCTATTTTTTGTCAATACAGAGTAGAATTACTGATAACTCTGACTTTAAATAGTTCTGGGAGAGTGCATTGTCTTGATTGATTAAATTATTTTGTCATCTTAACTTCACTTGAGCAAACTCCTACAAGCTGAACATTGTAGAGTTGTTCTTTGTCATTTTTTCCGCAACCCCTCAAAACCAGGGAAATGACGCATGGAATTTTCTGAGCATTCAGAAACTTTTCAATTATGTCTGAAACTTGAACAAATAAAATTGCTGTGACACTAACAGATGCTCTTGGCTTTCCTGCCTTCAACAATCTCTACCACAGCAGCTAATTTGGTCCTGGTGTCCTCAGTTTTGTTTGAGGCTTATGTGGTAATTTTTTTCAGAAGAACCCCTCAACATCTTATGTAAGCGGGGGTAACTCAGATTCACTGAGCTGTTGAACAGGGAAGAAATTTCAGTAGTTTGTGATGGAAAGAGAAAACTGTTTCTGAAATCATGTGATTTAACCGCTGGGAACACTTTCATACCTTAACCAATGTTCGTCTCAACATAACCACAGTTTTCTCTCCAAGATTACTTGGCTATTTTATAAATATCATTACATGAGCATGAGAAGGCATATGTAAAAAGGGGAGTTTTTTGGGTTTTTTGTGTTTTTTTTCTGTGGTTATATTTTTATTGAAACTATGTACAGAGGTACAGATCATTTTAATGTATAAACTTGTTACATAATTATGGTGTGGTCAGCAGTATGTGGGGGAGGTATTTTGTCTTATTTGCTTTCTACCTGGATAAGCTGCTGTCTTGTCAGAAGTTGTAATCTTTGCAGAATTTTGAACAGCTTTAACAGATGTCGTCGCTAGTCTTTCAACTTTTTAACAAAATTGATTAAAACATGATTGTTTCAGTCTTATTCCTTCTTTTCAAAAGGCTTTCATGTATCCTACACAAACTTATTCTAATTTTGGGGATAATACAGGGCTTAACAACATTCTCTGATAGGCTACTGAAGCCATTTTTGATAGGAAAATGATGGTATTGGCTGTCTGTTGTAGGTTGGTGTAATTGACATGAATAAATGTAAGTGTCTTAGTATTTCTGACAGGCAGTCATAGGTCAGAAACTATTAGAATCAAATTATCCCTTATTTTGAAGAATAACTTTTTTCTTTTTTAGAGACATGCCATGTCAATACCTTCTTAAAAGTATGACCATGTTTTCAGTCTTCTTTTGTTTTATTTCACTAGAGTGAAAGAAATTTAAATACAGGTAAATAATTTTATTGTGATGGTCAAAGGCTGCTTAAGACAATGATAATCCAGTTCCAAACTGGCAGTATCTGGTATGTCCTCAAAGAGAAACTGGGTATAATTTTAAAAGCCCTTAGGGCAAAAAATTTAAAGACAGAGTTGTTTGTTTCTACCTCCTGAAGCATCAGATGCATTTTATGAAAGAGTCATAAATGAAGGAGAGGACACAGCAGGTAATCAATTTTATGTTGCAGATAACCATGGTAGAGTAGAATTGAGTTTTGGAGAATAGTTATCTGGTTCTAATTACATTTCTTTTTCATTTCAGTGTACATCAGAACTCTAACCTGTGCTGTCCTTGTCTAGTTAAATGTTTAGGCCAGGACTTGGACCTTGAACTTTGCTGTAGTTCCAAATACTGTGTGCAGAAATTCTATTTGGGATTTCTGTAATAAAATGATTTAAAATTTAATAAACCCAGACATTTCCACTGCAGGTCTTGAATCCAAACCCCATTGCAACTATCCTGCTACGGGTAGCTTTTAGAGATTTTTGAGATTATCCAGGTAGCTGTTGAAAGCACCAGGGGTAAGTTACTCTGTGCTGGATAAGTAACAAGCTGAACACATGGATGTCTCACATACTACAGACACTGAATTCAGAGCCATGTGCAACTGTGTTTTATCTAAGCTATGGCCACTGATAAATGGAAAATCTTCTGGTAGGCAAGGTAACACAAAGCACTTTGCTCTCTGAGGAGGACAGCAGCTGACAAACAGCTGCTCTACAGGGAAAATAATTCAATTCGTATAATCATCACTGGCTCAGGAATGGAAATAAAAGAGGAAAACAAAGAGGTGATGAAAGTTAGAATTTGGAAGGATTGACAGGAAGTTGGGTGGCTTTTCTAACACCCACCAGCATGGATGGCACTTGTACATCAGTCTTTTGTTTTATTCATAGTGCTGTTAATTTTTAAAGAACCATTAATATGTTTCATTTATAACAATGAAACGTGCTGTCATTTTTACTCTGAATATATTTCTGGTATCCTTTTTAACTTTAACCTTGATCTGCACGTTCCCCACATGTGGGTATAAATTTGAAACTTATGAAATAGTTGTCTAAGGTATCTGAATATTGCCCAAGTGTTATTGAAATACCTTTGCTCATGAGAAATTCTGTTTGTCTACACCAGCAGAAAAAATTCAGGGAAGGTGTAGAAAGAGAAGGACAAAGGAGACTTGACATAAAAGAGCAAAACAGTGCAAACAAAGGCTGTTGAAGAATCTGACAGCAGAATAAAATGGATGAAACCCTTGAGAGCTCCCTACATACAATTTGCAATGCTGGGGCACATAGAGACAGTCTTTTATATTTTCCATTTTATTTTGCTACACAGAATTTAGATGTTTCTCGACTCTCTTAAGGTTGCCTCCTTGACTCTGATTTTTTTTTTCTTTTTTGAATATACTCATACAAACTAAACATCAGGCTGCATTTCTCAGAAAGAAAACTCTACAGCCCATTCAGTAGCCTTTCATTTGTTCATCTACTTTAGACATTATTATAAATGTCTCTCTCCCATGGATATTTCCAAACATCACCAGCAACTTTAAGGAAACTCCAACAGTTAAACGTGAATAAACGTTGTCATTTTGCAAAAAGAGATAGTTTAATTGAATAGTTTTTACTCTTCTTGAAAGCATATTTCTTAGATATTGTTCTGAACTGGTATAAGAAGAGCCAGTGGCATCATGATACTATAGCTGTCAGCTTACACTGGAAGGCTTGAGCTCATTCTGCCAGCAAACTTTGACCAGCCGTAAGTAGGTGTAAGGTAGACCTGAAATGAGTTAAGAAAGCTGAGACTAACCAGGAATTCTACTTCCTTGCATGGTGTGAGGTTATTGGGAATCTGGAACCATTATTTTGATAGGTACTATTGCTGCACACACAGCATTTTGCCTTTTGAGGAGTGGCAATGTCTTTGTGTTCAGTTTTTCGGTATGGAAGCTTCTAGTCCAGGAAAGGATAAAAACATGATTATCCTGAAAGGCCACCTGAAATGTTGAGACTGCAGAACTTGTGGCCTTAGGACAGATCCAGGTTATCCTCTCAGAGGGAGTTCACATGAGGTAAAATTCACTAGGATAATGACTAAATGTTTAGTTGCTTATTAAATTTACCTTCACCCTGTTCGGTTGCATACATCTTTTACTTTTCTGCTATTTTGTCTGCTTTAAACTCTTGTGATGTACTAGAAAATAGTTTGTGATTTCCTATGGCTATCCATGCAACAAGTGAGAGAAAAAACCCTGTTATTTACTTTCACTTGAAGAGATTAGCAGAGTAGGTGATTGGCAGAATCAGCAACCGAATCAAGGAGTTCAGACATTTAAGAATGGACTTTCACGGGAATTAACAGAAGGAAAAAATGGAGGCGTTTGTAGGAGATGTTACTCCCAGGAGGGCACTGAATGTTTAGCTCTTGCTGTACTGAGGCCAAGGTGAGGCACTAAGGGAACAAAGATCTCCATCTCCTTGATTGCCAGCACTGGAGATAGACATGGGAGATGGCTGCAACTTGACCTTGGGAAGGAAAATTAGGAAGATCACAGAGCAGAAAATATTGCCCTATTCAGAACTGTTGACCCACTGTATGAAATTTCATTATTTTCCTATATTTAAATACTTCAGGATTTGCTTCCTCCTGGAGAAATGGACATGAAAATAATTTTGTTTTCCCTGCTTGGCTAATTGTTTTGTAGGGGATTACATATGGGGGGAAAAGAAAATACATTTTAAGCATACATATGTGTGTGTGTATGTGTATGTGAGACTCAAGGTGCCTGCAGCTTTATTTTATAATGCATCTCTCCTGACCTTCTGTTTAATTAAGAATAGTAGAGGTCAAAATTAAAAGCCACATAAGTACCTTCCCTCTTCTTTAGTACTCCATAGTGTTCTGCAAGAGTCCAATGCAAAAAAAGAACTTCCGACAAAACAAATTAAAAAAATAATAAATCAAAGCAATTCCAAAACAAATATAATCCAAAAAAATTCCCCAAAGAATGTGTATAATGTCTCCTTTATTCTGATTACAGATGTGGATGATGCTTTCTCCTATGAAGAAAATATTAGAGGGAAATAATAAAAGAAGCTCTGTAACTAGGAAGAAAATTCCTAGAGCTTTAATGAAATATCTGCTGGATAAGTGCTTTAATAACATTTTACAGTTGGTTTACTTACTGAGAAACTGAACACTGGAGTGGGGAACAAAGATAATCAGACTAAAATACTGCTTTCTTTCAAATTTTGGACAAAATTTGTCCATGTAAAAAAAGTAAAAAAGAACATCCGTAAACAAAAATTTTTACCTTGCAAAGAAAGAAAAAGAAAGAACTGCCTTTGGTAAAAAACACTGCATCTTTACTTTCTCTATTTTAGCATAAGTTGTGAGTGACCATCCAGGGTGGGAGTGCTCTGCATGTGACTTCTTCCTAAGGGTAGTTCAACACCCAGTTCACAACCTTCAGTTTCATTTTATGCTCTGAAATTATTTTTTGCTTAGCTAGTCTTGAAACTTTTCCATTTTGTATACATAAATCTGCTTTAATTAGCTTCCCTTCTCAGTCAATAGAATCACCACATTTCACATATAATCATGACCTCTAAGCTCTGCCTCAAGCCTCTTTAAAAACCAGCCGTACTCCAGAGGAGCTGGGTGAAACCACCCACTTGCTGGGTGGCTGCACAGCAGTGCTGACTTGGTATTTGCATTTGGCTGTCATTCAGGAGGCTGTGTTTTGAGGAACCTGAACTCTTGCAACCTCGTGAATCAGATGGATAAGTGATTGAGGTGGATGCGCTCATTCACACGAGCTCCTTCTGCATTCAGCTCAGTGGGAACATCGTGCCTTGGAGTTTGCTTTTTGGGATAAATAGATTAGCTGGTTCACAGCCAAGAGCTGTGACCTTGTGTAGTACATACAACCAAGATTTTCTTCTGATGAAACCCTGAAATGCTGTATTTGGTATTTGAATTATTTCTCAAGTCTTAGATACAAGATCTCACTGTTTAAGGGATTTATGTTCTATTTGGTAGTCTGCTCTTGCTGTCACATTAAATAGCTAAAGCTAGGAATCCAATTCTTGCCTAAGCACTGAGAAGGTGGCCTGTTTACAGGGCTGCAGAGGGCACAGATCTTTCCTTAAATTCAATAGGGAACTGTTAGTGTTCAACACCTAAAGTTGTGTCCATCTGCTGAATTCCTGGAAGACACCTTTAGACTCGTACCATTGCACAAACACAGCCTGAGATAACATGGTTGTTGGTGTTTCTGGGATTGTAAAATAAAACTGTAAAAATGAAATATGCTGGATTAACTTTCCTTTACTGGTATTGATTAACGTCTTTTTTTTTTTTCAGAGGCTCAGTGAAATCTAACAGTTCTGTTGTTGATATCTCTGAAGTTATTTCCCTGCATTCAGCCATTTAGCTAGGACATTGTATATGAGTATCTGCTTTTCAGAATAAACTGGATAGTTTATTTAGTGAGCATTCATACACACTGCATAGTATTTAGGAAGAATTTTGGATTTTTCTTTCTTCTCTTAGACCAATCTCTTACTTTGAATGACAGCTGGCCATTCAGGTTGCCTTTAAAAGAAAGTAAAATTTCCCTTTTCACAATAATTTTTTGGTATATTTAGTGTATAAACAGGAGAGATATTTTAAAATATTGCTGTTCTGAAAGTTGGTTTGATGTTGTCTCAAAAGAATAAACCACAACAACCATTTGTGAGTAGTAAGAGTTTGCTATGGACTGGTGATGCTGAGAACTTAAAGGACAAAGTCAGAAAACTCTTTCTGGTTTCTCCTTCTTACATGGGAGCAAAGTGGTGTTTAAGTAATGCAGTTGGTCACCTTCCTCCTTGTTTCTGCTTGATCTTATTCTAAGTGCTGAGTTGAGTATCAGTAACAGAAACATGTATTTGGGGTTATCTATGATGACAAATATTAAATTAGGAGCAGAGTAATTTCTCCACAGTTTGAACTAAACTAAAACCTACAGTAAAATTAAACTATTATATTGATATGTGGTGCATAATCAGAATGGTATAAATTTCACCTTTTGTGTTTCAAAAGATCTTAATAAATGTGAACAATCAAGCCAATATTTTACAACCTGTTGTGCAGAAGTTGGAAAGGGTATTAGACAATTTTAAGAAATTCTAATTTCAGAGTATATTTAAAGAGAAAGAAGGGCAGCAGACTGGAATCTAGGCACAGCAATCTGTACAGGAGCTTTTAGGGCTCCTGAGTGTATTCTGTGATTGTGTCTGCCAAAACCTAACCACTAGGGTGCAGATACGCAGCACAAACCACAGTGGGGAACACGTGCAAACGTGTCTTACCACTTCAAAAAGTGTTGCTTTCCTTAGATGCAACTAACACTTTGACAATATTTCACCCTCTGCAAGTATTTGTTAGTTCTCTGAATCCAAAACCTTCGGGCTTTCATTCTTTATGTTAATATTTGGAAAGCTTTCTGTTGTGTTCTGTACTTACTAACAAATTTCTAGAGTCCTCTTATTAATGCAATGATATAGGAAATCCTTTAAAACATCCATGCTTAAAGCAAAGGCATGAAAAACCAAGTGCATTGAATGTGACCTTGTAGTTAAAACTGCTGTGTGACAATCCTGGTGTTACCAAGTCATGCTTGAGGCAGGACTGTTGTGTGTAACAGCATGAGTTGACAAGGGGGAATGGCTTCAAACTGGCAGAGAGGAGGTTTAGATTAGATATGAAGAAGAATTTCTTTACTGTGAGGGTGGTGAGGCCCTGGCACAGGTTGCCCAGAGAAGCTGTGGGTGCTCCATCCCTGGAAGTGCTCAAGGCCAGGCTGGATGGGCTCTGAGCCATCTGGTCTGATGGAAGGTATCCCTGCCCACGGCAAAGGATTGAAACCAAATAATCTTGAAGGTCCCTTCCAAACAGGGCCATTCCATGACTCTATAAGGAAGGCGATGCTGTTGCAGCTTTACTGGTAGAAGCTGGTCTAAGGATTTGTAAAATGGTCATTAGAGGCAGGAACTGATAACTCACAAAACTCCCACCTACAGCCACAATTTTGCTCTGAATCACTGTTTCATACTAACAACATTTTCCTTTTTCTCATTAATACTAAAGCAAAAGAACTTTCTTTACTGTGGTACTTTAAAGATGAGGACATTTTATTTTGTGATGAAGAGCCATTATGGGTGCTATAGAATTAGCTGGCTATTTTGTGCATTGACAAGTTCACAGATAGGAAACACATCTTTGCCATTTGTAATTTTATTAGAGGTAATAAACACTGTCACTGATGTCCAGCACAACTTCCTCTACTATACATTTCTAGTATAAATAGGGCAATTGGTCTGCACTGTGGATGTGAAATAAATGTCCGGCCTTGAGATAAGAATACATATTTTCCTCAAATACTAATCCTTTCTATCAGATTAATATTCTCTTTAGCAGTAAATTTCCCAAGCTGTTCCATTTTCCTTTTCATCCTGCGACACATCAGTTTCTATTTTAATGCATTCTTATTCCTTCTTCTTAAAAAAAGTTTTCATTTTTACAGACCACATTTGCTGCAATGCTCTTTTCAGCTCCAGCTCACGCACACTGAACCCAAAAAGAGCCTGCATGCTGTTCCATAGACAACCTGCCTTCATTGGACCTCTGGGTGCCATGCAGCCCTGAGTTTTCTCCTCACATGCTTTCTGTGAGGCTTTCTGCCACCTTGTTTTCTTGTCTTTTTAATGACATACAGCATTTGAAGCAGGAAAAATAAGAATTTTATAACTTCTCAAGGCCTGGTAACACTGCACACCTGCTGGCTAAAGAAATACCCTAGAAAGCTAAGACATCCCTTTTCATCCATTTTACCCCTTTTGCTCTCTCTGATTTGGACATGAAGCTTTTCTAAGTTATCTTTCAGCATGTTTGCTACGTGCTGTTTGTTTGTTCCTTGAGTGGGTCCGCTTAGAAAACCTAGCTTTTAATTTCCTTTCCTCTGTCTGAGAAAGGATCAGTCATCCAAAAGTTTTCTTTTCAGTGGTAATGTCTGGTGGTTTTTGTTTGTTCCTTTGTTTAAGTGGGAAGTTTTTTTTGGTTGGTTGGTTTTGTGGAGGATTTTTTCCCTTTTTCTCTTTCTGGTCTTCTTGTGATCAGCAGGTTGACGGAGGGGATTCTCCCCCTCTGCTTTTGTGAGAGCCCACCTGCAGGGCTGCATCCAGCTCTGGGCTCCCAGCACAGCAAGGACAGGGACCTGCTGGAGCCAGCCC
>JAXCLO010000001.1:12575165-12592986 GCA_035583995.1 Arremon aurantiirostris | reverse complement strand
TTTTAATGTAATATATATCATAAAATAATAAATCAAGCCTGCTGAAACATGGAGTCAGATCCTCATCTCTTCCCTCAACCTGAGACCCTGTGAACACATCACAGTGACCTGCTGGTCCCTCCAGGAGTGCCCCCAGGTACCTTGTTGAGCTCATCCTCCAGCAGGCAGGCGTCCAGGCCCAGCTCTTTGAAGTGCCCCTCCTTCACCGTCATGATCACCTTGTACATCTCGTTGTAGTCCTTGGCAGTGAGGTGGGAGAAGTTCACGTGGGGTGGGATGAGGTCGTGGCTCAGCACATTGGTGTTCAGGTAGCCCAAGATCTTCTCAGCGTTCCTAAGGGAGAGCAGAACCTCTCAGGTGGTGCAGGGCACCTGAGACATGCTGGATTCACACCTCAGCTGCAGATTGAGCCCATCTTGGGGCTGGATTTTAGCTTGGAGGAGCTCAATGTCCAACTCCCCCAGCTACAGAGGTGCATCCCTGCAAATCCAGGTCTTGACCATCAGGAACTTGCGCCCACCAAACCCCAGGATCATCAAGCTCCAGACCCACCACAACTGGTAGCATCAAAGACCCACCCCAAACAGAGAAAAAGCAAATCTTACTCCACCACGCATTTCTCATTCATGATGTTGGCCTTGAAGCCCAGCACAGCGAACACAACCAGGGTGGCCAGCACGGACGTGAAGAAGTTGATGAAGGAGACGAGGGTGGCATCGAAGTGGCAGTTGTTGTCCTGCTTGTTGTAGCTGGAGAAGGCAATGACCCCCCCAAAACCCAGGCCCAGGGCAAAGAAAACCTGTGTGGCTGCTTCACGCCACACCTGGGGGTCCAGCATCTTGTCCAGCTTGGAGGGAAGACAGAAGAAGGAGTTAGGTGGCCCCACAGCCCATCCCAGAGCTACATTAAAAGGGCTGAGGTGGTTTTGGGGCTGCTTTGGTGGGGTGGTGGAAGGAAATGATCTCTAAGGCTCCTTCCTACCTAAACCCTTCTGTGATTCCATGATCTGCTGTGCTCAGGTCTGGCTTTACCCAGCACTCATAGGTCCTTCTCATTGTGGGAATCCACAAAATCAGAGGGGTTTGGGAGAGCTGCAAAAGGCCTCAGAGACAGCAGAACTGTGATTGGAGCTAAGCAGCAGCCATAAGATTGGTCAGCAGAAAAGTTATTTAAAAAGTAGAAAAACAAGGACAAATAGAACAATGGTCTGTGTATTAACGCTTGTGTAGAATAACTCCCTAAGATACACAAAAGTTTATCTAGCAAGATATTAGGGAGTTCTAAGCTTAATAATGGAGCTCTGTGCACTGTGTTTTAAGGCTTACAAGCAGGTATTGTGTTTGAAATAAGCAAGCATTTTTTTAACCAAAGGTATGTGTGCTTACAGTGATTGGATAGAACTACTGTCAATATAGAATATATACCATACAGATATAAATACTGTCAATGTGCTTTTGCTTTGTGTGATTGGTCAAAAAACTTATAAAGTGAGTTGTAACATTAAGTTCTTCATCTGCTGCCTGGGATGTGAGCTGGTGGCATCTTCCCATTGTCATAACCATGTAATGAGACTGATGCTGGAAAATAAAACAGCTCAAGGCACTTTCCTAGCAGTCCTGTTCTGTTTGTGATTTGTACATAACCCCCAGCCAGCGATAAGGGGCATGTCCACAGAAGGGCAACAGAGGTAGAATAGGGTCTGGAGCACAAGGCTGGTGAGGAGCAGCTGGCATTGTTTAACCTGGAGAAAAGGAGGCTCAGGAGGGACCTTATCTCTCTCTATAAGTCTCTGAAAGGAATTGTAGCCAGATGGGGGTCAGGCTGTTCCCCCTGGCAACAACAACAGGACAAGAGGAAACAGCCTCACATTGTTCCAGGAGAGATTCAGATTGCATATCAGGAAGAATTTGTTCATGGAAAGGGTTGTCAAGCACTAGAATGGGCTGCCCAGGCAGGTGGTGGAGTCACCATCCCTGGAGGTGTTGAAGAAATGACTGAATGTGGCACTCAGTCTCATGTCCAGTTAGCAACCTTGACCATCAGTCAAAGGTTGGTCTTGATGGTCTTGGAGGTCTTTTCCAACCTGTGATTCTGTATAAAAGCTAAATGTGGGTGTGTTAGCAGGAACAGGCAGGATGCAGGCACAAGCGCTGATGAAATACCAAGAATAAATTCATTTTCATTGCCTTACCAAGAGGGTCTTCCCTGAAGCAGTGGCTGGGCAGTGCACACAAGTGTGAGCCCGCTCACACGGACACCACAGAGCTCTTGCTGGAGGATGAGTGACCCTGCTGCTTTCACCTGTGTATGAGGGGTTCCTGCAGGTGTGATTTACCACTCTGCTTTGATCTTTCCCACAGCAGGGCAGAAACCTCAAGCATGTTCCATGGGGTGCCTCCAAGTCTATCACATGTTATCTAAACTGGGATTTCGTTCTTGTTCCACAGACAAGGCCAAATAAACATTTGTATGATCTGTGTATTTCTCAAAACCCGGTCTGCAAGTCACTCAAGGATGTTTACAATCCTCTTCACCAATATTCCATTATTTTCCCCCTCAACTTGTGACAAGAACTGTATCATGTAATATAGAACACATAAAAATGGCGTGTTTTTTGCTATTAGTGGAAGATCTAAAGCACCCATAACTTTCCCTGAGCACCTGCATTTGCCTGATCACCTTGCACAGTGCCAGAGGCATGTCATAAAGGTTGAGAAATAATAACTTTAAGTTAACTAGAATGTGTGTCTCTAGGAGACAAAAAGAAACTGAAGAAGATTTAGGGAAATGCATTTTGTACTTTGCTATCGGCATCGTGCTGTTTTACATCAACATATACATTCAGCATTTTCTCCATTTAATTACAAACTTACCTCATAATGTTCTTTCAATTCAGTGGCAAAGTTTTAAAAAAAAAGGATTAAAACTTCACCTTTGAAGTCTGTTGATTTTGTTTCCTCTTCTATTTGATCTAAAAATATATTAAATCTCCATAAATTATTTCAAGTTTTTTAAAATAATGATTTTTACTATGCAAAAATGTCTTAAAATTAGTGAGATTTTATCATGCTTCTGAACTTTAGCCGGAGAGGTAATAGCTAAATTCAAGGTCTTGTATTCCCTCCATGTAGCTAGATATGCAAATATTTTAATGACATCATGATATAATTTTAATTAATCAATTAAAAATTTAAACAATACTGTAATTTTCTATTTTCTCTTTTTTTTCCCCTTGAATTCTTTGAAAACAAACAAGTTTTTAAAACAAATAAATTAATTCTTCAGATGTCTAAGCTGTCATTCTTTTAGATCTGACTGCTACCTTTCTATCTTGCTTTCTATATATCTTTGAGACCAACCAGAAATGTTGTGGAGTCTCCACGGTTGGAGACATTCAAAATCTATCTGATATAGTCTGGGAAACTGGCTCCAGGTGGCTGTTCTTGACCAGAGTGTTGTGCCCTGTGATCCCCAGCACTCCCCTCTAAACCTTAGCACTCTGTGATGGTTCACTGTTACAGTATTTGGAGTCATAAGGACTACTTATGCTTCCATTCTTTGGACATTTCCAAACCATTTCATCTAACTTTTCCATAACAGAAATTTAGCAATGGATATGCTCCTGCATCTTTTATATATGTACAGTTTTATTACCTGTTCTATCCATTTTTTGGTTTATATAGATATTTAGTACAAAGGTTTGTCTGAAGAACTTCTGCAGTTCAAAAGTTATGCAACTTGTTCATAAGAGATACTCTACTAATTTTTTCTTCTTTCTTCCTTTGGATTATTTTCCATCATTATGGTGCTCTGTAGATAACAAAATGCTGAGTGTTTATTTAGAGAAGATTTGTTACAAAACATTTATGACAAATGGAATTTTTGCAATATTCAAAATTATGACTGCCTCCTTAGAGATGCACCTTGTGCTTTCTAGAAGTGCAGAAACTGGAAGAAAGTTTAGCCTTCAATAACTAAGTATTTACAGTTCTGACTTCTGTTCCAAGGTTTTACACACTATTTCCTTCAAGTCTGGTTCTCTCAATGAAGTCAACAAGTAAGAATAGTGGCACATTTTGCTTTTTTTAATAATAATACATTGGTTTTGGCTTGAGAGTGGAAAAAATATGCTGGTTTAACATTGACTTGCTTTCTTGCTGCATGCATGCAGGTGGAAAGGAGGTTGTAGTTCCACACTGCTCAAATCCTTAATGCAAAATTTATTTTTATTGGCATGATACTAAATAATTTTTTCCACAAGGCAAACTGTCTTTGTCTTCAATGGTATTTGGTTATGTGATCTCCCTGCCTTTATCTCTGCCCACATCCCACTGAGTGGTGAAGGGACTGACTGGCTGAGTGGATATTTACCTGCTAGCCAAGGTTAACCCACCAGAGGAACTTACTTCATTCATGTTTCACAGAAAACCATTCTCCTCTGTGCACTTTCTGCAAGAATAACAAGATTTTTCAGAATCATACAGGTTGATAATGATTAGCATTTTGCACTTCAATATATCTTCCTAGGACTCTTCAAAACATGTTCAGTATGTCCTTTGCTCACACCTGTACATTCTTTTCTTACCTTCTTTTTCTCTTAGATTTCCTTTGTTGTAATATCAATTTATTATGAATATTTCCTGCAAGTGACATTAAGGTTCTGCTGAGCTGCTCAATACATTTTGGCTCATCTTCCTTCTGTGGCATTGTAACAATTAATGTTGATATGTTTTTGTTTTCAAGGAATTATTGCAGATGCTTGGTCACTTCTCCAGTCAGATTCTGCCTGATATTCTGCCTTGGCCATGAAGTTTCCTACAGAGATTTTTGTTTTCTATTTAGTGAAAGGTCACAGCTAATTAGTGAAACTTTGGGCAATTCCAAGAGTACTTAAGTTTAACCCTGAGTTTTGTTCTGTCCAGACTGACCAGGAAATGTTCTTATCATCTTTTCAGTTTATCCTCATCAATTTTTAACATAAGTCCTCCTTAATCCTCTCACACAAAGATTACTTGACTACACTTCTTAAAAGGTTTTTGAGGATTTGGTAGACAGTTCTAAAATAGATTTCTTCCTTTCTTTCTTTTTTTATATCTGCTTTCTTGACTTAATTGCTGATACATATTCCTTGTGCATGTCTTCATTTTTTAATCAGGTCTTTCATATTCTTAACATTATGACATGCATTATTTCTGTTGAAAGAATGCAAAGACTGTTGTAAGGAAATGTAGGACCAAACCAAGGCACCATTTTCCTAACAATGGCTAGTAAATGTTTTCTGGAAGAGTAAGTAGAGGGATCTTCACTCCAGTATTGTAATTCAGCCATCAACAATTTGGGAATTCAGGTGATCCAACTGTCACAATTATAATAGCTACTGGAAGACTTAAATACACAAATTCACCTAAATCTGCTCTGAACATACACATTCCTTTGTTCTCCATCAGATCTGGTGGCAGTGTTTTCTGCAGTTGAATTCCACCTTGCATCAGAAAGGCGTTCAGAGGCTGCCAGGTGGTTTCAGTGGCTGTCTCAGAGAAACAGCCCCTGCCTCCCTACTCATATTCCTGCCCTGGCTATGTTGTAGGTGGCCTTCCTGCCCTGTGGCTGTAGTATCTGTATTTCCTGGATTTGGGTTGTTATCTTGCCTTTGCCCTGCTGCTTGCTGGATCCACAGGTGTCCCTGCTGGCCTGGCTCTGGTGCGGTGGAAGCACTGCCACATGGTTGCCATTTTTACCTTCCTTCAAGGATCCAAATTTACCTTCCTTCAAGGGGCACCCTGCTCTTGCCTCCTCTGAGAGAGTGTGCAATTATAATTCAACACAATGGTGTGCATTATTTCATATTTATTGCCATCTAATATTTCTTTCCAAGTCATTTGGGAGGAGAATACTCCGCTCATTCTAATGGCAATTAAGAGGCTGCCTCTTGCTGATCATCATTTTTGAATTGCTGTTGTAGAACAAGCTGTCAACAGGCATGTGGCAGGGTCTGGATTTGTGTACAAGGCAGGCAGCAATTTCACAGAAAAGCAGCCTGCAGAAACAGTCCTCTTTCTTGAGTGCCAGGGGTAGGCTGAGTTATCAGGTTTTAACTCAATTTTAATGTGAAGTCAGCTTTTTTTTCCCCATCAACCTTAATATTCTCCATTAGGAAAACACACAAAGACAAATATGTGCCTTTTTGGGATGGAGCAAGAGAAAGGTAACAGATACTATTTTCTTAATTTAATAGGAATTTTTAAAGTATATGAGACACCACAGCAATGATAGTAAGTGATAATAAGGCCTAATGTGCAATTAAATGGGAAGAACTAGGTTATGTATCCCCATGAAACTCTTGGGAATAAAGGGAAGGAACAGTTTTAGTGTTAGATAAGAAGTGGGGAAATTAAGTAGTATAAGGAATAAAACAGTGTAAATTCTTCAAATGGGTAAAAGACTATTGCTAAAGCCCATCTATCTTAAAGCTGATAGCAGTGTCAGGGAGGATGGGAGGGGCAGAGAAAAAGTGGGACTTAAACTCCACAAAATAAAAGATCTTTAATTTTTAAACATCTGAACGGTGGTGGCATAAAAGAGAGAGAAAAGCGAACCATAATTTTGATTGTGACACTTGCAAAACCAGAACAGAAACTGCAAACTGTGTTCATTATTTTCACTTTTTAATTTGTATTGTGCTCCCCCCCATTCCCCCTCCTTCACTAGCTCCACATATTTTTTTCTCCTAGCTTTTTGGATAGTGACTAACTTTTGGATAGTGAAAGAAAGCCTTATATCCCTGTGCCAACTGTTCCCTAGTGTCTCTTCCCCAGTCCCTCGTTTTCTTTACATGGCAGCTACAATCTGTCTGCTTTAAAGGGTTTAACTAGCACAACCCAAGCAGCCATATTTACCCCTTTTAAAAATATTAAATATGGATGCAGATTTTCATTTTCAATACCGCATCCAAAATAATCACAGGAGACTTAAATGGAAGCATAGATGCTTGTGTCTTAATACCAAGTACCAAAGTTTGTCTGTGATGAGTATCCCTGGAATCATAATGATAACCTGACGCTTTTAGGAGAGCTAGAGAGACAGTCTTTTAAAGTAATTGTCTGCTGTCAGCTCAGGACATTTCAATCATCATAAGCCCAAATGCCTCATTTCTCATACACAGAAGCAGGAGAAAATGCAGTCTGGAAGGGATGAATGATATTACATTAATTCTGGTAATGCAATGGGACAAAGATAACCCTGGGAAGCTTAGAGTATATGCTTCTGGCTCTTAAGTTCTATTGTTTGATGTTTAAGGAGTTAATAAGTCAAAGGTAATTGGAAAAAAAAAGGTGAAAATATAAAGAGACCATGAGATAAAATTACAAAGACGAAAAAAAGAAGGAAACAATAAATTTTAAAATCTTACTCGAATCCTGCTGTCATTTTCTTTCCTTCAGCAGTTTTGTTAAATGAGTGGTTAATGCTCATGCACTTTGCATGCTGTCCAGAAAAAAATGGCCATAGTGGAGAAGTTGTTCTAGAACAGGCTGTAAGACTGCACTCCCTCTATTTTGATAAAATTGGTCACGAAATTTTATTAGCACTCCTCAGGTAGGTAGATGTTTCTCCTATCACTAGTGTTTCAAACTGTTTTTCTTATTTTAAAAATGAAGTTTGATGAGGTTAAGCAAGTACAGCTTAATAAAAATTATAATATGTTAAAAAAGTAAGTGTCTAAAAAATCCAATCTGCCATCTGAGTCTGTTAAAGCAGCAAGAGGCCTAATGGCATTAAAATCTTATCAACATATTTATTTTTTTAAAAATCTGATAATATTTTCTAAAATACTTGAAAGGAAAAAAAGAAATTACTTTTTTTTTTCTTTAACTTGGTCTTCAGATATCTTAAAAGATTAGTTGAATAAGTTCTAGCTGGTGGTTAGCAAAATGTCAAGGTTTGTCAAAAATAATAATTGAGTGTTTTAATCCTTCTCAAGACATTTTGTGGCATGGTAGGAGTAATCTATGATCTCTTAGGCCCTAGTGTAATGGATTAGTAATTATTTTCAAATATAAATAAGAACACTGAGAGGAAGTCTTGATGGTCTTGATGAAGCAGTGCTGTTTCTCTGGACACTGAACTGAGCATTCAGTATCCATTGTAGCCAGAAAGAAACTATTCCAAGCATGACCTGCATAAATTTCAATTGTGCAGCTATGGTAAATAAATATATCAGATATGATAAACACATGTTGGGTTTTATGATCTTTTCTGGGTGTTTGTGACAGATTTGTGACAGAATTGAGGCAAATATTATATAGATATTTCAGAAGTGGTAGATGTCCTGTTGCACATTTTAAACACATAAATATCCTCTGTTTTGTTCCTGTCTATTAATGAGGCTCATTTTTTATACCCCATTCAGTAGGACTAAAATATAGTTACTGTTTATGAGCATGTCTGTTTACAGTGACAATTGTAAATCACAATTACTTGAATTTGTGTGGGGAGTGCTCCTCAGAGCTTTAATATAAACAAATATGAGAAAGCAAATGTTACCTTTCTTTCATGGGTGTGATACCAAAAATACAAAATGTATGACTTCATAAACCTAAAATTGAAGTTTGACAAAAAATAAAAAGGGCAAAGACATGAATGCAAACCAATCCTTCAGGCAGGAAAAAATTTCTTCAACACATAACTATTCCATCTTTCTCAATGTAGAATATAATCTTTGACTACATTTCCTCAGTTATATAAAAATATCATTAAAGTAAAGCTTTTCTGTTGTTGGAACAAATAAGGACATTCAACTCACTCAATAGCACTTCCATGACAGTGGTGCATGACAAGAATTCACGTATATATTAAAGTGAGATATTTGAAACATCCAGAACTTCAGGATAAGGCAGAAAGGAGAATGAGATCATGAGCCTCCATACAGTAGCTCCGGATCCTATTTTGATGATTCTTTAATAAACTTGAGAAAGGCTGTAACACTGTGGTAATTAAATTAAAAGTTAGTCCCTTTCATTCCAAATGATTAATGGATGCAACTCACCCCACAATGTCATAAACATGTCACCCCACAGCCACAAACATTGTGGAATTTTGACCAGTTTATATAGATATGAAAATACTTACTTCCCTGATATTATTCATCATTCAATGCTAGGAATAAAGCAAGTCCAATGTTTACACATTGCATATCAATGCACTTATCTTTAGGAGCCAGATTTGGTGCAGTTTCAAACCATAAAAGCAGAGTTTGCAATGTATTTACAGCTTTTTGCAAGTGGTCTTTTGGTCTTTCTTGCCTCTTACTTTCTTAATTTCTAACAAGCTTCAGAGAATGCTTGTTTAACATCTATGTCTTTTTTATCAGATTCAATTAATAGGAGAGAATTCAAAACAGTAATGTCTAGGTGAAAGACATCTAATATCTTATTTATTTTCCTCTTCTCCTCTAAACTGTGTCAGTTTCCCCAGTCGCTTCTGATAGATTTCCTTTTCCGCTGCTGCATCCCAAAAGAGCAAATCACAAGGCCATCAGCACAACTTGTGGTACTTATCAGCACTGTCTAACATAACCTGTATCATCCATCTCAGCTGAGATACTCCTTCTTTAATTCTGATTTTCATTATAAAGAGTCATGCTCTTTATTACAGGTGCTTTTCAAAACAAATGTGATGTTGTTACTGTACAGGTCTTTTCATAAGCTTTGGAGGGTCAGATTTGATAATCTGCAAAATACTTTGGTCTCTATGTTTATGAATATGTTTCCTATTCAATTCTCAACTTATATTCAGAACATTTATAAGGCCACATGGGCTCTTGAATTATCTTCTCTGAACTCCTGTGATCCTATTCCACAGACAGTAACTTTTGGTGGAAAATAGAACTCAAGGAGGCCAAAGAATTTTCAAAGCTAAAAATAGCTGCAGATATTATTTTTTTTTATTTTGAATACTTTAAAAATAAAGTATTTAGACTTTTAATTTAAAAAAAAATATAAAAAGAGAACAAGACCATTAATCAAAATAAAACAAAAAGAAATGGGTTTATATAACACAGAATGTTTTATAATGGCTTGAATTGTCCCAAATCAACATTTCTACAGATGGAGGGAAGGATGAAGGAGATAGAAAAACTGTTTAGTTTCTGACAGAAATTCAAGTCAAATTATAGTCAGTTAAACTTTATCTCATTTAACTTAGCTAACTGATAGATTAAAAGCTGATCAATGTTTGATTACTCTTGAGGAAGATGTAGTTTGCCTATTGTATATTTAGGATGTCAAAGAAACACTCACAGCTTCCTTCTGGTTTGTTATAGACTCTTCTTCCTCCCTGAAGTGAAATTTGTACCATTTTAATGTATGTGTGTGTTTGTGTGTGCAACCAACATAAATATAGTAACTCAACATAGATAGTTTCTGGGATAACTTGTGCTGATATACAGCATTGAAACTTTTTACCAGTCATAACAGCACTTTTATCTCTTAAAAGTGTATTTTGTTCTTGCTCATTTCATCTTAGCACATTTGTCATGTGTTAGGGATCATTTCAGCCAAAGATTTTGCTTAGTATCCCATTTCCTCTTTACAGGTGTAATTCCTGTTTTGCTTTAGCATATATCTGGCCAAAACAATAGGACCCTTAAGGCTTTCTCTAGAAATATAACTGTTAGCTACACCTTACTTAAATCTTACCTCAGTAAATTCCTATGGAATCTTCATTTAATACTACTCAAACTAATCAAAAATTGAGTCAGAATTTTGATTTTTCATTACCCCATTGTCTATCTCTTCTCCTGAACCCAAAATACCAGGAAAGAAGACGTGATGTGGTTCTGATTCCTGTGTTATCTGAGATGACACAAGGGGACAGAAACAAACTGTGGTCAAGTATTTCGTCAGGTTTCCAGATATATAATAAGTATTATAGTCCCAGAGGAACTTGACAGACCAAATGCTTCATATTAGGGACTGGTAAAGCACATAAAAATGGCATTTTCTTCTTTCTTTACACTTTGCTTTTCCACCTGCTGTTCTTAAAAGACTAAGCACTTGGCCCTCTAAATAAGCTTCTCAGCTGCTATTTTTCTGGTTAACCCCCTGACTATATCAAACTCTCCAGCTCTCAGATTGCCAGGATGACTAAACTTTTGTCTAAATTTTTAGCATCCTTGCTTTAAAGGGCAGTTATGGTTAAACCCTGAAGGCAGCTAAGCCCCACCCAGCCACTCACTGGGGAAGAGACATGTTGGGTAAAAGGAAGAAAACTCATGGGTGGGGATAAAGACAGTTTAATAGGAAAAACAAAGACCATGCACAATATTAACAGAAGGAATTCATTCTCTGTTTCCCCTGGTTAACAGCTCTTCAGCCATTCCCAGGAGAGCAGGGTTTCATTATATAAACTTGGGAAGACAGAGAGCATCACTCTGAGCATCTCTCTTTCCTTCTTTTCCCCCCTTCTATTTTATATTCTGGGCATGATGCTATGTGTCTTGGAACATCCCTTTGGTCAGTTGGGGTCGACTGTCCCAGCTGTATCCCCTCCCAATGCCTTGTGCACTCCTGTTGCCACATTTTATCACAGTACAATCTGGTTTTACAGGGCAATCAATTTGGCTACCCAGACGGGTCCATAAAACCAGCCTCTGGAATGGAAGACAAGAACCTCAACCAGTTACATTCCATCCTAAGCTGTGGGCATATCACTGGCCCAGGATCTGGGGGGAATAAAAGATCAGACCAATGAGCTTCTAGACCCAGGAGTTTTGAACTCCTTGTATAAGAAGGCTCTCAACAGTAAAACACCCTATTTGTGACGTGGAGATTTGGGGTGTCTGTGTCGTCCCTGTCTCTGACCACTGACCCTACAGAACATGTGGATTTTAATGTAATGCACCCCCAGCCCTGTTCTATTCACAGGTAGAGCAGTCTGAGAGACAGAAATGGCTTTGGCTTTGTGCAAACACTGCTCAGTGATAATGGAAACATCCCTGTGCTATCATCACTGTTTCCGTATCAGTCCAAAACACAGCCCCGTACCAGGTACTATGGACAAAATCATCTTTCCCAGCCAAAACCAATACAACAACATACTACTAAATGCCAAAGGAGCATTTTTACTATTGTTCTATCAATTAAGCACAGTTTACTGACAAGGAATTTGTCATCGACAAGGAATTTTTAACTTTCTTTGTTCATTTTTTTTCTAAAAATGTAACATGTCCAATTGTATTTCCAATGTTCATGTATCTTTTTCTGTGTTCAGTAAATGATCTAATATTATATCTTTCTCAAGGAGAAAAACCAAAACTTACAAGACAAATTTTGAAGAGAAGTAGCAGCTGATGACAGCTACCATACGTGTTCTTTAATTGACAAAGAAGTTTCTTTGCTCATCATTGGGAGAAACATTCATAGAGTGACAGTAATTCACACAAGTACACTCACAAACATAGAACTCCCAGTTAATTCTTAACATAATTCATTATTCTGCACTTAATTTCATGTGCTCTGAATCTTTTGAAATCCATGCTTAAATTGAAAATTATGTTGATAAGGTGTAATTTAAGGGAACAGGTTATATTTACATTTTGTTTACTACTATTATTTAAATAGGTATGTCAATTATGAAGGTTAGAAGTACATTTTTCCTTTTCCTCACTAAATTTCACAAATATTATGTGACACAGATAAGAAACTGAAAGTACTTGTCAGGTGGTGTGTATTGGAAAAACAGCAGTGAAATCCAATTGTATCTTTTGGTTTTCATTCCATTATTTTTCTTGTCACTTTTACAGTCTAAACTGTGTTTTTTTTCCTTTCACTGGAGTGAAATCTTGCAGTTGTTCCAGCAGCCTGTAATTCTTGAACACCTGCCTATCGAAAGCAATTGTTTGCCTCCTCAAGGTGATGAGTATTTTAGGAATCTGTGCTTTATCCCTTGGGATAAATGTGACTAGTGGCTTAGTGACTGACAGCTGTCTTGACAATATATTTAACATTAGGGAAAACAACTCCAGATTTTAAAATATCAATATTTATGAGTCTCTATCATACCTGAGGTGTTACAATTATAAGAATGAACATGACAAGCTTAGCATTTTGTGCATGATCCCATGGGTTGCTGTGGCATGTGCTTTCTTTTCCTGCTGACTTTCCTCAGGAAACTTTGCGGGTTTAATAGCTGTTTATGAATTTATTCATCTGCCTAGGATTATTTTAATCCTGAGCCTTTTCTGACTTCCTTCCTCCAGCATATTGAGCTAGTTTGCAGGCTTCTTAGCAGGGCAGAGTAAACCCATTAAATTCTTTTGTCTGGCAGTGTCCCAGAACATTCCTAAAGCACTGACACCAGATGACTGCCAGAAAACAAACCTGCTGCCTGCTAGGGATGTTGTTACCTTGGTGGATCCCAGCAGTGGTTCTCCTGAGCACTTCACTGATAACAGCTCTGACTGTAATTTAATAATTTTAAGCCTTCCCTGAGTGATATATGAATAACATGTCTAGGATGAGTGCCTGTGTTTGAAGTTAATGTAATTAAAAAGACCAGTAACAGTATTCAGAAGAACCTTGACTGCACTGTCATGAGTAGCTCACAGACTCACTTACTATTGTTGGAAAATAAAACAGGAATAAAAATAACAGAAGAAAGTAGCATAAAGTGCCATAGCAGATGGGAATTCTGAACGTTCTCATCTAAAACCTTTATGTGCCTCCAGTCCCACGTATGGACCAGCAAACCTTTGTTTCCACAGCTCCTTCAGGCTTAATCCAATAATGATGACCTGAGCTCCTGCCTGACTTATAGCAAAAGCTCATAAAGTTTCCTTTTATTACACTGAGAAGTAACACATTGTTGCTGTGATATTTTTTAGAAATAGAACCAGGCATTGATGGTGTTATTAAATATTTCAATGCTTTACCTAACAATAAAATGCTAAAGGGAAGTTCAGTGAGCTTCTATGTAAGGATCCTGCACTATGATTGCATAAATCAGCAAATATAAAGCATGAGATAATGATTAATCTTGAGATAGTAATCTGATTTTATGTGACAAAAAGCTTACTACAGGGTGTGAGCCTGAGGTCTTTGCCTGAGCAATGTGAATTGATAAGTAAGATCTTAATTGTCAGTAATCTGTCAACCTATCCTCTCACAATGTATTGCAAGAAATTATACTCATCTATAATAAAGATTTTCAATGGGTTTGCATTATTATGATAAATTACCTTGAAGATTTTTTCCAGATAGGACAAAGGGAGGTATTTCAGTCACTCTGGACAATTAGATAATCCTAACTAGATAGCAGATAATACATATGCATAAGAATTCAGCCTCTCTATTAATTTGGAAAGCTGAGGATAGATTTTATCATGAAGAGCAACTGAACCAAAGGCTTCTAACTTCAAATTACTTAGAGAGATTGTTATAGAAAGCTATTATCCTGCAATTTTTTACTGCGCCATTATTTTAGTCTGAAGTACTGTGGGAAGAAGAAGAGGATGACAAGGAAGGGACAATTCTTGGGAAATTGATTCCACTGAGGAAAAGGAAGTTTCACAAGCAGCTCTGAAGAAAATGCAGAATTTTCTATAGATATGAAAGCATTGTCTCACCAAAATACTTTTCTACACATTATGGGACATTAAATGAAATGTGGAACCTAGAGAAGGAAGAATGAAACTCCAAACAAAGAGCATCTGGTACATTTGTAGGATTCAATATATATGATCTGATAATCTGCTTATTCTTTATTTAAAACTTCCTTGATCCCAAAATAAATGCAACATTCAACAGTCTGAGAGCTGATGTCTGTCACAGATATTCTTAAAACTCTGTTTAATGCAGAAGCCACACATATTTTAGGACCCTAAATATCATAAGGAAATTCTTGTAGGAAAAGTTTCAACTGAAAAGCTAAAAACTACCTTAGGGCTCAGAAACTTGGTTTGTTTTCCTCTAGCTCAACTTAGAAAGGTAGTACATTGTGTAACAGAAATTCTCTGCATCCCCAGCACTGCTGGAACCATAGCTGGCTGGTAATACAGCAATATGCCAAAGATCTCAAAATTTATTTGGAACAGAAGGAAAATAGGAACAAGAACACGCTAAATTCAATCTGTTTTGGGAGCAGGCAGGATCTGCCCGCTTTGGATTGCTTTGCAGATAGCTGAGTTGTTTTTTTAGTAGGAGAATGAGACATGAAGCTCCATTTGAAGAGCTATAAATTCTGCTTAAAAAAAAAAAAAAGGAATTGTACAGTCTTTGTGGTGTGTCTGTCGGATGAAAAAACCCTGCAAACCTGACTTTTGAAGGCACCTGAGGCAGTTCTTCTGCTTTAAAGTCCAGAGAGGCCTGGAAGCTCAAAAATAGCACCACAAATCTGACAAATTTGACAGGTTCTTTGCAAAGCTCATTTTGTTATTACAGGAGTTAATGGTAGACAAGAAAAACCAAAATGTACCCTTCACCTCCGCTGACCTCAACCTGAGGTCAGACTTCAGAAGTGCATTGAAAACTTAGGCAAGGAATCAGAGGGGGATTGTTTATTTAGTTGGTTGCTGTTGAGAATTTTGGCATTTTTCAGGTTCCATTTTCTTCTAAAAATAGTAAGACAACTGAAAACTTGAGTTGTAGGATGTTCAGAACCATTTAGAATCTCAAAATCAGAGCAAATTCCATCCCTTAATCTGGAATAGTGAAGAGGAGGAGAGTGTTTTTCTAAACATAGAATTCCTCTGTTGTGAAATACACTATTCTGTTGCTTTCACAGAAAAAAACCCCATATATTACTTTGACATATGGAAATTAAATATTTCACCTTTTGCTTTTAGAAGGACCTCTCATCAAGCAATAAAAAACTGTGAAGGAAAATGAATCCAAAAGAACACATATTATTGGCTGAAGCTTAATTAAGTATTACTTTTTATTTGTCCCCTTCACCACCAGTTCTGAAAATTGATTCAGTTCAAATTCTTGTTTTCTGTTCTCTGTTCTATTACAGAATAGAAAAGAAAAAATCTGGCTTATATATATCCCCATGTTTGACTGCACTAATGGGTAATAATGGCCAGAGAATTTGAAATGTGTGAATAAATTCACAAACCATGACAAAATCATGTCAAATGCGTGAATGCTTTCAGTCACTGAAATTCAGCTAAGCTGCTATGTAGGATTCAGCTGGGTTTAGATCTTCAGAGGAATGTCATCTCTGTGTAAAGTGACCTTAAACAGTGAGGTAGACTTAGCTTTGATGCTCAAGTTTTGCTGAGATGGACATGTTATGTCTTTTCAAAACAGCAATGGCATCTTTCTGACTACACACATTTTTAATGTACTTTACAAAAATCGGTGGCATAACTATGGTTTGAAGCCAAATCCACCTTTTTCCAGCCATTTAATTTTAAAAGATACTTTTTCTTCTGTGTTTCTTGATTTCACATCAGGTGGTAACAGGACTTGCATAGCACTCTTAGCATGTATTTTCATAATTTGTTTCCTCAAGTAGTTGAGTGAGGCTTAGAGAACACATGACTATGAGAACCCATCCTGAGTAAAGTAAAGATGTTTCTCTGTATAAGAAGCAAAGTAAACTTTAAAATTTCTTGCAAAGCAGCAATCCTTGCGAGCTGTACCCACCAGCTGTAGTTTTTTATGCTTTGTTGCTGTAGACAAATACAGATAGGTTTGCATTTGAAAAAAAACAATTTATGGGGCATGGAAGGGGTTTTGAGCAGAGAAGCATGTGGGGGTAAGGGAAGAGCAGAACTCTATGTGCTTTGAAGTATTTCTGAGGAAATTTTGCATTTGTGGTCTTGCTCTTCTGAAAGGGAAGTCTGTAAGAACAAGAAATGATGTGCATGATGAGCAGGGGAGTGCAGGGGTAATGAAGAGGACTGATCAGTGAATCAGAGATGCAAGTGACTGCAAAGGGGAAAAGAGAGAAAGGGAAAGGTAGTGAGACAACTGCAGACTAAGATAACTTTGGAAACAGCCAAGCAATTTTATGGCTCATTGATTAGGGATTAAGTATTACTTTATGTGAGGGTTGGTAGTAAGTCTGGTGTTTTGTCACTGGTAGTTCTTGGTCACTTGCTTATGAAATACAAAGAGATGGTATTTGTATTTTTTTTCAACCCATGAAGTGAACACAGCTATGTTTTATTTATTATTATAATAAATCTGCAGATTTTTTTTTTCCTGGAATAATTTCCCTTCTGAAAAAATAGAATTACATTCTTAGGGAGTGCTTAAAAACTAAATGAGAAAATAAATTTACATAGATATATGTCTATATAATGATACACCACATAAGCTACGTTTTGGTATAGTCTTCAGGTAATTTTTGATAGATTGCATGCCTGAAAACTGGAATCTGAAAACTGGAATCTATCAGAGACTGGCATGTTATGGTTTACAGCTTAAACATCTTTATGAAGGATTTTTGCCTGTTACAGCAAAGAAGTATAACAAAAGGTACATGGAAGATCACCACACCCTGAATAGACCTTCTGGCTGAGGATCTTGACTGCAAGTTAACAGAGTCAATAAAGTGACCCAAGTCTGGGCTGGGGGAAAAGATTACATCCGCAAGAAGATTATGGGAAGGAGAGTGGGAGCAGGGAGAGTGACAGAGGCAGATTAAGTAGAAGCATATCACCCTTCCAAGGGTCCCAACAATATCTTGTTGCTTCCCTCCATCTGGTCTCCTTGGTGGTGAGGGTCCCTGCTGAAAAGCATAGAATCCCATGGATTAATATACATTTGGGCAGGTGGGAACACACAGGTACCTCCTGGCGGGGGACAAGTTTGGCACT
>JAXCLO010000001.1:12548354-12574978 GCA_035583995.1 Arremon aurantiirostris | reverse complement strand
ATGGGTGTTCACTGCATCTGGCCAGAGGCCATGGCACACATCCAAAACCTCTCCTCCTTCCCTGCCTTGGTGTAGGGGTCTGTGGGAGCCTGGCAGCAGAAAAACCTGGGGCTGTGGCCTCCACCCCAAAGGTGCTGGGCTTAATCCTCTTATGAACATATTCTTATCCCCCATCCCAGGCTTGAGTCACTTTATCTTATCTCATTATCAGCAGAAATGAAAATTCTTTTTCAAAAAAGAGACTTACAGAGACTTTTCATTGCTATCAGTCATGTCAGCATCACTGTTATCAATGTAGGGTGCAAAAGTGTGGGTTATCAGGAAACGAGATATAGAATTTGATATTGTGAATACTATCCAGTAAAAAGATGCAATGGAAAAATATGGGCAGAAAAGGCTGTCCAGAGAAATTATGGTCCCTTGTCTTAAATGCTGGGAAGATGTAACTGAGAAAATGTATTACTTTCTCTATAAAGCCAGAGAATCTATATTTCTGTTCAGGCTTGCTGGCACTGACAGAAAGATGTACGGGACGAGCTGCTTTCTGAAGGATTTTGGTAGCTCAGCTTTATTAGTTGCTCTGGACTGTGAAGCAGCTGTATTGTCCATATGCTATATTGGGATTCCTGTCTGACTCTCAGACATGTTGTCTCAACCTGTCTTCATGTCCAGATTGCATCCAACAATGCAAAATTGCAGATATGTTGAAGAGAATGTAAACTCATCCCAGACAAGCTAGCAATATTCCCTGGGCTGACAGCCTCCAGCTGAGGAGGTACCACTGGAGCAGAAAAATTATGGGAGAAGAGGAAGAAAAAAAATTGGGAAAAAAAGTAAAAAGTCTTCTAAAATTATTTTTGAGAGGAAATTCCTTTGTTTCTTTTAGGGCTAGAATTGTCTTACCCACATAAAGAATCAAAAGAAGAATACAACATTTACTTTCTATATTTGAGGGTCCTATTATTAATGAGAAATTGAGCCCAATGTGGATAATAAGAGTATACAAAAATTTACATACACATGCATATAGGTACTTACATCTTTTTAATATGCCTATCTGTAATTTCTTTGCAGGAAGTCATTGCACCTTTTTCCTTTGTATGCAATAGAAATACAAAACCTTCATTGCAGTCTGATACCTTGCTGAAAAAAAAGAATTTTTTATACATTTGGAACAAGTGAAACAGAAATTTAAAAAAAGTTCCGAATATTTTTCAGGAAATAAGTTTAAAAAAATTCTAAGATAATAATATGAGTTTAATAGACATGTTTGAATGGCCTTGCTGCCTCTTTTTGTCTTACACTGAACACTTCATATATATTTGCCTAGATGAGATTTTCCTGCAATATTTGGACAATTTCAACACCTTATACTTAGTCTTTGTACAGTTATCACAAGGCATAGAAATGACTCTGATGTCCTGAAGTATACAGTACTTGAGCTTAAAGCAAAAGAGTATTGCATGATCCCTGCAAAAAAAAAAATTTAAAAGTAAGTCACCATATCACTAGATTCAAAGGTAGAATAAAAGTCATATGTCAGTATTTCATTTGGAAGGTTTTCCACTCTGAAAACACAATAAAAGATAAAAACATGTGAGAAAAAGATTAGTCATTTTCTGTGTCATCAGTTGGAGGAAAGCTGAGATGTGGGCAGTCTGATAGAGTAGAAACATTATGGAAGTGATCAGGTTTGTGAGTCGTTGAGGTTTTGGTCGGGTTTTTTTCCTTTTCTTCTGGTCTTGCATGGGGCCATAAATACCTGTCAGTTTTCTTGGACAGTATTCTGAATTTCCAGAAGTAAAAATATAAATAAATAAGTAAAAGGTAGGGTTTCACCAAGAAAACCTGCCCTCTAGGTGAAAACCAGGTGTCTCCTTGTGTCAGGTCCTGAGCTGTGTCACCAAGGGAGAGGAGAACTTCAGAAATAATGCTGGGGAGAGGTTACAGCTGAATTGCTAATGTATTTCATTAAACCCCTCAAATTTTAAACAGGATTTCATTGTCACATGATGAACAAGTAATCGACACTGCTTTGGGCATAATTTTAATCATTTTTCATTTGTTCTATGTTGTACTCTAAGACAGGGAACAGGCTCACTTTTAATAGTGCATATGCAGCAGTGGCATGAGTTATTGACATTATTTATTTAGAACATTAAGTGCCAGAAAAATCCCAGTACAATAAATGTATATCAATTCCATCACCAATGTGGGAGGTAACTTAATCAGTAGAAGTAGAAAGACTATTACAAAAATTGTAGTTTACAAACAGAGCAATGTATATATTAAAAACATTCATTATTCCACAACAAAAAAGAGCAGCACAAAGAAATCTCATGTTAATATACATGAACTGTTAAGAACAAGATATCTGTCTTCAGAAGATTTTTGTGTCTGCATTTGCAGTCTGATTATGAACTGGCTTTTCTGAGTTTTGATTCAGAAACAGGATTTACCTAATTATGTGGAGTAACTATTACATCTGGCTTTTGTGGATAATGTATGATGGCAGTGACTTTCTAAATGGATATTATCTTGTTTTTGCTACAAAGGCACAATGTTGTTGTGAATGTCAATTTTATTTGACACAGGTTAGGTGAAAGGAGAGCTGGTCTGAAATTTTCTCACAAAAGGCATTTTTATTACACATAACTTAGGAATTTTTTTTGTTTGCATCATAACTGTAACTTTTACAAAGAGAAGTTTGGAGATCATTTCTTGTCAGGACAAGAGAAAGAGAAGGGTCAGTGACTCTCTTAAAAGATGGCAAGAGAGGGGATAAGGAACAAATCTGCTTCTCTGTATGCTAATTAAATAAGCATAGGAAAAGAGAAGTCAACTTTTGGATTACATGTATGATATAGCCATTCTTTTTTCTGCACTGTGGAGCAAAAATGTTTGTCTTAATTAATATGTACTTAATGAAATACACCAAATCTCACTGATTAAATTGTCTGAGTGGGACTCTTCACATTGGGAGAGAGAAAAAGAATCTCTTTTTTCTCTCTGCAGACTAGTCAACTACCCAGGAGTTACTTATTGCTTATGAGATGCTTAAGGGATGAGAACACATGTAGTTTAGGTCCTGCTGTGAAGATGAAGGATTTGACTTCTGCTGTTTCATCAGGACTCAGAGAAAAAACAAAATCAGCTGCATGAAGTTTCATCCTTCCCTCCCGCACCACCTTTTTTTCCCCTAAATATTTGTTAAGAGCTCTTGATTTCATCCCAAGGGAAAATGATTATAATAAAATAAAATAAATTAGAAAAAAAAAATGTAGGGTAGTCTGAAAGGTGAGAAAATGTCTTCCATTGATGTAGGAGTATTTTCTGAGCTCTTTAAAATGGGCGAAATTTGTTCCTTTGCAACCTCCATAGCCTTTCCTTATCATTCTTATGCCCACAGGTATTGCAGGACAACACTGTCAATTTTAATAGGATTCACCAAGCTTTGAGGTTAAAAGGATAGAAGGAGGTCCATTTTACTTCTCAATCTATGTGGACAGCAGTGTGAATGTCAATTCATCTGCTTGTTATCACAGCTTCATGAGCAACAAAATTAGTGATTACTATCAGCTCAAGAAAGGGCAGTGAACCAGCCGTGCAAGCTAACACAATTAGAAAAAACATTGACACAATTGTCGTTTTACTCAATCAGGCAAATGTATTCAATTAAACAGTTAATTTAATGCAATCAGTCCCAAGCATCTCTGTTTAGGCAACCTCGAGAGCTACTAATTTACTTTTGCTCCTGGGCATTTGTTTATGAGGCATTAAGATTAGGTAGATATAAGAAGGGCTGTAAATTTTCTGTATAATAGAGGCACCAGACTTTATACCAAAAACCCTTATACTTTTACAGAACTCAGAAGTGCTGACCGTGTCTGAGATTTTTTGATTTTTCCAGTGCCACAGAAACAACATGGAATTTCTTTGCATTTTGACAGGTACTTCAGAAGTCTTTTCGGCCCTAGGAACTCATGACTTTATAGAAATCTTTTCAGACCCTTAGAAACAGAACTAATAATTCCCATGGAAGCATAAGTCATGTTCTCTAGATTTACTTAACCATTTATTTCTACATATATATTGTTCTGCTACTCCTCTTTTATCTTAACTTTATTTGTTAAATATTTTTCATGTACCAGATAGAAGGGGCAGGCTCATAACTGAGGAGTTCCAAGGGGGTTTGTGGCGGAACACATTCATAGTCAGAGAAAGGGGTGAATACTAATGTGACCAAAATTGCTGATGATATTAAGTAATTAAAGAGTCTAAGACAAGTGCTGACTATGAAAGATTGTGAAAACATCTTATAGCTGCACCAAGTAGCTGGGCAATAAATGGCAGGATAAATTCAGAGTGTTTAAATGTGATACACATGGGGATGACCAGTCCTAATTTTACATGTGAATGCTATGAAAAGCTTTAAGCTGCCTGTTACTGCTCAGAAAGAAGAACTTGATTTTATAGCATAAAATCCTGTGAAAATGTCAGCTCAATGCACAGGAGCATTCAAAAGAGAAAATCAAATATTATGACTTTCTGAGACTTCATCAAAAGAAATAGAGAGAACATTATTAATACACTGTGGAATTCCTGGGTTGTCCATATCTTGTACATGAAAGTGTTGGAATTATTCTCCATATCTTGCATACTTCACCTCTAAAAGAGAATAACTGAACAGAAAAATGTTCAGTGGAAGCTGGTAAAGATATATGAACAAAGATAAAGAGCCTCTTCTGTATGAAGAAATATTGGAATGGCTAAGGCATAAGAGAGAGCACTAGTATTACAGAGCATACAAAATCCTGAGAGACATTAGGAAATAGGGATTAATTGTTCCCATTTCCTTCAATGCAGGCAGTGAGACTCAAAACAAGCCTGTCAGAGTTGATGCAAAACACACAAGATGTGGTTCTCCATATAGCAGAGAATAAGTCTGTGCAACTCATTAGAATAGTGGAACATGGATGCTTAAACTGATGAAAATTGTGAGTTAGATTGGACAAATACCTATAAGATTAATTTGCAAAGACTTGCTGCATCAGAAAGATTACTCTTGGTCTGTAAGAATTTTATGAAATGAAAATAGCTGGAGCTAAGGAACACTTTTAGCAGAAACATCAGGTATTCCTGCCTATTCTTTTCATCCTATGGCATCCTTTTGTAGGTTTTACTGAGGATACACATGGCACTGGACAGACCTTTTGTCTGATTATGTGTAATTCTCAAGTTTTCCTTAAGTGCATTTAAGTGTCTTGTTTTTCAGTTATTACCATCCTTGAATTTTGAGTTCAGCCCGGAGGACAGGGTTTTTTAGGTATTTGTTGGCTGCAAACCTGTCCTCAGACTCCAAAACTGTAATGATGATGCGTCTGGTGGCTACTTTGAATATTTAAATGTACAGTATTTTCCATGGTGTTTTGATTTCCAGGGGAAAGAAATTGTGGGTTTACAGCTTAAGAGGTCATTGAAAAAGAATGTCAGGATATACCCTGACATACACCTCCTGCACAGTCAGTGGATGGTTTTGGTCTCTGGTTTCTTTTTCAGATGATGTCCTGAAAGCTTCAGAACAACCAAAAACTAGACTCTGTTCTTTCCTTGAATTGGTTCCAATGAAATCATATTGATGTCCTCCATCCACCAAACAGATGTTTGCTATCAATGTCAGACAGCATTAGCCATTAAAGACTGAACTTCTAGGCCACAAGACATTCATTCTGACAGAACATGGGGAGAAATTTGCTTTAACTTATAGAAATATGAGTTATTGATAGGAAGTTCTATTACACTGGTGGCACCTCACATTTGACTTAGAAAAGACCTGAGTAGCTACAGCAAAAATCAGGAATTAACACAACCTGTTTCATCTAGAATGTTTGCCTGTCTTTATTTTTTATGTTTTGCATTTTTCTCTAGCATTTGTAAATATTCTCAGAGATCATTTGTTTGGCACAGCTGTGACGTGCTTCTACTCAATGCTCTGTTCATAAAACTGCCTTTGCACTGGGCTGGTGATATAATGCCTGGGAGTTTATATCTCACCATCAGTTTTATGTCTCAGACTACACAGAGTATCTAATAAATGGCATCTATACATTTTAAAGTATGTAAAGGTTCTGTTACTTTTTTGAAATGAATTAAGTTTGATGCTGTTTTGTTGACGCAGATTCAGAGGTTAAATAATAGGTTGTCATGCAATCCTTTTGAGGGGCTCTTACTCCTTGCTGTGGGCAGAGATCCCAAAAGATTAACCTCTTATCTGCCTTTTGTTTGGGAAGCTTTTACTCTATAAAAGGAGGAATATGGAGAAGTTCTGTTTCCACAGCAATCATTTTTGGGCTAATACAATAGTCAAAGCACTGGTATGTTTTTACTTCTGGGGCAGATGAGTCTCTACAAGCAGCTGTTAGCAGTCAATTTTCTGCACATCTATTCACACTTTTCAGATTTCCCTGGAGTCTTTGGCTATTACACAGTCTTATCTTTAGCTTATGCAATATATCACATTGATGGCATTGGTTTATTTTTCAATTAACTGGGCCAAAGTCATAGCAAAGCTGGGACTTCATTCACAGGCAGCAAGGCTGTGTGCTGTCCTTATTGGAGTGTGGGGTGTGTCACTTCTTCCTATGAACAGCTAAAATAATAATCTTTCTTTGTCAGGGCTGCAGCCCACAAAGAGATTAAATAAAATGCATTATATGTGCTAAAACTACACTAAACCTGGATGTATTCTCGCCATATAAGATGCTGAGTGTAGATATTTCCTCTGTGACTGGACTTTAGGCTAAAGTCTTTTCTTCATTAAGGATCATGTCTCTTTAGTGGTGATATGCATTCAAGAAATTACTATAAATCAGTGATTTCAGAATAAGGTAGGAATCTTGCTTACAAGATTCCTTAGTTACTGAAGCCCTGGAGACAAAAGCCCTGTAGATGTGGTGCTTGGTGATGTGGTTTTGCGGTGGACCTGCTAGAGCTGGATTAATGGTTAGACTCTAAGAATTTAAGGCTCTTTTCCAACCTAAATGATTCTGTGATTCCAAAACAAGATGCCATTTACCATGACCCAAACCAGAAATTAACCAACATAACTTCATTTAAAAAATTACAAGGAGGTTCCATTAAATTTTTACTTTTTTTTTTGTTTATCTCTGGTATCAGGGAAAACACATATGCCTTCAATAAAATTTGAGAAAATTTTCATGTTTTCTATATCTACATAAAAGACCGAACCTATGAAGTCTGTATGAATATGTCTTTTGACTCTGTATCCTGCAATTATTAAGAAACATGAATTAATTATCTTTCATTATCACCTGAATTAATGCCTGGACATATCATCATACCTGGGAGAAATGAAAAATGAGAACTTGAGTAAATTCTCAGCTGATGATGGATGAGCCCATGATTGCAGAGTCCGGGCTACATCATAATTTGACTTCAAGGTTTGGGTACTTCTTTTTATTTTTAACATGTCTGGACATTTTAATCCTGTACTAATTATAAAAACTTTTTGAGAAGCTTTTTTCCACACTGTCTGTCATCAGGAGCACATTAAGTGAATGACATCCTCATAGCTTGTGGCAATTTTCTAGTGGTAATGAATAGCTCAGTTTGGATCCTGAAGGTGAGATGGGAACCATCAGTATAAAAACTTAACTCTGCTTCCCTGTCGTTTTACTAAAAATGCTTTTATAATAGAAGCTTGTATTAAATGCTGTTGCAATTAAGCCAAAGATGTTTATGATGTTTACTATGTGTGTTTTGCAGTTTTGAAATTCAAGATTACTTTTTGTGCAATAATACACATCTTCAATATATCTGACTAAATTACACTTAAAGCAGTGTGTCAATAAGAATAAGAAATGCCAGTATTTCAGTTTCTTGAGGCATTACAAGTGTTTTCTTAATTATTGTACTTGTGAGGAAAATAGATGGATCATTAATCTTTACAGCTATAAATTCTAGGCTGATTCTTCATTTCTAAAATTCAGATTGAACAGGGATATTATATCCTGTCATTTAAATTAGGTTATATTTTCCCTTGCTCTTCAAATATTGCTGTGTTTTAATTCTTCCTAGCTTAGAAAGTTGCATTTTATTTAAGTTTTCATATCTTAAATTATTACTACACTTACTGATTTTAAGGTCATTTCTAAAATTATTTTATAACTGTTTGTATTGTATTGATGCTAATAAGGAAATAGTAACCATACGTGTAAAATTGTACATAAATTTAACTAAAATGTAACTTATGAAAACTCAAACCTTTCAAGATAATTTTCTATCCAATTAAAAAAAGAAGAAATATTTAATACATAAAATTCAGCTTTTATTTTGAATTTTATTATGTTTTTAAGATGAAGAGATGGATATTTGAACTCTAGAAACAGCTGATCTAATAACTTGTCCCACATCTCTGATCTATCATTGAAGAAAATTTCCTAATTAGCATTTTGACCTTTATGAAGATAATTTAATGAATCTTTCATTAGTAATAGACCAGGAAGGAATCATGAATTAAAACACTTAACTTTTCCTGATGATGCAAAACCTACTTTGTAAAGTTTCTGCAAGTTCCCATATTTACTTTGGTGTTTGATTCACAGAAACCCATTTTATGTCAAGTTAGGATTTGCTGACAGAACGCAAGTTAACAGGCCATGAGCAACATTTCAGCCTGATTTTTAAAGAGGATATTTCAAATACCTTGTCTCAGCTGGACTGGTGTTGTTTCTTGTAATACTTTTAAAATTTTTATTAAAATCAAGATCATTAAGAATTAATGGAATCTGGTGAGTAGTCTGTATAAAATTATTGTTGTGATGTCAAATTCTCAGAGGTTTCAACCTCACTCAATGCACTTTTCCACAGAAACACTCTGACATTTTCTTGGAATGACTTTTCTACAAGAATTTTGAAGCACAGTAAATAACAGACTACTTTGAGGCACTACTGTAGGTAACAATTCTTATTAATTTACTGCTGGAGCCTGGTGCTTGGTTGCTGTGCCAAGGGAATGTTAACAAAAGTGGGGCTTCCTCCCCTGGCAATATTTGATGCCTTTAAGCACATGCTCTACTCATGCTTATTCAGTGAAGTGCAGAGGAGTTTGTACTCAAATCCTGCTAAATATACAGGGATATCTGTTTGTTTAGATTGTGGAGTTATGATTGTTCAGAAAACAGTATAGATTTATTCTGTTTCTATAGGCTTACAAAGCTCTTTGTGTAAATCTTGCCACTTCTGAGCTTTAGGGAGTGCTGGGAGCCTCAGACCAGCCTGGCTCCCACAGGTAAGATGGCACACTCAATGGGAATTTAGAAAACTGAGTTCAGGGGAATGCAGCCCGCTGGGAAAGTGGCAATATGGGTTCTGTAAAGTGAAATACTATCTCAGCCTGACAAAACCAGGGCAGGCACAGTGGAATCTCCAAACAGGGAAGTTGCAGGGGCTTGAGAAGTCATGAGGCAGCATGCAAACTGGATGTGGATTTCCTTTTCAACAGCCACAGCACAAAAGCTAGGAAGCACTTGGTGAAACTAGTGAGATTGATTGGAGACAGATAGTTTACAAAACAGAAAATGAAGTTGTGAGACTTCTTGCCACAGGAAATTGTCGGGGGAGTTGTAATTAGCAGGTTTGAGGGATTAGATAAATTCCTGGATGGTGGATCCAGACATGAATAGCAGGATTAGGCAGAAACATAGCAGGAACCCTCCCACTCTTATGGCTGCCCAAGAAGTATGAGAACAGAAGATGATTGTTTTTACATGCTCTGCATAGTTCCAAATAGCATTTCCTAATGCCAGCTGAAGAGATTAAATATATAGCCCATGGTTCTGAGATATTAGGACCTATCTTACATTCATATTTTGCAAGTTGCACTGCTTTGCATTTTCTCATTTGATGTTCAGGTAGTTTGGAGTTCAATCTATTATTTCCTGAGTAACTCTGCTTTGCTGAAGGCAATTTTGTGCCACCTTCCAGAGAGTGCTCATTACTTTAAGAAGCTTCACTGATTTTGGCCTTTAAAAATTCCTTCATTCTGATAGACTATGACACAACAGAGTCCCTGGAAATTTCTTTTATTTCACTTAAAATACAGAAAATCCTACTGAGTTAAAGGAAAAGCACTATAAGTGTCAAGACATTTCCAGTGCAACGTCCTTGACTTTGTGTGCTTCCAGCTCTACAGTCCTCAGGCGAATGCAATTCTCTTTTTGCAGTGATGGAACATGACCTGTGGTGCACATAAGCTAAAGGTTTGGGTTCCTGATGAACTGAAAAAACCTCTGCATCCTGACAAATCACACTGTGTGTTACACTGGAGCTGGGTGGTTTTTAGGCATGGGTAAAGCCATTACTCAGAAAGCATGTGGGCACTGGGAAGTGTGATTTTCATGGTGGGAAAACTATGAGGAAAGGGTGGAAACAGCCATTTGTATGTAGCTGGTGCACAATTTCTACAAAAACTGAAACTGCCCACAGCATTTTTTAATGAACACAGTCATATTTCCCATGCAAAGACTTGCAGCCAGACATAACCCATTGCACACATTCTGATACATCCTGACACATGATAATGCTTGTTCATTTGCTTGCTTATTTATTTTACAATTGCAATTCAGGGAAGGCTACTACCTCTGTTGGTAACCAAAGTGCAGTGTGTTGTGGGAGCTGGTACAAATATTGTCAAAACACATCATTACTGCCTTGTTTGTGCCATGGATGTGCAATTTATCATGGAAGGTCATATGGTAATATCCTAATATAATGGCATATTACTTTTTCCTGACAATTTGACTTGCAGCTGTTTATAATTTTATGGGAATTCTTTATTAATAGTGCCAAAAAGAAAAAAAAAGTACTCAAAAATGACAAAATGTGATTGTGGGATAGAGCATTACATTTCAGGAAAAATAGAATCAAGCACCTCATGAAAAATGTTTTTTCTTTCTTCCTTATATTTTCCTGCATGCATAAAAAAGCCTTAGTACTCAAAAATGACAAAATGTGATTGTGGGATAGAACATTACATTTCAGGAAAAACAGAATCAAGCACCTCATGAAAAATGTTTTTTTCTTTCTTCCTTTTATGTTCCTGTGTACATAAAAAAGCCTTGTGTTTGTGGAGATAGCTGAGTTCAGACAGTGATATTAAATTGTCTGGTTAATATTGGGAAAGGTCTGCTATTCCATCAACTTTTGGGACAGATTTCTACTCTCAGCTTTTTACCCATTCCTGCATTTTTTAATGGAGATTAGGGGTTTTAGGATTTTAAATATAGAGTTCAGAGAGTCTTTACCTATTTCTTTCTTCTTCCCACACTTTTTCTTCCCTTTTCCATTCCCTATGCCCCCACATTACTCATATGGACAGGGTGACCAAACACAGGCATGATATCTTTATTAACACAAGTAATGGAAATTGTGTTACAGAAAAGTTCCACAGTTAGAGTAAACAGTAAGAGAGAAAGCTCTGCTTTGACTCAGCAGATCAATAAGAAAAAAAAATAAAAAAAGAAAAAAGAATTAACAAGGAGATCTTAGAAAATATTCCTCATCATTTTTTCTGTTGTTTGGATTTGTTTAGACTGCTGTTAGACCATTACAGCAGGAAAGTGCAAGCAAAAATAGAAGGATCTCATCTTAAATTCTAGGCTAGTAAAATCTTGTTCCTGCTGTAGAAATGTTGCACAGAAATAATGATGTATTTTGCTCATTCCAGTTAGGCTGCTTCAAGCAGTAAGTCCAAGAGTAGCAGTTCATACAAATATATGTTATATATATATTTTTTAGATGTGTCATTAAAAATATTTTTAAATTAAAGAATGAATGGAGATTAGTTTTTGCAATATCTTCTTATATTTCTTCTTTTGCAATGGTTTGTGACTGGTTTGCTTTACACCTGAAAGTATAGGCTGAAAGGAAACCTGAGGAAAAGCTCTGCATTATTGTCTCCATGCAGAAGGGAAAGTAAAGCCTGCAAATATAATATGTTGTAATGAACATCATTAACCCATTTTAGTGAAGCCTGGGAGAAATGGAGCAAGTTTTGGTAAACAAACTCCAGATGGAGATAACAGAAAACGTGCAGAAAAATGGCACTCAGAGGGAATAACTCCAAAATATAATTAAGTGGGCAGAATGATTCAAACAAGATGAATGAGGCAGTATTTTAATTGCAGTTCTGAGAGACTGTTTTGATGTTTGGGGATTTTGAGGATAAGAAGTTATATATTTTTCTCAAAATAAAATTTAACTGTTATTTTAGCACTAGCATTTAGTTTTGAGATCTGTTGAACTTAAGTTCTAGTGTTATTTTGTGATAGTATTATGACATCTTCCAATTTTTTTTATATTGATTAAGTAATACTCATTTGCATTCAAACTCCTGCTATCCTCAGTTACAAAGGCAGAATTAGACTGTGAACTTTTGCATTGCATTAAAATCTTTTGGACCTGCCTGCCAAGTATGATGTTGTTTATTGAAATAAGAGCTATTAAAGGTCTGCTGTGGGCATGGACACCTTCCCCTATCCCAGGTTGCTCCAAGCCCCATCCAACCTGGCCTTGAACACTTCCAGGAATGGAGCATCCACAGCTTCTCTGGGCAACCTGAGCCAGGGCCTCACCGCCCTCACATGAAAGAATTTCTTCCTGATATCTAATCTAAACCTCTTCTCTGTCAGTTTGAAGCCATTCCCTCTTGTCCTGTCACTCCAGGCCCTTGTAAATAGTCTCTCTCCATCCTTTCTGTGGGCTCCCTTCAGACACTGGAAGGCCACAATTATGTCACCCAAAGCCTTCTCTGCTCCAGAAGAATCCAAACTCTCTCGGCCTTCCCTCATAGGAGAGGGGCTTCCTTCCTCTGACCATCTTGGTGGCCTTTTGTGGGTGATGGATATAGTTCTTCCTTTTAAGCCTAAGTATTTGCTCCACAATGTGCGTTTCCCACCTTTCAGCCCTTTTAGATCACTGCAGAACTTGCTGCTACAGCACATGAAAAATTTACAGCTGAGTTTGAAAGAAACTAAATAGACAAATTCATAGATGTAGAACCCATTAAAGCTTATTAAACACAAAGATATCACATTTGGCTCAGGAAGGGTCTAAGCCTCAGGGTGGCTGAAGTCACATCTTACTGCAGCAAACACTTTCTCTTGCTTGCACTCTTTTAATGTATATCTTGCAGACCACAGGATTAGACTTTTGACCCAGTATGTCTATTCTAAAAATAGACAGAAATCACTCCAAAATGTATGTTCAGCTGAGAAAACTAGGGTGGAGTTACTAAGGGTGAACTTTGTAGAGGGATTAGAAAGAGGCAGAATTTTTTTTTCTGTCCCTTTCCTTCTGATTATGGCGCTTCTGAATAAACATAAATACAGTGTCTGTGACAAGTAACATGTTTTCAGACTGAACATCTCACTGTGATTGGCCCATGTTGTAAGATCTTTCACCAACAGTGTCACAGCATGTGTGTAATACAGAGGAAAATGCATTTTGTGCACTTTGAGACAAACTGAGCTACTTCATTAGAATGAATTCTCCACAAGAAAAAAAAAATATTATCCATAGTCATAACTTACTTCAATTTGTTTCAATAATCAGGTGAATATTAAAAAAAATAGAAACATTCCAAACCCTAAACCAGATGAAAATCAAAGAAATACCCACAAATAATATAATAAAAGAGAAAAACAGTAGGTCCTAGCAAAATCTTAAACCTCATGCTGCAGTTTTCAAATTTTCATTTTGATCCACAGACTAAGCAGGATAGCAGCTGTTTTGGAAGACAGGATCTACAATCAGGACAGTCTTGTTAAATTAGACAAACAGATAGAATTCTGAAAAATGAGCAGACATGCAGAAGAAAGTGTTAAGATTTAAGTAATAGGTTAGTGCCAAATGCACAATAGTAGAAGAGAGAAATTGTCTAAATAATTGTAGCACAGAGTAACGTTTATGAATTAAAATGAATGGAGACATTTGTACAGATATGGTATATTAGGATCATCACATGATCCTAATAAAAGAAAATGAAAGAAGATTGCTCTGATCTATTACTGAACCTGCCAGAAACGAGGTGTTTGATATATGGTTCTGTTCAGTGCAGGTCAGAAGTCTTTTAAAATAGAACAGTAGAAGAGTTTGGGTATGAAGGAACCTTTAAAGGTCAGATAGTCCAACCTCGATTGCAGTGAGCAGTGACATCTTCAGCTGGATCAGGTTGCTCAGCTGTCCAGTCTGACCTTGAGCCAGCTTTGTGATGGATTTATGTCACAAAATAAAACCTAGTCCAAATTTGCATTTCAAACAAGAATCTGAATTTATCTATAGATTTCCACTGCAGTTCTTTTGTTATTTTGTATTTATCTAAAATAGAAGCTATTGACTGGTATTTACCGTACTGGATTCAGTATCGAGAAAACAAGAAAGAAAAAGAGAACGCAAACTTTTCTTTTCTCTTTTCTTTTCTTTTCTTTTCTTTTCTTTTCTTTTCTTTTCTTTTCTTTTCCACGGGAATGTCAGGTGAGCAGTGAAATAAAACACTGAATTCAATAAATGGTTCATTCACATTAAAAAGTGTACAGATTAAAAACGGGGGGCACACCATGTGAGTTCAAAGGGTATGGAAAGTAAATGCTGACTGATTTTGATAAAATATCTGATAAATGTGAAAATTTATGAAAATGACTTCTGGAAAATTTAAGGGGTGTTTTTGTAATTACTTTGTTAGACAACAGCAGAAATAGTACAATTCTCTCTTTATTTGAATTGCATGTTTATAAAAAGCTATTTGGAGGTTGTAGGACAATGAATTATAGACAGTAATGTAATCTTTCCGTTGTTGCCTCATCTTTCATATCTCTTTGAACAAATACTTTTCTTTTTGACAGTTTTTGAGTAAATAAAGCTTTTCTATGGCCTGAAATCTCCAGGGTGAATAAACAGAAGACCAATAGTCTGCTGCATTTCATAGATTATTTAAACAGACTTAATGGTAATCTCTTATATAACAAATATATATATATAAATATCTAAAGAACAAATATATATATAACAAATATATACATAACAAATATATACATAACAAATATATATATATATATATATATATATGCAATGAGTTGAAGATAGTGTATCGTATAATTAAATAAATATAATATTTAATCAGGAAAATGGCATTGTTAAGATGTCTGTTTGTTCTGAAATAATACACTCTGGAAACAAACTGGATACAGTCTATGATCTTCTGTCTGCAGCCTTTTAAACAGGTTGGAAAAATCATATCTGAAATCCATTTATACTGAAAATTTACCCCCCAGAACTTTTCTGCTATAAAATATGCACTTTTTAAAGAGCAAGTACTTAACTAATAAGGTTCATGGTCTTTTGAAGCCAGCTTTATGATGTTCTTTCTCGAAAGAACAATTTAATTAGATATCAAAATGTCACCCGCAGTGAATAAAATCCCTAAATGTAAAGTTAGAGCTGTGTGTTGTCTACAGAAGTGAAAGTCAGTGACACTTCTGTTTGCCCTGTTGCTTTAGAGGCTGAGTGGAAGGGTCATAATATTTGTTTACAACCAGAATAAAAACTTATTGTCTAACCTAGGATCTGAGTCATTATCCATTTACACATCAATTTCCACTGGTTTTGCATATAATATCAGGGCTTTTGGTTTTGGCAGAAAATGCAGGATATTTTTTCAGCAATTAATGTTTTAATAATTAATAATGATGAATGAAGGGAATTTATAAGACTATGTAGTAAATTTCTTTGAATATAAACAAGGTTATAGTTTTTCAGCCAACACTGATAATCCTAATAGGAGAGAAAAGAGAGAAAAGCCACCTCTACCTTTGTTAACTCCTTCTGCAATGGTCAGAATTTTTTCATTTTTGTACTTTCGATTACAATAGATAATCATAGAATCATAGACTATTCTGATGTGGAAGGGAGCCACAATGATCAACTAAATCCAACACTTGGCCCAGAATTCCACCATGTACCTGACAGTAGTGTCCAAATTTTTCTTGAACTCTGCCACGTTTGGTGCTGTGACCACTTCCCTGAGTGCCTCTTCCGGTGGCCAACCAAAGGATGAAAAATATTTTTGTTAATAAACATTAGTGTCTGTTACTCTGCATTGCAAGGACTCCATGAAATCAAAAGATCGTGGTGGATATTCATGTCAAAGTTGTTCTACAGCAAACCATCACAAAAAACTATTCAAACAGTGGAATTTTCAAACTAACATACTTTTTCTTATGCTTTGAAAAAATTAAATTTTAAATCTTACTTTATTCAAATAATAGGGGGAATCCAGATACCATTCCACCAGGGGTATTATTAATGGGTATTAGGCATGCTGACTAAATAAACCAAAGTATTCCTTCCAATTATTTAGTACAGAAAAAGCAAACAACTCCTTTGAAAGCTGTAAATTATATAGAAACAAGTATTCAGTGTTTGCTCTCCAATCTTTAGACAAGCTCTAGTGTCAAAACTTCTGAAATCAGGATATCTGTCTCAATAGAGCCTCAAGATATAATTTAATAAAACAAAGAACTTTATAATAAAATGGAACAGAAATGTAATTTTAAATGCATGTTAAATTTTCTGTCACTTCAAACAAAAGCTGACATTTTTAATCTTATTCATATTTTCTGTGTATATTAATTATAGATGTAATTTAACAGCCACTAAGTATAGAGTCCAATCGAATTTTGGTTGGACTATAAGTGCAGAATTTCACTGTTAATTAGAGGACATAAAAGAAAATTCTAACTAACTTTTTTAAAGATCCAGGATCTCATTCTCCCTCTTGGAAGGTTCCAGGCTGTTTCAATTGCTTTTTATTTTTTCTTTTCTTTCCTTCACATTCAGAAACTTTCCAGATAAAGGACACATTTCAGACCAAAACCTTTGCCCTGGCTTTTGCATAGCTGAAGAGGAGACAGCAGGTAGTAAGAGCAAATCCACAGAAATGTAAATCCTGCTCCATGTGCTGCAGCAGGAGTGTGAGGATTGGTGAGTGTGGTGCTGAGCACCAAGGTCTCCCCTAGGCAGAGAGAGCGATGCCACCACCGTGTAATTCAGGACAACTGGCCTGGAACAGGATGTAATTGGACATGTAGGAGACCATCAAATCATCTTGGAAACTCAGTGAGGAGGAGGCAGACATGACACAGCCCAGAAGCCAGGAAAGGAGACTGAGGATGTGCTTCCTTCCTCTGATATATTTTCAATGTCCATTTTCTCCTGCCATTTGCATTGGTTTATTGAAGCTGCTGCACGGATACACATTTCCTGTGGCCTTTTCATTTTTCTTTTTTTCTCATTTTTCTTGCAGTCTAGAAGTTTAACTCACACATGGGCAGGCTCAGGCAATGGTCCCAAATCCACTGTGTATTCCATGTCAGCTGAAGCCGAACAAGTGAGACCATGAACTGATGTTCCCAGGGCTTGTCTGTGATGTTCAACAACTCGAAATGCTGCCAAATCCTCTTACTTTCCCCTGCTCTCAGAAGCCAGTGAACCAAATTCCCATGGTAATCAACTGCAAACTGCCAGGTGATTTCATTTGATATAGGACTGGACCCAAAAAGTTAAAATGGGGGTGGAGTATTTAGTGAAATTACCTGTCAAAATCTATTTGTAAACAATCATTCAGTCTCTAGGGTGACTCGGCAACCCCTAGGCATGATTAAACAGATTGCATTTCCCGCTGCTTTTTAAAATTTTCCAGCAACGGCTTTGTTTGGAGCTTGTGGTTTGTAACAAAGTTCTTTTTTTATTCTGTGCTAACAGTAATTTAATGCAAAGACCACCTGAGTACGGAGAAACAATTTTCTTTTCGATGGTTGACTCTTCACAATGCATTACTAAGGGAGTTAATACCGTCAGAACATGTATGCAAAATCTTTGAAACTAAACCACCCAATGTGTCAGTTTAGTTGATATTCTTTTCTCTCCATCAGTTTTGGGTATGTTTTACTTCTTTCTCAAGCCCTCTAATTGGCAATATTTTCATGAGGCTGTTTATAGTTAAAAGAAAGCACAGATTAGACCAGATACCACTGGAAGTTGGCATGATCAAAGCTTCTTACCCTTTGAAAAGTCTAATAGGTTGCAGGGGAACTCAGTTTCAGTTAAATAAAAATATTGACTTCTATTTAAGGCATAATATTTCCTATCTATTTTGCACAAAACATTTAAACATTTTCTTTAATTAATGTCTGAATATTGATTACTATAAAGGAGATAATGGATAAAATTTAGTGAAATTTTTTGTCTAAGGTTTTTATTGACAAAGAGCTAACAACCCCCAGTTGAAGGCATATAAGTTTAAAAGCATGATGTAATCTGTCTTTATAGTGGTTTAATAGAGCTTGGCATTTTCAGAAGTGAAATAACAAATTCAATATTTAATTGCTTTCATAATTATTAGTGTCAGTGTGTTTCTGGAAGGCTTGATCTGCATTTTCCTCAAAGTAATCTGACATAACCCTCAATTCTTATACCTCATTTTAAAAACAGCAACAAAAAAATAATGAGAAGTCCTCTTCTATTGTAAAAACTTTGGTTTTCTTAAATGGATTTTTGATTTTGCATACTTTAAAATAGTTACTGAAAAATTTTATATTAACCATCGAGGACAATGAATGAGTAATTTGGTAAAGCTCAAGAAATTCTCAAAGCTGCTCAAAATGTGAAATGTTAATGTTATTTCGTAATATAAAGGGCCATTATATTTTTTTTAAAATCTGCTGCAAGAAAATAACATAAAAGAAATAATTGAACATTTTATGGACAGGGGACAAGCTGAAATAATAACACTGAAATGTGATTAAAAAACACATGGATTACATATTTCAGTAGCATTTTATCAAAATGTGGAGACAGAATGGAATGTATTCATAAAAGAGGAAGACATAGTAGAATAAACCCTCTTCACTCTTTTTTTGTAATTTTGAAGTATATTTCTAACCTTTTCCATAATTTTCTCTATGTTATGTTAAATATATTAGAAGTTTGTGCATATAAAATTAAACTTACAGAATTAAACAGACTTTTTTTAGAAGCAGAGAACCTGAGCACTCTCATCAAAGAAGTTAAATAAACATTTTGTAAAAGGAAATATTGGTAGAAAACATTTCATAATGAACAAAATCTCTTTAGAAGAACTTCATTGTGTAAGTAGATTTAAAAAAAAAATACATTATCCTTGTTTTTAAATTTTGTTTCTTTGCTGTTTTATTAATTTTAAAATTTTATCCACTTCAGAATCTGAAATATATCAGAAGTCTTAAAGCTAATGTCAGTGTTATGCTTCGCTTTTTATTTTGCTTTAATTAAAATACTTATATTTATCTTAAGAGCGTGTTCTTCTTGAAATATCTGAGATAATTGCCTGTAAAAATAATGAAATCAGGAGACTGATTAGGGAAATTAGCTAGGCTGGATCTCAGAAACTGCATTTCTCTATTAAGCTCCTGGAGGGATCCATCAGGAACCTTCTCACCACAACTTCTCAGTTCTACTTTGAAACTATCTATTATGACCCTCTCCTGATGGGGTAACTCAGGTTCTTGTTAATAGAACACTTGGGGAGAACTAGAGTGAAATGACACTGAATTATCATATTAAAATATTTTCATAGATGTGTATATATACATATATATATATGCATGTATGAAGGGTTTATTTTAGAACAATTCATTCCCAATGGAAATTATTATGTAGCTATTACTATTATCAGTAGTACTATATCAATACAAAACGAACACTTCAGGAAACGTATAAAGAAGAGAAAGACAAAGAAAGGAAAAGAGCAGAAAGAGATCATTGCCTGAGGACCCAGCAGTGAGACTTGGTTGCTGCAATTTCAATGTCCAAAGTGATCAGAGTGATTGTCACAGTCTTGATCTGTCGAGGGTGAGGGAAAGCACACAGAACACAAAGTTCAAAGGGTTAATAAAGCTCAGATTTATGTGAGAACACCCAGGTGCCTCCCCTGGTGGAGGAGCTTTACACTGTCTGCTGCAGCACTGCAGATCTGCTGCAACATTTTGGGTTTTGTGCAAAAATCCAAAATTCCTCTGGTGGAAGGCCCCAGAAATGAGCCTGGGGGTATTTAATGCCTTTTGGTTATTTATGACCCCTTCTGAGAGAAGGCAGCTGCCTCTCATGTCAGTATAGCTGAGCCAGTTTTGCTCCATCAGAAGGGACAAATACCTTCAGACCTACAGTGAATGCCCTGGTACCTTCTGCAGGCTGGGGCAGAGTTTTGCAGCTGATCCAGTTCTGTGAGAGAGGAGATGGGCATGATAAAAAGCAATATCCCACCTTGCAGTATCTGCTTCTTTTTGGCCTTCTCCCTTACCTGGCTGAAAACCCAGCTTGTAGCCACCAGTAGTGAGTGCTTGTATGAGAATCAGAGGTTTCAACAGCACACACACAAAAACTGTCCTGCTCCCCCTCGAGGGCTGCAAACCCAGCCCTGACAAAGCACTGGCTGATTGGTTTGAGTTATTAACCATTAATGCTCCAGTTTCTCACAATCCATCATTTGCTTTATGAGTTTTCTGCTACTGACATTTACTGTTGAAATAACTGAAAGGAAAACAGGCATTTGAACATTTGAAAATTACAGATATTTACGTAGCTCATGCATACTCTAAACTGTTGATTGCAATCTTTAACATTCATTGAAGCTGTTTAAAACCAACCTACTTGTAGAATGGGGCTATATGTAATTTATGATATTGTTTTTTACTTAAGATATCAAATTAGCTTGTAAGAAATGCATTCAGTCATATATCAAAACAATAGGCCTGTGGCAGATTCCACCTCATTTTAAATTCTGCATATTGCCTGGGGTAGAGTTAACATTTTTCACAGTGCCGGGGGTGGGGCTGTGTTTTGGATTTGTGCTGAAAAGAGTGCTGATAACTCAGGGATGTTCCATTAAAACTGAGCACTGTTTGCACAGAGTCAGAGCCTTTTCTGTCTCTCATACCATCCCAGCAGTGGGAGAGATGAGGATTCATAAGGGGTGGGCGATGTTCAGAGTGAAGACATTTGTCATCCCATGTCACCATTACGTGTGATGGGGCTCTGCCCTCCTGGGGATGGACAAACACCTGCCTGCTTATGGGAAGTGATGAATGAATTCCTTGTTCTACTTGATTTTTCAGCAAGGCTTTTGTTAAAATGTTCCCTGTTAAAATGTCTCTATCTCAATCCACGAGTTTTCTTACTTTTACCCTCCCCCAGTTCTCTTCCCCACCCCACTGATGGTGAGTGGGTGAGTATCTGTGTGGAACTTGGTTGCTGGCTGGGGTTAAATTATGATCCATGGCTAAGGCAGAAGCCTTAAGATACTTTTATCAAACTCAGAAAAAAAAATTTTACTTTTTTTTTTTTTTCTTTATTCATGACCACCAGATATTTTACTAGTAAGAAAGTACAATTATCCTTTTGGTTATCTACTCCTCCTTCAGCTTGTTGCAAATTTGCTACCTGAGCTAACCATTTATTCATTCACTGGCTGGTTTTACTCTTTTTGTAAGGTCATGTTCCATGTGAAATTGCTGAAGTCACTCAGCCAAATCAAATATAGTTCTTGGAGGATCAACGTTGTAATGCACCCAGCCTGACAACATTAATCCTTTACTCTGTAACACCAAGAGTTCTACTTCACAAATTCAAACTTCCCAAAAATGACAAAACGTTTCAATCCTGTAAATCAGTAATACTGCACTGAGGGACTTTGTCTTTAATGATTGTGACAAGAAAGTGAAAGTCATTGGTTGTTATAAAATGCTTCATCTGGAAGCATTTTATAACATAAGACTGGAATTCCAGTCTAACAGTTTGAAAATCAAATTAGTTACCCTCTGCTTGCTTTCCTGAGACCTGAAGTTCTGTATAACACCAGGTTTGGGGCAAGAGCTTAAACACTGATTTATGGCAGCTGGCAGAGCTGTGGAGAAGGAATAGAAGAGCTCTGTGTATATGTGCATCCTGATGAAGGGATAAGTAAGGAGTGCAATATTCCTGATAAATTGAGCTGCACATCTACTACAAAAATAGGGTTAAGTGAACATTGGTTTCAGCTCTGCACAGCTGTTTCTGCAGATTGGGTTCCTGCTCCTTAATATTCATTGCTAGCAAAAACTCATGCAGAGAAGTTTTTGTTCAACATGAATATTTAGGAAATTACTGTTCAATGTATGAATATTTAGTTTTGCATGCAAAAACCCCAGCATTCATGAACAATTTTATGGGTCTGTTATTCATCATTTACTGTTCTTCTCATTCATAAGTTTCATTCTTTTAGGAAAAAAAAACAATGAAGCTATAATAGTTTGGCAGTCACAAGGCAAAAAATTGCAAAAGGTTAATCTTTTCCTAATCTCTTAAAATCATTGTTTATAACAAATTTATCCACAATCCTAAGATTTTTACTTTGGAGAACAAATGCAAAATACTATTTCAGTAAATTCACTACATTTACTTTAGTAATGAATGCTAAGCATTCATTACTATGGAATTTATAAAAACGAGGATGTTTTTTGAGAGCTTTTAAGGCCAAAGGTAAGCATAAAAGTGCTCAGTTAGCCTATTTAAGCCATTTAAAATCCAGAGGATTTGGATTTATTATGAAGAAACATCTCAAAGGTCAGATATTGATAGTAACTACCACTTAATAAAATTACCAAATTTTTTGCCCCATCAAGTGGGAATTCTAATGAAAAAAACCAATGGGGAAACACTCCACAGAATTATTGTGCCAATCACTATAATAAAGTAATGGAAAAAAATAATCTAATCTTCTTCTTTCATTGTGGTATTTTCTGGGATCCCCATAGTTGGAAGGAAAGAAGAATCTGACTCCATATTCTTAGAAATCTAATTTATTATTTTATGATATTATATATATTAAAGAATACTATACTAAAGCTATACTAAAGAATAGAGAACAGATATAGACAGAAGGCTAAAAGATAATAAAGAAAAACTCTTGACTCCTTCCAGAGTCTGACACAGCTGGACTGTGATTGGTCATTAAGTAAAAACCATTCACATGTTGGATAAACAATCTCCAAACACATTCCAAAGAAGCCCAACACAGGAGAAACAAATGAAATAAAATTCCTTTTTCTCTGAGGCTTCTCAGCTTCTCAGGAGAGGAATCCTGGGCAAAGAGGATTTTTCAGAAAATATGATGGTGATATTTCTTCACTGTTTAAAACATATAATGCAAAGATAATTTTAGGAATGTCTTTAGACCAGGATATTAGACATCAAATACTCATAATTACATCTTGTTGATTTTCCAGGATCACTTCCTGCAAGCCTACGTGCAAGATGCCAAACAAAGAAGATCTGCAGAGATGAACAAGTAGCTTTTGACAAAACACACATGTAAAGAAAGCATACAGTAAGTGGAAGCAGGGGTAAGTGATCTAGGAAAAATATAGAGACAGTGTCCAGCCTTGCAGGAATGGGGTTAGGAAAACTTGGTGTGTATGTCACAGACTGATACTGGGACCACTGTTGTTCAGCATCTCAGTTAGTGACCTGCATGGTGAGACAGAATCCACCTTCTGCAAGTCTGCAGAAAAATGGTTGGTGGACAAGAAGATTGTGTTGCTCTTCACAGGAGCCCTGTCAGGGTGGAGATATGGGTAGGACCTCATGTATTACAGCACATGGAAATGCAAAGTCCTGTACCTGGGTGCCTCAGTGACACCAAGTCATCTGTGATCCAACAGGGATCAAGGTCAGCAGCCTCCCAGGGTCCATTAGGCAGAGTTCTACCAGCAGATTGATGGAGATGGTCCTTCTCCTCTATTCAACCCTGGGGAGACAAACCTGGAGTGCTGGCTCAGTGCTGGGGTCCTCTGCAAAAGACGGGGAAATACTGCGGTTATTCTTGTAAACAGCTACTCAGTGGTTAAGGGCATGGAGCCCCTGACACATGAGGAATACAGAGGGCTTAGGGGGGATTTTATCAATGTGCATAAATACCTCATGGAGAAAGTACAGAAAATACACTGAAACACAGAAAAGCCACTTATACATGAGGAAATATTAGCTGTGAGGGTGATTGCTCAATGGAGCTTGTTCCTCAGCGACGTTATGGAGTCTTTCTACTAGGAGATGCTGAAAACACAACTGGAGTGACCTGCTCTGGCTCCTTAAATGAGGGGTCTGACTAGATGATCTCCATGTGTACCTTGCAGCCTCAGAAATGTTGAGAGAGCAGCAGTTTTCTCTTTCATATAATCAATCATCACTTCAGTTGTTATGACTTGTCTAGTCTGACAAATTTAAGATGAGACAATTTGAAGCTGTATTTAACCTTCATCCTAACCCTTAAATTAATGCAGATTTAGATTAATTTTAATAAAAGTAATTAACTTCCGCATTGGACTAGAGAAGATCCAGCATCCATCTCAGTGACAAAACTGTGCATCAGTGTAACTGCATCATATATTGTGGATGTCCCTGCTACGCTGGAGAGTGATGCTGAAAGTCCTCTTTTCTGGAATTGCATCTCCCAGCATTCTGGTGGGTTCAGCACTCTCATTTCTGTTGTGCATTCTCCTGAAACAGGGGTACAACAGTACTAATGGCACAGCAACCAAACACTCCAAATTGATGATCTAGTTTGCTATTCTTTTTCTCAATCAATCATTTTAATACATTATTTGTAAGAAATTGATTGAATATTTCTGTTTCTCTATGGCTTCTTCCAAAAGGCTACCCTTTCTGAAAGATAAGAGAAGAGCATTTAAAAACTTGGCTTTGCAAACTCTGTCATTGTCAGGAATTTTTTCTCCTATATTTCAACCACAGTACTGGGAACAGGAAAGCAGACAGCTCTAACACAATTTTCAGACTGTGCAGATGTGTTTACAAGTCGACAACTTCCCCAACAGTGATGAGCACTGGTAGATTCTGATATAAAGAAAAAGATACTAATGTTTATCTACACAACTTTTTTTTTTTTTTTCCCCTAAATAAATTCTTTAAAAAGGTCTCCATTTCCTTCCCAGTTTTAGTCCATATAAGAAGTTTGCATTAGTAAGCTGCAGGACCTAGTTTGGCACTCACATAAACTACAAAATGTTTATATTTGACTTGGGAGCCACACATGAACATATGAGCAATGGGTGTATGCACATCATGCATTTAATACTCCATTGTCCTCAGAGTTTTAGGAAAGACAACCCATACATGTTTTGAATTTAAAATTCTTATAGGTATACTCTCACTGTGTGAGTATTTATCCTGCAGGGTAACAGTATCACTACTGAGAATTTCTTGATTCACTGGTCATTCTGTTTGCTTTGAACCATGACAGTCACTGTAGATGCAACTGGGTTGCCACTGTTATCCTTCAGGAAATAGCAGTGTTGACATCCATTTGATACACCATTCTAAAAGGAAGAAAATAAAAATATCCAGAAATGAGATAATCTTAAAAAATACCTGATGAAACAAGGAAAGAAAATGGATTAGCATGAATCTATATTTCAGCTAAATATAGAACTGAGACACAAGAATGAAACATGAGAAGTTCTATTTTACAACAGTTTCTAGTTTTATAGATGTGCACAATCTCCTCTGGCTTACTGTTGCATATGAAAGTTGGACCCCACAGAACAGATTATGTTGCCTGTTCTATCACATTTATAAATAACAAAAAATAACACGACAAGGATTATTAAGCAGTGTAAAGCAAGTAAAAGAATAGAAGCAGAAATAACAAGGTTATCAACATTCTTCCTGAACAGTTATTTCTATGAATTATGATGGTATAGCTCAGTACATCTCCACTCAGTAACAGACAGAGACTAAAAAAGTGTCTGATTAAAAACTGTTTTTTACTTTTGCTAAATGGTTTCTGGGACAGAGCAAGACAATAATAATAATAATAATAATAATAATAATAATAATAATAATAATAATAATAGAAAATCCCCAAATAACCTCTTTTTAAACTGAAATCCTGCTCCTTTTATGACACTCTGAAATATTTATTTAGTTGAACTTCAATATATTATAGGCAAACATATTTCAGAATGCTACTTCAAATATTCAATTACTTTAAATAGTAGTTCAAATAAAAATTTTAATCAAGAAAGGATTGTAATGCATTCCAAAATCACAGTTGTAGCAAAATTCTAGAAGAAAAAAACCCTAATATTTTACCACCATCCCACTAAAAAACAAGTGAAAACATAAATTCATGCAGAAATATTAAAGTGAATTCAAGAATTCTGTCTCATACTCAGGATTCATTGCTCACTTTCCTGCCTCCTTTTGCAGGCAGCTGTCACACTGACAGTCCTTCTTTTCAGAGGTGTGCAGACTGTCCAAAAAGCATTTCTAGTTCAGCCTAGATAAAGATTAGGTGTAATGGGTGGTCAGAGCAGGTACTGCAGAATTGTCAGTGAAGGTTTGCTACCAGTACAAAGACAAAGATACCATACACGGTCGCAAACATCTTTTATGAAAAATCCTTTCCTTAGGATTTTTCCTCCTGAGAAGCTGAGAGGCCTCAGGAACAAAATGTAAAC
>JAXCLO010000001.1:12497121-12538498 GCA_035583995.1 Arremon aurantiirostris | reverse complement strand
TGACCCCTCTGACCCTGGGACAGGTACACCTGAGCAAAGCCTGCTGAGTGCATGGGAGCCCATGCCTTAGGGAACTCTCATCCTTTCGTGCCCCTATCCTACTTGTCCTTTGGACTACCCTGAAATGGCATATGGAGCTGACATTGCCAGCATGCTTGGAGGAAGTGTTAGTTTGCTGCGTTACTCTATTGCCCCATATCCACCTCCAACTCCTCCAGCAAGGGCCCAAGATAGTGATGGTGCTGCCATTTTGAAACCTTCCCACTCTGACCCTCTCCTGCCTGTGCTCTCTCCTGAATTCCCTTCCTCTTCTGCCAACCACCATTTTGCTGCATCCTCTGCCCAAGCCAATATGTTACAACAAAACCAAGGTCCTTCCCGTGTCTCCATCTCTTCCACTTCAAGCTCCACTGTGTCTGCTCCGAACCACAACCCTTCCATCTCAGGTCACACCCCTTCAAGGGGAGCCAGAACTATGCCCACCTTGGTTTCTGAAGTGCTGCCTTCCAACATAGCAATGCCTGTGCAGCCCAGTTGTCCCTCCTCCTCAGAAAAGGATCTCAAACCTTCTGAAACCAGTAACACTGAGGACCCGTGGGAGAGGATCTAGAAGGAAGCAGTAAAGGAGGGAAACTGGGAGATGATTTCTTAAGTTTACTGCCTTTCTAGTGCAATTCAGAGAGTGAGGGCGCAAACTGCAGATGGAAGCCACTTGCATATGGGGAGGTGAGAGTTTTGCAGTGTGGCCAAAGACTATGGGAGAGGGTCACCACATTTTAATGCAGGCTACCTTCTCTGCACAAGTCTTGACATCCCATGACATGTGATATGTGATGACTATGACTATATATTCTGTCCCCCATGGAATGCACCCTATGGGAAGGGGGGTGGAAAAGACAATTGAACCAACTATTGATTAATTGTGCTGGGGACCTAGCAAGAGCACTACTAACCATCAACCACTTAGCAAGAGAAGGACCATATAGCCAGCCTGAGGACCAAGCTGAAATCCTCCATGGACCAGTGCTACAGGACATTTAAAACATGGCAGAAAAGCACTGATTCAGGTGCCTGATGGTAGTACACCAATTCTAGACTTTGCTGACATAAAACAAGGGCCTGATGAACCATACCTGAAATTTGTGGACAGACTCAAAGACAGGTTGCCAATGAAAGGGGCATCATTCTAAGAAGCTGGTGGTGTCAAATGCATCCCCAGAATGCAAAAAGGCATTGCATGCTCTCCCATTTGAGTCAGAACCATCTTTGACCCAGGTGATCAAGACTTGCTATTGCCTTGGGACACCTGAGCACTCCACTGCCTCACAAGCACAAGTCATTGGACAAGGAATTGTGGAGCCTTAGCCACCATGCAGGTGACCCTACAAGGACATTCATGTCAAGCCCAAAGATAGCACTTTGAGTGCGGAAAAAACAGATACTTTATAAAAGACTGCCCTCAGCGAGGAGCAAAACCTGCTTCTAAGACTTGTGGGTGTAAAGGACATTACAAGCATAGCCAATCTCACCCAAGACAGGGGAGCCACAACAGACACCAGCAGGAAACTTCCATCAGAGCATGGGACATGATGTTACAAATTACCCAGCTGTTGATGCCTACCATTATTGAAGGGCAAGTGGCCCAGAGCTTCAGTGCACCATTTCAGGACTCCCAGCAATCATGCCCCCTGGTGCCAAACTGGATGTGGCAAGTACCAAGTCAGTAATGTTAACAGATTTTATGGCCTAAACTATATCTATGGGTCAGCTTGGGCCCAAAGATCGGCTATATGAGCTCCTAATACTAGGTAAATGCAGGTCAACAACTGAAGTATTTTTTGTCCTGCCTTCAGTTCTGTCTGTAATGTCTGCACAAGAAATGGCGATATTGGCTATGTGTCCCAATCCACTTTGCCTCATCCCTAAAGGACTAACAATTGCTCAGGCAATCCTGCTCCCTATGCATGAAGTCCCTGGTGATGTTGACCAAAATAATTAGTAAAGTAAAAGTCAGCCTAGATTAACACTCGAACTAAATAACAAGAAGATCACTCTCACAGGACTCATAGATACAGGCACAGATGTGACAGTAATTTCACAATCCCAGTGGCCTCCTGATTGGATGCTAACACCTGCTCCAGGAACATTACTGGAGATCGGAGACAACAGCAACAGCCTGAAGAGTGTGCAGCTCATCAAATCTGAGGTACCCGAAGGCTGCATTGCTACCACCAGACCCTTCGTAGTGAGGTCCCCCATAATTCTATGGGGAAGGGAAAGTCTGTCTCAATGGGGGATAAGACTAGTGATGAGTTTTTAATTGGAGACATTGAGCAGCATGACACCCCTAAGTTAACTTGGAAAACTGACAAACCCATATGGATAAATCAATGGCCCCTACCTGTGGAAAAGCTTGTCGTGCTCGAGTCTCTAGTCCAAGAACAAATCCAAAAATGACACATCACTCCCACCATGCCCATGGAATACACCCATCTTTGTGATCCAAAAGCGTGACAGCGACAAGTGTCATCTCTGTCAAGACATATGGAAGATCAATGATGCAATAGAGGATATAGGCATTTAACAACCTGGCTTACCGTAACCTGCAATGATTCCCAAATATTGGAAGTTGACTGTCATTGACTTTTTTCATATCCCTCTCCAACCTGATGATGCTCCATGGTTTGCATTCTCCATTCCCAGTATCAATTGGCAAACTGCGCTTCAGTGAAACTACTGGACAGTGTTGCGCCAGGGCATGAAAAATTCTCCAACCATCTGTCAGTGGTTTTTAGCCAAAGTTTTAATGCCTGTCTGCAAAGAACGTACGCAAACTATCATTTACCGCTACATGGACGACATCTTCATTGCAGCATAAACTGACTCAACCCTAGATGTTGCACTACAAGCTACTATCACAGCTGTCCAACAAGCAGGGCTCACCATTGTTGAGCAAAAATACAACAAATATTGCCTTGGAGATACTTGGGATTTAATATCCTCTCCCAGACCATCCAACCACAACCAATACAATCAAACAATCCAGTGATGCTCTATGACCTAAAAAAGTTGCTTGAGACTGTCAGTTGGGTCAGGCCTTTGCTTGGAATGACAAATGGAGACTTGGCACCATTATTTAATCAGCTAGAAGGAGACAGACCTGAATTCACCCACACACCTGATCAATGAAGTGGAAGATGCTTTAGAAAACATGTCTCAAGTCATTTCAACTTGACAGACTCATTGAATGGATCCCAATTTGTAATTCTTGTTAGCCATTCAGTGTGAGAATGCGAGAAATGGATTTGTAAAGGATTCTTAAAACCTGACTGAAAGCTCACACCGTCTTGTACATCTGTATGCAAACTCTGAGATAAAGTGTGCTGACTTAGGAAGGCCATGGAATAGAGATGATAGTGTTGAGAGAGAGATTTAACTAGAAACAAGTTTCAAATATCTGGTCTTGTAAAAAGACCAGATATTTTAAAATATTGGAACTGTGAACGATGCATTTTAACAAGATCATATGGGTATAATAATAGGTGATTGGTGTTAGAAGTATTAGCAGCATTATGTGGCAAAAGTTAATAGGCTGAAAAACATTTATAAGACATTGTAACAAGAGAATAGGTTGGCTTCTGATAGAATGGCATTGAGTTTTACATCTTTTATGTCTCACCCTTCTATGAGACTGATAATGAAATAAAATCTTTCGAAACACCCCTCAGTTGCTCCATCTCTGTAGAGCTGTGATTTTCCAACACTCTTAGACCATACAACCACAACCAAAACAGTCAAACAACAATCCAGAGATGCTTCATGACCTACCAAAGTTTCTTGGAATCGTCAATTGGGTTAAGCCTTTGCTTGGAATTACAAATAGAGATTTGGCACCATTATTAATCTGCTAGGACACACAGACCTGAATTCACCAAGACACCTGACCAATGAAGCAAAAAAATGCCTTAGAAAACATGTCTCAAGCTATTTCAACTCGACAGGCTCATCAAATGGATACCAATTGGGCATTCTTGTTAGCCATTCTAGGAAAGGAACCCCAACTTTATTTTTCAGTGAGATCAGCCTTAATTTTTCAGTGAGATCCTGGTTTACCTGACCCTTTATAAATCTTAAAATGAATTTGCTTACCACACAAACCAGGGAAAACTTTTTCTACAAAATCAGAAATAATGACCCAACTTGTTCTAAGAGCTAGGTCACATCCAAATCCTCTTTCAAAGATTTTTCTATAGTATTTTAAAGAAATTCAAATTGCTTAGGTCCTTTTTATTCTCTCTCTCCCCTTTCCTTCTCCATTTTTCTTTCTCCTGCTCTGTATTTTCTAGCCCTTTTTAGTAGGATGACTCATTTTCTACATGTTTTGTTTCTCATTATCACTAAACAGTTCTCAGATACAATGTTTGTCTCAGTTAACCTAATTTCATTCCTGACCATCTATTTTAAAAGAACTGCTTGCAGTTCCCCGCAGTGGAATGCAACAGCTGGTTCCAGCTAAGGCTTACTAATTTTTTCAGGAAATCACCAATAATTTTAGCGAATCAACTGACAGATTCAAGTAACATGCTTGATATTAAACCAGAAAACTTCATCCTGTGAACAGAATATAGGTAACATATTAGTCTTGTGTGAGGAGAGATGGGATAGAATTGAGTTACAGACTGTGAGAACGCATCTGCAGAATGCCATGGCACCACAAAGTAACTTGTCTCTGCCTGACCTTGGGGGGAACATGGTGCCACATGGCAGAACCCTGCAGAGAGGAGCTTGGTGGAAGCTGACAGGCCCCTGAACAGTGCGTGTTCACCCCATATAAGAACATTAAGAAAGTGTATTGCTGACATTGTGGTGTGTGATAGGTGAGAATTACCATATAAAGAAATACTGAGTATTAAAGGACTGTACAAAACCAGCTCGTTTCTTTGAATAAAGGGTTCAGATTCTTTGCCGCTCTGACTCAATGCCTCTGTCATTCACAGTGTTGTACTTCGAATTTTAGCCTAACTTCAAGTGTTCCTGGGAAAAACAATATACTTGAAGGATATCTGGTGTATCTAATCAAAATCTTGCGTCATTTCAAATCTATGAATACTGAGAAAGCTATGCTATAATTTGTCCATGTCATTTATTAGATGTTAGAAGAAGATTAATCTACTTCTGGAGCATGTTGCTATCTAAGAAATTCCTTCTTTATTGTATAAATTTTCTTGCATAGAATTATTTTATTTAACTTTTCAAAGTACAGTTCTAAACCTTAAAAGTGAACAACCTCTCTCAAGGTAATGGTAATGCAATCAGGAGTAACAGGAAGAAAATAAATGGCTTATAAAGAATTGAATTTTCATTTTATGTCTAAATTCCACCACATACACAAAATTTGCAACTCAATCATATCAGTCTAACATATCAACACCACAGCTAACACAAGCACACTGAGATAATGTACAGATTTATAAATATAAATAGGCAATTACAGTACTATTCCACTGGATCATATAACATCCTTAATCAAAGCATTTGACATGAGAACAAAAAATATAAAAAACCTGTAATACATTCCAAGAAAAAAAATTACAGCATTTGAAACAGGTATTTTTATTAACTTAGTCGTGATACTGACGAACGGCAATGTTTTATCTTTCTTCGTATGTTAACAAGAAGCATTATTTACAATCAAAGGAGGAAACTAATGAAAGTGCTGAAATGGCACACGTATATTAGTGTGAAAAAGTATCATACAGATCCATAAACTCTGTTTTATCTTGTGACAAACTGTGGGAATCCTTAAAATTAGAGGATTTAGGGAAAGTTGCAAATGGCAGGCCTTAGAGACAGTAGAACTGTGATTAGAGCTAAGCAGTAGCCATAAGATTTGTCAGCAGAAAAATTATATACAAAGTAGAATAGTAAGGACAAATAGAACAATTGTCTGTGTATTAATACTTGTCTAGAATAACTCCCTAAGCTACAGAAAAGTATATCTAGTGAGATATTAGGAAGTTCTAAGCTTAATAATGGAGCTCTGTGCATTTTGTTTTAAGGCTCACAAGCAGGTATTGTATTCAAAATAAAACAAAATTCATTGTCTTAACCAAAGGTACATGGGCTTATAGTGGTTGGACAGAACTGTCAATATGCTTTTGCTTTGTGTGATTAGTCAAAAAAACTTTTAAAGTAAGTTGTAACATTAAGGTCTTTGTCTGCAGCTTGGGATGTGAGCTGCTGGCATCTTCCCATTGTCATAAACATGTAATGAGACTGTTGCTAGAGAATAAACAGCTTGAGACACGTTCCTCAGCAGTCCCATCCCGTTTGTGATTTGTACATAGACAACAAATGGTTCTCCTCAGTGAGGAGGCCTAGATGAATATAAAAAATAAAAAAGAAGATCATTTAATAAGATTTCACTTCTTACTTTCAATCTTATATTTCAGGAGCAAGAAAAGAACAGGCCCTGCTCTGGCTTGTTGCAGTATTGTCATACTGGATACACCAGCATGGTCCATCACTTCCACCAATAAATAAACAAGACTCTCAAAGACTGCTTGGCAGGATTTACTAGCTTTGTAGTATTGTTAGCTTCACAGATCTTTAAATAAGCAAATGCTTTTTAGCTTAAGAATAATATTCAGGGCTGCATTGAGCATGCATATGTAATATCGCAGAATCACAGAATCAGCAGGACTGGAATGTATGTATTTTCCATTGGAAAAATCAAAGGGTAAAACTGTTACAAATCTTTACTCTCACCACTTTTAAAGCCAGTTCATCTTTTCATTTTCTTTTTCAGAGGGGATTTGTAAATTACACAAGGGATCATTCTCTAATGTAGTAAGGAAATTGACATAGTCACCTACTTAATGCTACAACAAATGAGTATCATTACATACATGAGAAATAAAGTGCAATTTGTCCTTTTATTAGAAAAGAGGTTATTTTAATGTGACACTTCAGTGTTTGGTGATATTGTCAAAGCTGTTACTGAAACAAAATCCTCTCTCAACACAGAGACCATAAAGATGAAATTCAATCTGAATAACCAGCCCACATGTCAACAGCTACAAAATTTTTAATTCTAAAAAAATCAGCATTTATATTGTTCAAGAGATGTAGACAAAAGCCCTAAGCTCCTCTTTCAAGATGTAAAAGCACAGATAATTGGGAATGCTCTATTTAGTACTTTTTGTTTTCCCTGCTCAGTGACTTCATTACTAATGTTCAAAACCTGTACTGAATTCATCAGTTGCCTAGAGAAGTCATAAACTGCTGTACCTGTTCTTTTATTTTTGGAGCTCAAGGGTGTTTGATTTCAGTAAGGGCTAGAGAATATCTCAAGGATCTGGCCCAAAGTACCTTATCATCAAGCACAGGTATTTTCCTGCTGAGTTCAGGACTGTCCAACACCTCCACCAAGGATGGGCACCAAGTTTCTAGCAAGCAGACTTCTTCTCAGTGTATGAAATTTGATTTGACAAATATTTTGCCATTGGCACTCAACTGTTACAGCATTTACTGAAAGCAAGTAGCAGAAAGACATGAGCTCAGTGAAAGTAGATTGCTATAATGAAAGGCTGTTTGTGAATCTGTGTGTTTGTTTTTACTGGTTGGGCTCTGCTACTTAAGAGGTGGCATCTCAAGTCCCATGTCTTGTGTGTGACAGCCATATGAGCTCCTAAAGGCATTGGCATCTGTCCTGTTCTTAGAAAGCAATTAGCACATTGGAATGCTCAAGGAAATAAATAAAAAACTATAACAATTAGTGCTATCTTATCTTTTATCAGTAACTCTTCAATATAAGAGAAGTCACAATGCAGTTATACCTGTAATGGTTACCAGTGCAAGTAAAAGCTATGGGGACATACTCAGCTGTTGCAGGCCATGGTTCTGAAAAATACAAATATCTTGCATTGCTAATTTATGTGTTTAAACATTTGAAGCTCCATTTCAGGGAAAAAAAAAATTGTGAAGGCAGCCAGAGAGCCAGGGTGTACTTGCAGAAAAAAACAGCAGCAAGTATTGATTTGCTATTTTTCTCCCAAATTAGAGCTCAAATCATTAATTTTTTCTTAAAGGGAAAGAAAAAAAACAGAGGAAAAAAGATCACTGCCATTATGCCTTCTAAGAGAGAACAAAGTATAAAGACATACCTCAGAAATCAATCTTTTTTAGGTAATAGATTACCACTCTTAAGGCCTAAACACGGGTACTACTTCCATCCTTTGCAAAATAACACTACAGTTGGTGAGCAGGCACCACTCCTTCTCCCTCAGACAGCATGTATGGTCTGCAAAGCCATGCTTCAAACTATACCCTGTACTGAGAGAGTTAATTTAAATTTGATAACAAATAGCTCTGCTTTTGGAATGAATGTAGTCTGGCAACTTCAACTGAGAAGCATTTATAGGGCCTCAATTCTGTATGCAACATCTTTGAGAAATAGTTTCACATATCTGACCCAAGGCCTGTGATGCTGTTGCCATGAAATAAAACTGTACATAAGCACTGGTTTATTTCTGTGCAAGCTTCTTGTTTCTCTATTCCCCTGCCCCAGGTATACACATAAAAAGACCACACCAAATTGCTTATTCTGGACCAGAATTTTGCATTTCTTTAATAATCTTATCCACTATTATCTGAATACAAATTTAACACACCTTATTTTTGTATCAACATTTAACCTGCACGCTCAGATTTTATTTTTTTAGGAATTCCATCCAATCTGCCTGGCTACTTTGATCAAAATTGCCATGTGAAACTAGAGAGGAAAACAATGGTTCAAACACCCACATAATTTCATTTTATTTTTTTCCTCTCTCCCCCAAAATGGCTGCTTTGTCTGCGCATGCGCATGGATAGCAAATGTCCCTCTATTATTGTACAACCAACTTGATGTGTCAAGTCTTTATATGCTAATGGAGGTACAGTTTCTCCATTTTTCACAGATAAATGGCAAGGATTGCTACAGACAGTGAAACACAAGAATAAACAGCTTTTATTTCAGATGTGATAAATTACTTTTCATTCAAATAACATGCCACACATGCTACTGATCATTATTAATTGTTTCTATTAATTGCAAGTTAGCCTTCTGTTTTTCTCTAAGAATGGTTAGAAAATGTTTAGCAGATATAGCTAGAATTGAAGAAAATAATTTAATTTCCTTATTTTGCTTTGAACTTTCATGATGCAAAGATAATTTTTCTTCAGTATTCACTGGTAATGAAAGTTTTTGGGCATAATCATTTTTCCCTGTGAAGCATATATAATTTTTTAAAGTGCAATAGATGAGGTTTGGAAACTTGGCTCTTTCCCTTTATGTGTCAACAAAATATGCTATAGTATGGATGCCTAGAATCCATTATTTAGAAATAATCCTGGCAAAGGATTCCCTACACATAGCACAAAGCATGAAGAAAGAAAATAATACCCAATATATTTTTATTCTGTTGAAAGATCAATATCTATTCAGAACCCCAAAAAATTAGGAGCTAAGTTATAATTTGTATCTCATACCTGGAGTAAAAAAGTAAAATTTGTATTTTATACCTGGAATAAAATACAGCCTCAACTGTTTTTAGAGGCTGTGTTTTATAAATGTGGAAAAAATATTTGGCATGGGAAAAAACCAAACACGTCTGTTAAGCAAAGACTATTATTTAAAATCATACATATTGGTTTGCATTTTACAATTAAATATATGTGGGTTTATGTAATATAGTGAAGGATTCCATCTGTGTCCTTGATTTGGACATGAAAACACAATTATATAATTATGTCGTTCCACAGTCAATCCATAAATGTAAGGAAATTCTGAGTTAAACCCAAGTGAGAGTCCAGATGAATATCCTTAATTTAATTACCCACTGTCAGATACCTGCGCCTCCCCACTGAAGTCCATTCTAAGTCAGTGCACCCTGCCCCAGCCCAGAGACAAGAGTAAGGTCAGCTGCGAATAAACGACATGCCTAGGAGCTGTGTATGTTGAAAATTTTCCTTTCCTAGGAGCATTGCGTGTTGGGAGGTAGAAGGTAAAATATCAACTCCAGCTAAATGTTCACAACATTAGGTCACTGAAGACATGGAATGAGGAATTAGGCAATGCGGAAAATAAGATCCTCTTATATGCCATAGATAATTTACAACACGTCACTCTGTGTGCTTATGGAATAATTTTAATCAAAGACTAACTTTACATTGGATCATTTTTTTGAAATACAAAACAGTGTAAAATCCTACCAATTCGTAGCAAGCAATTGTTTGCTGGGAGTTAGTGCAGTAAAACTTCATTTAAAAATACATGAGATATTTAAAAAAAGAAATACATTTCTTATTTTAAATGTACTTTATTAAGATTGCACTAATCTTGAGGATCAGGTACTTCATCAAAGAAGTTATGGACAGAAGTTGGTCAATGTGGTAACTGAAGAGGGATATTTCATGTCATACTTCAGGCAAAAGCATTAAACTGACAATCATGAAACTGCAAAATTACAAGAGAAATGAGGATGAAAGCCTTTGCTGATCAGTTGACTCCTTTTCTGCTTCATAACAAAGCAATCCTCACAAAAGATCATTCCCCAGGCAGAACCCTCAAAATTAAATGTCTATTTGTGGAGAGATACATCCATGTACTTTTAACCTTCCAGAAGTATGGACTGTCAGAGTAAGCTCTCCTGTTCTGCGTGCCCACAACTGGACTTTTATAAATACTTTGGAGTTGCTGATATCCCCCAGGAGTTACCCAAAAAGAGTAATTTTCTGCAACTTCCCTTTACAAAGCAACTGTGCTGATGTACCAGGATGTCAGACTGAAAAACTAATTAACCAGACCACTCCTAATTTCCTCTGAGAAATTTTACAGGTATCTGAAACCAAAATGGTCAGAGCACAAAGAAATGTCATAATGTCAGGAAATATGAGGAAACTGAAGATAAAAGGACATTTGGAATTTTGGTGTCTGACCATGTTCCAAGTAGCAGCTACAGAACTATCTACACTGCCCTCAGAGTGTAGATATGACTCATTTTTTCATCCCATGCTCTTGCAGTCAAGCTTATTAAAGGGCCTGGTTCTGTAAACACTTTTGCACTTGCTTGACTTTGAGTATGCAAGCAATTTTATTGGAGTAGGTAACTAATAGGTACTGTAGGTAATTAATTCAGGGAGCAACAAGATTGCCAATATTTCGAGACTAATATGAGAACAAGAATGAAAATTCTAATGCCTTAAAACTATGTTGAAAACTGTTTTTCAGCATTTGGAGTTTGGTTCCCAGCTGGGGTTAAAAGAAGAACAGTTACAAATGGATTTTTAAACTCATGCTGAAACTTTTTATTAGGATGTAAGCATTAACAGTAATGCTTACAGTAAAAGCAGTAACTAGTGATACGAATACCACGGATAATATTTTTTTTCTGGAACTGGTGAGGAATCAGCTCTAATTATTAGGTAACAATTAAACAAAGTAGCACATGCAAGAAAATATTTTAAAATCATTAAATTTTAGTTAAAACTTCTAGCAGCTGTTATATAACAACATGAAATACCATGAATTCAAATTTTCCAATTTACTATGTAAGATGGAATTAACAGCTTCCATTTTTCTTAACTTTTTTTTCTGCTAGTAACTTTTTGTTATCTATTCAAATGCAATTTCACACTGTCCATAGTTTTGAACTCTCACTTCCCTGTATTCAAATTCCTGCTTGATTGCAATTAGCCTCTTATTGAAAATATGCAAATGTGCACTTTATTTCCAAATACAGCAGTTGTCCTCTATTCTAAATCTTTTTATCTCTTAACATTCAAGGAAAAATTTGTTGGCTGTTGGGACTGTTACATGGCTTTGCATGGGTTCCTCAGGGTGAGAGAGACGAGAATCTTGCTTCATGATCAGAAGGCTGGATTTATTAATTAACGATATATAATACATTATGACTATACTAAAAGGAATAGAGAGAGAAGTTCAGAAGCTGCTAAGCTAAGAATAGAATAGGAATCTAAAACAAAAAGAGACCTCTCTGTGAATCTGTCCCAGTGAGCTTGGTCCTGTGATTGGCCCTTAATTGTACACATGGAACATGAGCCAATCACAGGTGCACCTATTGCATTCCACAGCAGCAGATAATAATTGTTTACATTCTTCTTCTGGGGCCCCAGCTTCCCAGAAGGGGAAAAATCCTAAAAGAAAGATTTTTATGAAAGAATGTCCGTGACATCAGGACTACCTTTTAAAATGAATAGTTTAATATGTTATATTGAACATGAAACAGTGGCTATGAGGTATCTTGAGTCATCTCTATGAGCTATTTGATCTCCCATAATTAACTAATGTATATCAAAACAAGCAAAGTGATCTGTGTTCATGTAACAACACTCTGTTCTCAGCAACGATATTTTTGTTAAAAGTAAGGTCTCAATTAAAAGGAAATAAATTGAGAGCAAAGTGTACCAAAAGACAGGTAATGGACTGCAGCCTTTAGGCGTTCATTCTTCTTTCAAAAAGGTGCCGGTTCTGCATGTCAACTACAAAACTTGAGAAACTTACCTTGGAAGTAGAAGTTTCCACCCATTGCTAAATACAAAAAAGGAAAAATACAAGAAAGATATACGGTGTTGGATGGCCTTAGAGAGACTTTCACCTGAATTCAGATTTTATAAACCATACATCTCATAAAACAAGAACCAAAATTTTCAGCTGACTTCAGACATAGTAATGCCACATGTGACAAGAAAAAAAATGAAAGACAGGATGTTAGAATGGGAAATGAGAAACACTGAACCTCTGGGTTTCCCCAGGAGAAATCATTCTCCTTGAAATGTGATCATGGTTAACATCTCCTCCACTGCCCTGTAAGTAAGAAGAGAAGACAAAGGGCTCCTGCATGATTCAGTGTGAATCAAGCTAAAGCCATTAATTGTGCTTCTAAACATTGTTTATATTTACTTCTTATCTTGGTCTACACAGTCATGCATTGCTTCATTGGTAGCTCCAGTTTGTCCACATGTCTCTTGATTGGCTCTGCTTTGTCCATGAGGCAAACACACATCTTTTTCTTAATCTAATTGGTAGATGCTGTGTCATTTTACTCAGGTTGACACCCCTATGTTTGTCAGCAACTTTTCTAGTTCTTTCTTCTTGCAACATCAGCTTTTTTATTCACAAAAATGACCTCGTTCCTTAGTTCTAGAAGGTTAGGTCAGTTCACTCAGTACATGGCCACTGTCCTGTAAATATGATCCTACCCTGTAGCATCTAAAGATGCTACCTGAATGACAGGTAAGATTACTTGTATTCACCTTTAATTTTGTAAGCTAAGATCTTTGGCATACTTTTGAATAACAAGAAAACTAACAAAAAACCCAGTGCACTACTTTCCTGAAGGCCAGACATGAAAGGGGTGAACTTATGATTCTAGACTTTTAATATTGCTTTTTCCTAAGCAACAGGAAATAGTGCTAAATTGTACTTCTCAATATTTCTCTAGAATGTAAAACCATTGGTGTAATATTTATAAATTACTGGCAAAATTATTAACTTGGTCTTTCCAAGTGAAAATATGAACAATCTAAAGTAATTTTCCTCAATTTCTTCTAAAGAGTATTTACACTGTTTGGCTTTAGACAATTAGTTTGGATGCTTTAAATCAACCCTATAGATATTTAACTCTTTTCATTGACTGCAGAATCAAAATACTGCCATGTTAGGTGTGTTATGTCTAAACCTCATGCTGTATGAGGCCTTTTCTTCAGAATCTACCAGTAGTGTACCCCAAGAATTCTGTCTTTTTATTTAGTAGATTTAAATCCAAAATTCAGATGACCACAACAACCAGGACACATAGTATCTATTTGAGATACAGACGTCAATGAGGATTTGGAGTCTGACCCTAAGACGTGGGTGGACCTACTCTGCCATAATGATTTGGGACCCCTTCTGAACCCATTTCACAACCCACAGTGGATTTTTTGTTCTTCAGTCATCTCAAGCTTGGTGCCACTGGAAAGGCTTGTGGTATGCACCTTCTGTAACCCACCAGGAAAATGTCTCCAAGGGTACCATTAGGTGAGACTCAAAATAATTAGTTTCATTTTCTGTTTGCACTTGCACTGCAGCCGCTGGAAGAATGGTAGCACAACTTACCTATGATTGAGACTGGCCATCAGCACTTGCTTGGCAAGTGCTCTTACTATAGATAGTAATAAGTTGCCTTTCAACCAATTACTAGAGTCTTGTTATTGGAGATGAGTTGATAAAAATGTGCATGTAGCATGTTCATATGGGAAGTGCAGTATTCCTTTTTTAATGACTGTAAGTGAAACTATTTTGTGTGTGTGCCTGATTTAGCTCATTGATTATTCTTATAATGTGCTTTACTGTGTTTCCATTATGTTGTTTTTAAAGAAAGAAAAATACCCCCCTGTTTGATGATTTACAATTTCATCTTTTGCTTAGAAGCTGCTGTTGCTGTTGGAGTACACAAGTCCTAGGCAACAACTGTTACAGATCATCCTCAAATGAATGAAACTTGGGACTGTGCAAGGTGTATCTTGCAAGAGCAGGTATACCTGCTAGGCCCTCAACAAAGTCCTCATTTATTTGTATTTACTCCATACAGGTAACATTTTTGCACAAGATGTCTCAATATTTGCTGTATATATTATGAAAAGCTTTTGCCAAACACATCTATTCCATCACATTATCAAGTTGCTCTCCGCTCAGTCAAAAATGATGACATTTCCAACTTAAACATCACATAGTTGAGGGTCTCCTCCTGGGAGGAAGCAGACACTTTGTCCATGGACTGTCCAGGAGTAATTGCAATTAATACTGCTGCCATGAAAAAGGCCATAATTAAGCAATAAAGTCAGAATTCCATTAAAATAATTGTAGAACCTCACTCCTTTTATAGTGGTGTTGTGACAATTCTGGTATAGGAAATATATCCAATATAATCTGAGTATGTAATTTTATTTTGTAAAGACTAATTTCAAAGAAGAAAATCAGAACATTTTCCCCCAAGTCTTCTCCTAAGCTTCTTATGATATTTCCTGCATTGTATTCATACCTGAATTTTATTATTTCTGTATTTAGATCTATTTCTTTGTTCTTATTCATGGGTGGCAATGGAAGATCAAAAGGTGAATATTTTGAAATACTCATTTTTCTCACTGCTGACAAGTGGAGTCTTTAGCAGACTGCAGTATGATGTAAATCTCACGAGCCAAATTGTCCCATCAGAGTAGTTTGAATCTAGCCTAATCTAAGCTAAGCTAAAGCATCCCACATAGCTTCATTTGTCCTCTACTGGAAGAAAACCTTAGTGCTTACAACGACAGTCAATGTACAATACGCTGCAAAAAAAACCCAACATGGTTAGTATAATGGTTAATATAACTGTTAGTATAATGGAATCTCTGAGCATGACACCAAAACTAAAGACATTAAAACATTTATGAAGTGGAGGTAGTTCTTCATCTATCCATAATTTTCTGACCCAATTTGTTCCCAGACACTTGAGCGCTGTAGAGAGAGGGGAAGGAGAGAAAGAAGGAAAATAATGTCATTTATCTTGATCTACTTTTATTTTTCTTATATATACAGAGTGTATATTTTCCTAGCTATAGAATATCAACTCTGCAAATTCTGGATGGAAAAATAATTTCCCATTTTTATTTAGTTCCCATGTTACTGTATAAGGTCTGGAGCTGAGACCAAAACATTCAGGAATTCTGGAAGGACCAGAAAGGTAGATGGAGAAAATCCTTTCCAGCAACATCTCCATGACATGTTTTGTGCATTATGTAGAATGTTCAGCCTCTGAGAACAGAGAATAGTACATACAGTGCAATGATATCGCACTGGGTACTTCAGATGAAAAAAAAAAGAAGAGATTTTCAGCACTGTCATCATTGTTATGACCCACTTCCATGAAAAAAGAATCAGGATAAACCAACAAAAAAGGGAATTAGTCTCACAGGAAGTCTGTGCATGCTTTTAATCTTATTTCTTCAGTTTCAGAAAACCACATAATTGTAGTTCTTCATGAATCTATAAAACTACATGGTTATCTTTAAAAAAAACATTTTGAAATTGAATCTTCCTTTTCATTGGAAATATCAATTCTGCTGCTCACTACGCAATTGTCATGGTTAAGTGACAGAAGGAATTATCTGGAAAAATTGAGTGATTCTTTGCTTCAGCTTACAGTGCACCTTTGCTATTGAAAATCTAGATTTTATCTTCCTGAAAAAAATCACATTTTTCTACCACAGGCAATCTAGAAATGGGGCTCCTGCATCTACCCTGGCTGAACACTTCCATTACACAATCAATGGCTTAGATTTGATTTGCTAAACTTCTCTGCAGTTACATTTTATTTCCCTTTAAATCTTTTCCTTATCCAGCTGGTGTACATATGACATTAAATTAATACAGAAAATTATGTTGCTATCTCTGCTATTTTGTATATATATGGCAAAAAAAAAGTAATGCATGACAACTCTAACAAAAGACCCTGAAAAAACTGTGTTTCTCCAGCTAAGTTCTCCCGGTCCCTGGCATTTTGTGGGCATGAACTACTCCTTTTAGGTGGTATTTGAAAAAGGAAATAAAAATACACGTTATACATTTGTGAGGCAAATAGACAACTGTTTCCTTCCAAGAAGATTCATAATTATTCCAGATTACGTGTTTCCTACTCCACTTTATTCTCTGGTCAAAATACCCCTCATCTTGCTGGATTAAATTTCAGAGATGTGTTTACTTACCTGTGTAGTAATATCACTTTGCTTCATGAGCTCAATAGGAATGGAAACACTGATTCCTGAAGTGAGAGATGTAGATGTGCTGGGGATGGGGACAACATGCATTCCCGACTTTTGGACTGCATCTGGAGCTAAATGGTCCTTATTGTTTTCTTCAGCATGGCCAACTGATGTTAACTGTTTCCAGTAACCTACCGTAAGTGCAATTATCCCATGGCAGCAGGATTTATCCCCTGGTCTGCACATGGCCAGGGAATGCAAGGTGATCTCTGTGCCAGACTTGATCTGTGATTTAGTGGAAGATTACAACGTGTGATCTATCCATATTGATCATATTCACATAGATTTTAACTAAGAGCCTGATTTGTGATATGCCTGACTCTCATGATTTGGCTGGCTTTGGACAATATTTCAGGCACTGCAGAAAGAAGTGCAATTCTGGAAACCAAGTGACTGTATGAAAATAAGAACTTTTGAAAAGACCAGAACAGACAACCTTTTTTGATCTAAAAAAAAGATGGCTGCAAGGAAGAGCTGGATAATGTACCCAGATACTTGAACTCTAGATAGAAAAGAAATTGAATTATATTTTTAATTCTAAATTAATCTTTAAAATAAGGTCTGATAATAAGGAATTAAGAGAGAACTGATTCCTGAATTTCAAAGTATCCATTACCACTACTGGCATGTTTTCTCCACTCCACAATTCCCCAGAGACTACAAGACGATTTGAAGAATCGCTGCAGACTTTAAATAAAAACTTCTCCAGTCAGTGGAGAAAGATGACCCAGTTTTAAGTGTGTCCTTGCTCTGAAGCACCTCCCACATCCAGGGCACAGTCAAAACCAACAGAGGCCATATAACAAACAAACAAAGAAAAAAACAATAAATAAATAAATAAGGAAGTAAACACACACATATCCACATCCAAAGTTATAATTCTGAAGAGAGTGGGAAAACCCAGTATTTCAAATTGGGTTTACTTGTTTTAAAGCACTTCTATGCATGTATTGTCATGGATGAACCAGCAGAAGACAGAGATATCTTTATAGCCTCCAGAGAGAGGATGGTATTGACTCTTACGAACGTCACAGGCATCTTTTCATGAAAATCGTTTCCTTAGGATTTTTTCCTCCTGAGAAGCTGAGAGGCCTCAGGAACAAAATGTAAACAATGGATATCTGCTGCTGTGGAATGCAACAGGCGCATCTTTGACTGGCCTGTCTTGGATGTTTTTAATTAATGGCCAACCACAGCCCAGCTGGCTTGGACAGAGAGTCTGGGACAGCTGCCTTTGTTATCATTCTTTCTTTTTTATTTTCAGCCTAGCCTTCTGATGAAACTTTTTCTTCTATTCTTTTAGTATAGTTTTAATGTAATATATATCATAAAATAATAAATCAAGCCTTCTGAAACATGGAGTCAAATCCTTGACTCTTCCCTCAACCTGAGACCCCTGTGAACACCGTCACAATACACACTTGTCTGCAGTTTTGTATCAACATATAGTTGGAGATTAGTTTGGGAGTAGAAAGACCATCAGAGAGTGTCTGTACTATCCTTAAGTTAAAGAAGGAGGTAGGTATGTGGGCTTTGAAGGGTAAGGTCACTTTTTTAGGGACAAAAAGGACAGAACAAGCACCCAAAGCCATCAGGGAATCACACCAGACACGGCATGAGCAGGATGTCACAGATTGTTTCAAAGGTCAGCATGTTTGCTGCAGTTCCCTCCACTGTGTGTTGGTCATCAGCTCCTGAGAAGACTGGAAGGAATTCCAGAGTAACCAATTTCTGTCCCAGCTTGCTCAGGTTCAGGGATGTGTATGAAGTACCCTCAACTCAACATATCTATCATGCTAATTTAGGATGACCTTTTGTGAAAAAGGGTCACATTCCTTCATTCCAACTCATGTAATGGGTGCTGCTACTAAGTCACACTGCCACTGGCAGATGGGTCCTTGATTCAGTGACATCAGCTGCTCACCCACACCAGCCAGGCTACATTTCCAGAATCCTGGGGAGACTAACCAGCACTCTCTGGAAAGGTACAAAACTTAACCTACTTATCGGTGCTCATGTAAGCCTTTGTGTTACCTTTGCTGTTCACAGGACCAACAACCATCATAATTATTTTATATCTATTATTTACATCTTGGCACTGCTGCTGTGGTTTGTATAAATATTATCCAACCTCCTCTAAATATATTCTTAGGTTCTGGAAAGCATTTTTATTGCCACTGTCTTGTTCATATCCTTTCCTGCTAAGGTAGGGGTGATACACACAGAGATAATGCAAAAAACATTGCAATCTGCACTGGCCAGGGGTACACTCCCATCTTTGTCCAACTCCTTGGTGGATGCAGACCAAGACACTTACAGAAGACTCTGCCCTAAAATTCAGGCTGCCACAGCTGAGAGTCCATGCCTTGTTTCAGCCCTGGGTTGTTTGGTGATGGAGAGTCTGGCAGCACTAGGTGAACTTTTAAGTGAAACAAGTTTATTGTAATAAAATACAAAGACTGGGGAAAAGCAAAAAGCAATTGCTTTCTTCTGAGACAGACAAGAAAACCCCCCTCTAAGTATAGCATTCCTTCTCCTTTAGCTCTCACTCCGGCTTGGCTTCATTTTGTTTTCTCTGTTCTCCCCTGCCAGTGGAATAACAAGTCAGCTATCTCTAAAGTCAATTCAAACATCTCCCAGGAAATAAGCAGCAGTCTGTTAGATAAATTTCAGTCTTTTCTTGCTGAGGAGCATACTGCTCTAAGATGAAGTCTCTCATTATATCCTTTTTTCTTGGACGACTTCTGCTGAATGGAAGTTCAGCCCTGGGTGTTCCTATAATCTCCAACACTGAAAGTGATTTGATAGGGCATTATCTCTTCTCTCCTGCACTGCTCTGCTGCAGTCACAGTTTCAGTCACTTGCCATCGATAGAAAATTCATTCCTATGGGGAAAGAGCCAGGTAGGTTTAACTGTTAATTGACTGCAGAGAGAACTGGAATTTCTCCCTGACAAAAAGGTAAGTGAGGAACATTACCCGTATCTCTGAATATTAACTATGGTATATAAATTTTTAATAGTGGTAACTTCAGAACACTTGATATAGCCTTGATGTCATTAACACAAAAAATCCCTTGAAGGTCACTGTGCTTGTGGGGATGACTTCTAAATAGAGATGTCGTGAGACTGTCTTTTAGGATCTGCAAAACACAAATAATTTGGTTTAGGAATACTTTTTTAAACATTCGTGTGAAAGCACAGTTGAGAAAGGTGTTTATGATATTCTGAAGAGCTTTTGTCTGTGTCCCTGATCATTCTTTTACATTTTATGATGTAAAAGTACATCATACTTTTAGCAGTAATGATGTAAAGAAGTAGCATGAACAGAATAAACCTGTTCCTGTTATTTCTTTACATCATTACTGCTAAAAGATTGGTACCATCTTACATAGTCACAGGGGCAAAATGGATGTATTGGTATAAAAGATAGGAAATACCATAATGATATATTCACTTCACTGGTCACCAAAAACAGACTCTGTATTTAAAACACACTCTCCAAAGTAGTCATAATGAGCTCATTTTTTTTGCCACACTGAAAAATCTGATCTGCATATCTACTGAATGTTTATATATATATATATACATACATATATATATATAATTTAAAAAGAATTTATACATGGAGTAAGTTGTGTTAATGGAACAAACTATTGAAAATTGGCATCCGTATTTCAGTGAGAGGCTCTACATGGAAGTATCAGACCAGAGTTAAATTGAATGGCTTCAGTTCAGAGTTCAAATGCTTGTTGGAATTTTTTGTTTGTTTTGGATATTTATGAAGTTGATGGAAATACATTTCATGGTGAAAAAAGAATAAGGCATTCCATGTCAGCTGAAAGTTTGTTAAAATCTCTGTTTCTATAGATTGTTCATGAGACCTAAAGAAGATGATTAAGTGAATTTACACTTATTTTTCTCACTTAATGATGACATTTTTGTCACAGTACTTGTCAGAATCTGTGACACAGGAAATGGGAAGAATAAAATGAGCTGAGAACAGCAAAGTTGCTTTCCTTTTCAATTATCAGAATATTCAACCCCTTCAATAGATCTTGTTATAGACAAATTTTATGGATTATCAGGACAAGGAGGATGCTTTGTCCCCGTGATACTGTCTCTGTCAATTAAACTGCCTTTCCTACTTCAGCCAAAAAAAGTATTCAGAACATAACATGTTTCAAGGAAGGAAAACCACAAAATTCTGAGCATAAGACACAGCATAGCAACAGGTATTAGAGTCCTATTGGATATAAATTACTTGTTAATTAGAAATTGGGCCATGGGAACAGCATAACCAAGACATGGACTAATCCTCATGGAAGGGGCTCTGATCTCCTGTCTGATATCCCAAACAATTCATATACTGTCTATAATGGCATGACATAGAGCATGACTGGGCAAATGGACTGGTTCTCTCCCTTTTTTATTTTTTAAATCTACACCTCTAGAAGCAATACCATCCTTGCTCTTTCAAGTAATTGATTTCAGTACAGGTCAGAAATCTATATTGCTTAGCAAGTAAATATTGTCAAGTAAATAAAGGTGGTGAGGAATGTAAACAATGGTTTTGGCTATTTGACCTTAGTAAGCCCACAGGGTCAATGAAAAATTGCTGAAGAAGTCATCATTTCTGATTAACCAGCTAGGAAAAAAACAACCACAAACCAAACAAAAAGAATGAATGCAATAAAAATGACAGAAGATAGTTAAAATCTTTTATAATTTATTCTTAAATTGATCTATTGTTTTCAGTCCATGGTTGTAAACAAGAAGAAATAGATTCAGAGTGTGATATTTGGTCAGCTTGTTTTTTATTTCGCTCAAAGTAATTTTGATTTTGGAGTACAAATTGATTTTATTTCATCTTGTTATTATACCTTCCTTCAAGCTAAAATATATTTTGATAGCCAAATCCAAATTATAATTGTCTGATTAGCTGACTGAGAAAAAATACCAGACCTATGTTCCATAGTCATAAAAGTAAAATTTAGGAATATTAAAAAAAATTTAAATGTCCTACCTATCAAATGTGGGAAATGTGCAGTTATATTTTACTGTGAATTTGTACAGATGCACATTTGAATAAACTGCATAGGTATCTATCCTATATTTACAAGCACACTTTCATTAAGAGAACATTGAAGTTGCATTGTTAAAGGAATTCGAGAAAGGACATATAGTCATGAATTGTTATTTTATTTAAATTGTAGTAATATTTCCCTGCCTTTATTCACATAATAACATGTGTCCTGGTGGGTGTACACAGCTTGGACATCTTCACAAATTAAGGTGGGGTAGGTAAAGTTTTCCTACTGACATGAGGTTTGGCTCCCCAAGGAGAGTCATGTGCTGAGGCTCTAATGATCTTTACCTGGAGGTTGGCCAGGTGTCTTTACCTGCAGATTCAAACCATCTGCAAATATGCCATACCTAGTAAGGCCATTTTGCACAGTTTTAAGTGCATCAACTTCCTAAGTCCTGGAATACCAGACCTTGTAGCCCCTACCTGTCTTCCTGGGAGTACCACATCCCCAGTTTCCATACCATGCTTGATTTTTCTTTCTACCTCTTTTAGACCACACATCAAGGAAAAAAGAATGCATGAGAATAACCAATGTGTCTTTCCAAGTTTGAGGGGTACCCAGGAGTGGGTTTTTCAGGAAGTTGTCCACAGCACAGGGCAAACAGGAGACAGGTCAGACATCCTGACTGGGATACTCTTGGATCCCCGCAGCCTGCTCAGGAGAAGGGACTTCAGCTGTATTCCTAAAGCCTCCAGCTGTGATGGGATTTGCAGGACTGCAGTTCATGTGGAGAACAATGAAGGGATAGAGGGCCCAAAGAAAGCTGATCAAGTCACAAAACATGAGAGTGAGAATAAGAAAATCAGACTGCAGAATCGTGACTGGACCAAGTTATGACTCAAGAAAACCAGCCTACAAAGGACAACGGAAAGTCCTTGGCACCTGGGAGAGATTTTAGCCAAAATTTTTGCATGACAGGTCTTTATTTCTGCTGCATAGAAAGTGTAAAGCATGTTTCCCCAGCCAGGGAAGATTTCTGTTGAGTCCCTTTCATATCTGTGACTACAGGTTCTTACTACAGAACCTGTAAAATACATCCCTACTTGGATCAACCTGGTGAGACCAATTGCTGCTTTGACTTGGTGAAGGGAAAGTATGGAGGAAATAAATTTAATATAAACCATAAATATAAGAAAAATATTCATAAAACACTTTTAATATTTTGTAAATATTTGTAAAATGTAAAAAATAGTTATCTGTAAAATGCATTACTCAAATAAATCACATAAAATTGTGTCAACATGTTGTTTATGAGAGAATTATGATTTTTCATTAAAAATTTTTCTTCTTTCTTTTTTCTTTTCCCTATATTTTAAAAACTGCATATCCTGAAGCATTTTATATAGAAAGGCAGTATCTCTCCATTTTCTATATTTGAGGATACATTTCAAATTCGAAAGGAATTTGAAGCCTGCTGGAAGCACACGAAAAGGGACCAAAGTCAATTATCACTTCCAATATTGACACTGGAGGTAGCCATTAATCCTGAATGTGAAACAAGGGCCCAGGTTAGAAATAACAGTAATTGACTGAGCATGTAATGACTTTGACTGGATTGGCTTTTTTCTTCCTTGCACCAAAACTCTTCCCTTTTTCACTTCTGATATAATCTTTAATCCTTAGTTCTCCTATCAATATAATAACTTGGATTTTAGCCCACACAAAGCCTTCTGAAAAAAACCCTAGACCTTACAAGGGTATCCTACTGGTTGAAAAAGCATTTAGAAGCATGGCAAAAAAAAAAAAAGAAAGTTACCCAAAAAAGTAATCCTGATGAAGACAACTTCTGTATTTTACCTTAGCACTTAAAAATAATGTTTTTATGTGGCAGTTTTTATGCCATTTGTGTGTGTTGAGACTTGATGCTAAGAATCAGCTACACTGTGCGTGCGAGAGAGCTTTATTCTCCTATCTGCAGGAGAAGTTGCTCTTTAATAAGAATTTAAAAATAAAAAATGGCTTTCCTTAAGACCTGAATGCTTGAAATTTGTTTTGCAATCAATATAGAACACAGCTGGCCTGCTGCAAGAAAATAGCACCTTGATGATAATTAATATGTTGTGTTATGATGGTTTTAGTTCACAGAGATCAAGCACTCTACCTAAAAGAAAGTCATGAACTCTTTCTCTAATCAGTGCTTCTTTTAAAGTATTAATGCAATTTATCAGTTGGAAACTGTAGAGCAATATTATTAGGGAATTATAGAAATAACATTTTCAAGGGTTTATTACTATATTTTTACTCTGCTTTATAATTAAAACCCCTAGAAGTATGTAGAAATAATATTAAAAGTCAGGCTTAGACCACATAAGTGAATATATTTATGAAAAAATATTTTTCAAAGACGGGGGAAGCTGTATAACCTCTGATTTGTGTTTCCAATGAGTGAAGAAGTGGCTTATATCCATTTGAAAATTGGCTCAAATGTAGGAGCACACATGTTCAGACATTCTTGTTCATAGAATATGGAACATTCACGAATAGCAGAAAATGTTTTATTTTGAAAATTGAAAATTAGTAGCTGGGAAAAACCTTATTGAACCACATAATCTTTTAAAAATCACTGTAATCAACCTACACTTAGGATCAAAAGACATCTAAATATGATTTGCAGATATAGTTCACAGCATCAAAACATTTCTAATATCTTACCAGAAAGCTTGTTTTTCTGTGAGGTAGTTTTGGGTTAGTCAAAAGAAGATATATGGATTACATACCTTTAATATAAACATATATGTATGTATATGTGTGTGTGTATATATATATTTAGCAAAAACAACCTATTGAAGGGAAAATGCTCTGATTTAATTCTGTATTTTCTGAGGTTGAAGTTCTGAGTAATACTGTTTAAACACTGTTAAATTATATTAACACTCACTTAATATGCAGGTGGTGACCTTGTTGGTAGTAATTTGTTAGAATGAACTGATTATATAAAAGTACCTCATGTTCCAAGAAGCTGGCATCACACAAGCAGAAAATGGAAATATATATTAACATGGTTTGTGGGTAGCTAAGCAGTTTTCAAAAGACTTTTTTTAATGTGGTCCTTATTTTTTAATTCTCTTTAAAGTTTCTAATTAAGTTTTTTTCTTTATTATTAAAATATCTTTTCTGAAGAGTTTGTATGCTGGCAATAACCTATGTCTGTCTTCAGCCAGTGACTAACCATGGTAAGCCCCTGTCCTCAAAACAATCATGCCATATTGATCCTGTAGGTATTGCATTATAAAGTGGACTGATATTATGATTAAATATTTGAAAGGTTACTTAAAGCCTAAATGTGAATTGTAAATTAGGGTGGTACGTTTCCATTTTATTGAAAATGGATGCTATAGCAGTATGACAAAGGAAAAGAAAATCAAATTTGTTCAACTACAACCCTATTCAGCCAATGACAAAATTTGTAGTTTAGCTGAAGTTCTATAAATTAATGTGTGACTTCTTGAAAGGAAAAATTTTAATAATTTGGTAAGAAAAGATTCTTGCATTAATTCAGAGCTTTTAGAATTCCACTTCAAATAAAACTTGTTTGTATTTATCATCATCAGGTTTGTAGGAGCCAACAAATGTTTTGCAATGCCAGTTGAACTGTTGCTTTGGAAAGAGGGAAAGTGGCTGCAAGCTGAAAGTAGGTAGGTTTAGATTACATTTAAGGAAGAAATTCTTCCATATGAGGGTGGTGAGGCACTGGCACAGGTTTCCCATAGAAGCTGTGGCTGCCCCATCCCTGGAAGTGTTCAAGGCCAGGTTGGATGGGACTCTGAGCAACCTGGTCTGGTGGAAAGTGTTTTCGCCAGTAAAGATGATCTTTAAGGTCCCTTTCAACACAAGCCATTGTGTGCTGTATGGGAAAATAGGAAATAGCCAGGAAGAAGGAGTAAGAGAGAACAGCTGTAGAACAGGTGTATTTTGTCTGAGCTTTGAAGCGAGAAGCTCCAGTTTCTATTTTCTGCCCCAAAGCTGTGGGGTCACTTGAAACAATTGTTAGATAAAATACAAAATCCCTATCCCAAACAAAACCATGGTTCTTAAAGGAACATCTATTTTTCTCTGTGTATCTAACTAATAGAGTCTAAACTCTCTGCTCTGCAGTGCTCTCAGTTCAGCAATAATCATACATCTCACCAAAATTAAGGAAATTTCCATGTGGAAACCTGCCCTTTTAATGGAAATTGCAAGATTGGAGTTCAACTATGGAAAAAAAGGCAAGAAAACCTAAATTAAGGCATGAGTCACCAAGAACAGGTTTTGAGAGGAAGAACAGCAATGGTAGCAGTTCTGGTGAAAGTTGTATCTATTTGTGTTTGCTTTTAACAGAAATATTCAAACCTCTTATGAGTTTAGTTACTTTTGGACAGCTTTTGAAACTTGATGTTCAAATAAGAGATCTTTCAAAAAGACCCTTAAATGCTCCAATTTTGTTGTCTTCAGAATGAAAATGTTTTTTTCTGAGCTAATAAAGGGTTTGCTTTAATTTCACAATGTGTAGGAGAAAGTGTAAGTGGTAACACATTCTCATGCCTCTGAAATGAATTTTTCTGGATTAAAATCCCATAATAAGCTCCTTTTTCTTTTTTCCTGAAACAGCTTATTTTTTAAAAAAGCATTATATTCCAAAATAATAGGAATATGACAGTACTGCATGTGCTTACAGAACTGTAAATACAAGGCATAACCAGGTAGCTAGATTGATTTTTTTTAATTTCTTAAATCAGTTACTTGCTAAGCAAAGTTACAAGCTAAGTAAAGTATGCAGTCAAATTATATCAGTGTCCTTTACCTGTGAATTAGCCATGGTGATGCATTTAGTCTGTTGTTTCCTGTTCTTTTAGCAGCTGGAGGAGAGATGAAAAGCTGATTAATCAAGGTATGCTTCTTTTCCTTTCATGTTATGATTTTGATTAATTAGTAATTACCCAAATCTTTCCTACCTTTATTAGCTTCTCCTCGTGTACTGTCAGGTTTGGAAAACTTTTGAACTACATGACTTGTCTCCTCAGACCCCACTCTGATGCTTTCTTAAACATTTTATCTCATGGCATTCTGGGTTGCAAAGTGCCAGAGAACTGTTTATGAGAAGAGACAATTTGATTTAAAGTATATTTTATATATATATATATACATACATACATACATACATATACATATGCATTAAATGTATAGCTGGGTTTGTGTAATTAATATTCAAACCCATCAACTGTAGTTAATGAGATGCAGCATGCAAAGAATTGCTAAATAAATATCTTTTGAAGGTATTTATTTGAAGAATAAAAGAAGAAATAAAAGAAAAAGAAATATATCTATCAGTCTGTTTAAAAGGTGAATGAAAAAGTTACAGACACCCTAAATGAAAATTTTCTAAATACTTGGGAGATCTAGCTTACTCTAAAGAAAATGTTAGAAATATTTTATTAGTTATTCGATTTCTATCAAACATTATGTTGTTTGTTCCAGGAGAATTCAATAATTATTTATATATTAAATATAACTGCAAATTCCAGTGTCTTTGTTTCCAAGAAAGAAATATTGAAATCAATCAGTTTAATAAAATAATGAAATTAGTTTGGCTCCACTGTATCTCATTTCATAATATCAGGTGAATGAAAATAAATCCTAGTATTACATGGATAGATTGATATGCTAATTGAATAGAAGACCATACAATAAATGAATGACATAGAAAACACATTTGGGTATTTTTTAAGGTTTTTTCACTAACTATAAAATTCACTACACCACAAATTCAGAACAGGAAGAGTCATTTTCTGCATCTGGATTTTGAAAGGATAAAACACCTGGCACCACAATTTAAACTTGACTTCTGCATTGATGGTAGATTGCCAATAGCCTTCAGTAGACTTTGTGCAAGTCAATTTCAGAACATCTGAATTAATAAACAAATTTTGACTATTAGTTGAACCATTTAAAATTAAGACTTAGTGTTAAATGTTTAAATGAAAATTCATTAATTTCTTTAAAGTCAGTAAACTGCAGGAAAAAATAGTAGTTTGCAAGATCAAACTTAATAAAACAAGACACTTAGTTGCTTTTAAGTCCATTGTGCCATTCTCAATCTTTAAATCCATTGTGCCATTATCAGTCTTTAGAAAGGTCATAAATCTCTTAGAATAGAGGAAATCTTATGAAATTTTAAGTATTTAGCTTAAATCTTCTGTAAATATGCACACTTTGTTAAAGGCAGCATGGATGACCTGTGGGTGTCTGTGGATGGCAGTTCTTCAAGCCCAAAGAAAGGTGGCTTCAGACTGGAGTCTGAAATATGTCAGTGACACATTTCAGTGACAAACACTGCATCTAGCTTTAGAAACACCACACCCTCACACACAACAAACAGCTTTTTATTTCCTTTATTTCAAAAAAACAACACAAATGTTCCCAGCTTTGAATACAAACTAAGAGAGGTTACAGATGTTGTGTCCTGGATCAAGCGTTCTGCTCAGTCATTTTTCAGTAGAATAAAGGAAGCAGTAGTAATACCTATGATTTATAGAGACTTATGATTTATACATATTAAAGGACTTTATAAAGAGGCAAATCTATTTTTTCTTCCTCTTTTGAGATAGGAAAATGGAAGCAGAATGAAGAGTGACCTGCTTAAATTCATCTAGACAACCATGACAAAATTTAAAACTGAACTCTTACCCTTGCTTCTTTGTTGAAGCTCAATCTGTTATAACACAGGGAACCAGAGAGAGCTGAAACTGTGCAGTGCTTGAAGTCTTGATAAAGAAAGGTTAAAGGCAACAGCAGCCTGTGAATGCTACTCTGGTCCTGATTCAAGCTTACCCAGTGGGGGGAAGGCTGGGTCACCGTGGACATGACTTGAGAAAATCTAGGGGGAAGCCTGAACAAATAATTTCTGATCTGTGAATGGAAACGTGGAAGCTCAGTGTCTTTTCTTCTGCTCTCCTGCTCCCAATTCAGTTGCAAATAAAGGCACTTTTTACCCTGTGAGTTAATAAAGGAAATGGGTAAGATCATTCTCTAGGCAGTAGTTCATAGGATTTGGTGTCAACAAATTGTCACAGCATTTAACCTGCTTAGGCAGAGGTTCAAGAATAACTGTATTACCTGTAATGAGCTCATTAATGTCTACAGTCAAAGACACCAAATTTAAAAGCTCTCCAAATAGATACAATACTTAATTAATCAATATAACAAACATCAATATATTAATGAAAGTATGTCCAACTTGTGCTTCTTCAAATTAATTCAAAATGTCTCTAAATTTACTTAATCGTATTTAAAACTTTAAAGCATAAACTCTTAATCATATTTACTTTCATTTAACTCTTATATCATCCTCACATATATCAAAGGTATTTCTCTGTATAATCAAGTTGGTTTAACTCCACATCTCTTCCTATTCTTCTTTTCTTTTTTTTTTTTTTTTGTTTGAAGAGCATTCATCCATTATTGGATATAATTTCATAAATCATAATAATGAAAAGCAATGTTTTTCTGGCCTGAATTTTGACAAGACTAATAAAGATAATTTTTAAAAAAGAAGTATTGCACTGACAATCTCAAGTTTTAACTTTAAAAACACTCCTTTATGGTTTATTCTGCAAGTTTGCTTCTCACATATTTCTAACTAAATGCAATTAGATAAAAACCTACTGCTGAAAATCAAGTAAGCCTTCAGTTAAGAATCAGTGACTCACAAAAGGTGCTTGGTTAGTTAATACTTCAGAAGTTGAAATTTAATTAATACGACATAGTTCAAAATGTTCAAACATGCATGAATTTTGCAAAACAGCAGCTTATGAGAAAAATACTGGGAAAATAAAGTAAAAAAGAAATTGAGGAACAGGATGGCTCAGTGGATAAAGTACTCACTTTCATCTCTTCTTTGATTCTGTATTCAGTCATCCACAGAGGACACAGGCTTGCTCACAAACCCACACCTAATTTATCAACATGGGCATGATCTTCACCTCTTCTCCCAAAGTTCATGACTAATCTATCATGGGGTTTTAATAGCCTCTAGCAGAAGAAAGTCTTCTGGCAGGTCAGGTTCATGGTCACTACGCAATAAGATCCATGGTTTACAGCCAGAAATACTTTCATCTTTCACCTCCCTGACACACATGGCTTTGAACAATTTTACATTAGTACATTCTCAACATCAGTTTCCATATAATCTATTTTCTGAAGAGATCTTAGTAATATTTTTCACCTTATTCATCTCTTCATCAGGGAAAGGTTTTGAAGTCTGACTCATAACGTCCTAAAAATTGTCATTGTTCACCATGATACCTCAAATATCTGCTTTCCCTTTCCATGTAATTAAACCAGGTTTTTATTAGAAACTTCACCTGAAAGAGTATTTCATTATCTCTTATGTCTTCCATATGAATGTCATCAAAGTCTCCCCTTCATATTACTGACAGGTAGATGGAGTTCAAGACATCACCTCTGAAAAGAAATAAAATGTTGCTTTTTGTTTCACAATTTCAACCAATTTTATTTAGTTACCTTTTTTACTAATAGATACAAACCAGTTAGGGACTGTAATCAATGGTATCTTCCTCAGAGAGTGCAGGGGAGCTCTGGCTCTGTAAATATGGTTTATATTGGGGGCAGGAGTCAGGCAGTGTTGGATCCCAAGGGCTGTCCTTGCCCTGAGGGGGCTGGCTGGGCTCCCCTTGCCCAGCCTGTCTGGGAATGCCACTGGAAAAGGGGTTGGCAGATCCTGGCAGTGCTGGATGGACAAATGCCCTCTCGGGTGCAGAGGAGTTGTGGGGTAGCTTTCACCTCTTCCCTGGAAACAGGGGAAAGGGAGAAGGTGGGGAAGGGAGAATGTATTAAAAGAAAGCCACATCACTAAGGAGAAAAAATATCTTACCATCAACACCACATTCCTCTCAGTAAAGACCTCAGGATACTCATAACTCATCATAAACATCCCCAGTCTTCAAGAAGTCTAAAACTGTCAATCTTGGAATACACTGGAACATGGGAAAATGAACACACTGGAACAGGTGGGCATAACTCCAGAGGAAGGAGGCAGATACTAGAAACACTCAGATAAAAATTTTGATATTTTATTTTTAATAAGGCCTTTTACTTGTTTTATTTGGAGTATTAGAGCATCACAACATTGATTGTGCTCCTATATTCTTAGCTGTACTACGCTAAGATAAGATGAAGAGTTTGCTTTCACCCATAATGAGGTTTTGGTTGTAACAGAGGAAACACATAGAAACACCGAAATGCAGAATTAGCCACAAAGACTAATTCTTTTTTCTGCATCTCTCATTTTTTCATGCCAGAAGTTTATCCTAGTAAAATAAGATGTGATTAGATGATGAAAAGTCAGGGAGCAGACAATGTATGTGATTTGTTTCTCTCTCTGGATTGCTTGCTCACAAGGTTGGGAGTCCCCTTCCAGAAGAGAGAGATTGGTGCTATGGCAGTACCAATATGACACCGTGACAGCAGCACCTTGACTCCATTGGCATTAGCTCTTCACATTAGCTAATGTCAGTGCACTAATTAGCACTGCAGTGCTGTACTTTTGTCCTGGTCATCTCTACATTACAGCTGAAGCATGACAGAGCCACTTGGTGGGGAAGGGACTTTGGGAGATCTGTAGTCGCACCTCCTGCCCAAACCAGCAGGAGAAGCTCTGGGGTCAGACCAGGCTGCTTAGGGCTTTCTCCAATCAGGTCTTGAAAGCCTCAAGGGATAAGATTTAAAAAAGTTAACTCCCATGCTTGACTGTCCTTAAGAGAAAAAAACGGCTTATTCTCATACCAAGCCTTAAGCATTTCATTTCAATTGATGCCTGTTTTTTTGGTCACAGCTTCTTCTCTGCAGCCATCTCTTCTCCAGGATGAAATTCAGCTCCCTCAGCCCCTCACATGGCAAGTACTCAAGAATTGCCTGATTTGACATGTATCAACTTCTAGATGCCTTTGTTTTACTTGGTGCTCCAAACTGCAGTTCTATGTGATCTAACAAGTGATAAGTAGAAGGGATGGAGAAAATAACAAGATGGTTTATGGATAAAATGTTATTTCCTAATGCATTACTTGAATTGCTTGATATTATCAAGTGTGGGCTTCAAAAGGCTCCTGCTCTTGTTAATGCAGTCCAGGAAATATTTATGATTTCATAAGCAAATGTTGTGGGCAAAGGTCCCATTAAGTGCCATCATTCAGTGTATTTGTTTGGACAGTCAACAGATAAATTGCACAGAATGGTGAAAGATAGATGATAATTAGTTTGCATTAAGAAATTCAAAATGAAAATGAATATAATAAGAAGCAGGTCTTCCCTTCTGAGAGTGGTGTGGGAAATCAGAAGTAAAAATATACTATATTCTGCTTATTGTGGTAGTAACTCCATTTAAAATTGGACTAAGTACACATACTTAGATCTAATTTCCAAAAAAAAAGGCTTGATATATATTTCTGAAGAGTTCATTTTTCTGCTTAGTCTAAACCATAGGTTCAACCCGAGGAACAGCAGCAAAAATTGCTCATCCCATGGTGTATTTCTGAAGACACAGAAGAGATGTAGCTTTTTGACCACTCAGTGCCTGCCAAATGTGATGGCACTTCCTGCCAGGGTGCTAATTACTCTCCCCTGAGGCCATGGTTTTATTGATCTGGACTCTTGGCTTCTGGCAATTGGATCGAGGTCACAAAACTCATTTCATGTAGTTCTTGAACTCTGAATTAAAGGTGTATGTGTACAAGTGCTATTTGTAACTCGTTACTCTGCTAAAACTACACTAAGTCAGTGCAGTGTTAAGACAATTTAAAGCTGCTGCCTGTGTGCTAACCATTCTCTTAACCCCTGGGTATTAACTTTTGGAAACTGGAGGAATGCTGTGTCACTGCCTCACGATGGAAGCAGCACCTTAAAGAGGTGTTATTTCTGAGAATGACATCTTGGTGTCAGCAAATACTAGAGTTACATGCTGTGTCATTTCAAAAAGTACAGTGTTCAAAGAAAGGTCTCTCAGGAAATCAATGGAAGGCCATAAATAAAAACTTTGATGTTATTTGGGTAGGCAAGTCACTACAGTGACCACAATTTGCAGCTGGGAAATTGGTCATACTGTCATTTTGTCTTGATCTGATTTTCGGAGTCACTGCTGACAACAGTTAAGTCTATTGTTCTACATTTGTATGTTAAGATCTATTTTGTATTATTTATTGCTTAATATATCCTGCTTCACTGCTTATTTCCCATCCTTTCTTTAAATCCTGCTTAATGGAATCCTGTTTTGTTTTGGTTGGTGTTTTTTTGTTTCTGTGCCCTCTTGTGCTTCATTGTTTTCTCTTATTTTTTTATCCTGTTTTTCCATTACTCTTCATCCAGTGTTTAACTTTTTTTTCCAAGTACAATCTGTTCATTTCCATCTCGGTAGGAACATGGATAAGAGCCTATGCTCATACCTGTGATAGGTTGAGGAAACCCTGTTTCCAAATTTATTTGGACAACTCATCTACCTTTCCCTGTTCTTTCCAGCTGCAGTTATGGCTTACACTGCAGCTGCTTTGCAAAGAGAAGCCAGACTGATGGGATGGGCTGGAGAAGGTCTGACACTGGTAGAATGTTCTGGAAAACTTGTAGAAACTCTCAGGAAACCAGAACTCAAAAAATTAGAACACAAGTGTGACTAAAATGTCATGGGTCTAGAAAGCCCTTGGTTGCTTTTCAATTTCATTGGCAAAGAAATCAGGCATGTTTTGAATGTATGAAATCATGTTAAGGTTTTTGAAGTGCTGTATATATTTCCTTATAATTTCTGGGATCTTCCAAATTTTCAATATGAAGAAAACTGAACAAAATAAAATTTAAACAAAAAACCACACAGTAAGTAAAGAGAGTTGAGGATTTGAAGGGGAAAAAAGTTCTGGAACCAACTCACAGGAACAAAGGTTGTAGGTTGTAGGTTTTCCACCTCCACATAGTTGTACAGGAAAATAGAACTATATAACTAAAAGACATGGAACTTCTAGTTAAGGGACTTATTTTGCTTGGAAATTTTGGCCTATAAAATGGGGTTTTAATTCATCTATCTTTAAATGTCCACAATACCATTATAAATTGATCATCTAGATTCTTGTATGGTCGATTGTGAGAAACATATTTTGCATGAGGTTCTTCTGTCTTGTCTTACATGTCTAAGGATACGAATAATGGTACTGTGGAATTTTCTGGGTTTTTTTCCTACTGACCAAAAATGCATCTGAAAAGAGGCTCTCAAGTGCAGATATTGTGAGATTACTCTTAAAAGAATAATGTGACTAATAAACAAATATTTTGCAGTGATGCCCTAAACCAGACATTTCTAAGTGTTCCCAAACAACTGTATTTTGCTATTTTTGTATGTGAGCATGAAACTTTAGAAATACTGTCAGTAACTTAATTTTTTTAAATGTTATGGTCATATGAGTGAACCTGGACTAATAACAATAGTCCTGAGCTGCCTGTAAAATTGATAGTCCCAGCTTTGACCTGCTGGAAACCAAAAGTGTTTAGCTGCTCATCATGAAAACAGCATGGCTTCTCTTGGTGAAAGTTCAGCATGCCTAGCTGGAGTTTACAGAATTAGTTTTGTCAGAAAGCTACTGGCAAGTGCTGCCCATCACATGCTGCTTTCCGTCCCCAGACTGCCCTCACACTGGCTCTACATCCTGAAACCCATGAGGAGAGATGCCAGAGGGCAAAGCACATTGCTTTGTGCAGAAGAAAAGCATAAAATGCTGCTAAACCACAGTTAGTTAAATCACTATTTTTTGAAGGCTGTAGAAGTACTAACAGCATATAAATAGTGTGAGCTCCAGTGCATTGTACAACACATCCTGTACTCCTCAGGATCATTCTGTATTGATGCCATTACAATCTTACTATCTATCATTATAGAGTATGAAAATAAAAATTCATTTACATTAAAATTTCCTCTTGTTTTTTCTTCCTTGTGTAAATCTGACTGTGAAATTCCTAACTTTCACTTACATTTGTCTATCTTCATCGATGTACAAGTCTTCTTTACTCTTGATGATGCAACGATGAGGAATAGTGTATAACTGCTCTTCAGGTATTAGCCAAAAGCATAACACTTTTTTTTGGTGAGGCAATCATGGTATGCTGATCATACATACTTCTAAAACACGTGGCAGCAATTATTATCCTCTTTAAAACTTCTCTATCTTGACGATAACAAAAAGAAATGTCATATTTCAGAATCCTTGTAAAGAAGAAAATATCTTTTCATCATAAAGCAAACACACAACCTGCAATGTATCATTTCTGCCCTTGAAATGTCTATGATGCACATTAGCATATTGCATCCAAAATTATTTTCACTGTGTTGTGTAAATAACTGATTCTGTTATTTGATGTTGCACTTCTGTCAGTCTTACACTACAGCATCACCAGTTACAACATCAGCCATTAACTGCGCAATATTATGAAATGGACAGCCTGGCAACTGAACTTGATGATGAAATATCTAATAACTGGTAGTAAAAACACCCTACCATATATTTTACAAAGATTTCAAATCCATTCCATGATTGTTCTAAAGGGAAAAATGCTTTTTCTACCTCATTACTACAAACTGATATTTTTACTCTTATGACTCCACATGATTACTTCCAAGGACTCATGTATCTCATGCATCATGTACTTTGATGCAGGTTATATGCAAGTAATAATACTTTAATAAGGGAAATCAAAATCTCAGTAGGTTTCTTTTACTTAAATTTGATCAGATATACCTCTAAGAGTTTTAATAAACAGTGAACATCATAATATGATCAATAACTGTTACTCCTAAAAGTAGGACTGAACTCATTATTCCAATACTTGCTGACTTTATGAATATGACTGTTAGGGTCTGGAGGATTATTCATATGCGTGAGTTAGGTATGTACAAAAGTATCAACATAATCAAGGTCATGACTTACTGAAAGAGCCTTGTCCTCAGTTATTTTTGGACCACAAGCATGTTTTCCTAAAGCTTGAGTTGTGTCTATTGCATTTGCTGATGGCCTCCAAGACAAATTTTGCTAAAACTGCAAAACAGGCTCAGGTTGCCATGTACATTCAGCTGAGAGAAAGTCTGCAATGGCTGATTATCTGAAAAGACTGTCTGTCTTTTCTAAAATAACATACTTTATAGCACAATTTGCAATATTATGTTCAAAGTCTCTCCAGGAACACCAAACCTGCTGAGCATAATTTCAGAACTTAGTAGTACCATTAAAAATAAACGTTCTATTGACAATTCTACCAAATTGCCATTACAAAAAATGGCAAGGTTCATCTCTCTGTGCTACCCTAAAATGTCTGATCTCTGTCCCACTGTACAGTGATTCTATACTAAGCTGCCTGATGTTTGAAGACTGTGAAAGAAAACATGAACAGAAAAACCCTTCTGCATTTAAATCTTTGAAGTGAATGCTCAGGCAGTGAAAAGAAAATATGCTACTCTGCTTTGCTTTACCAAGTCATATTACTTCTCTGCTTAACAACACTAATAAAATAATGCAACCATGATAACCTAGGGAGAGCTCTAGTGTTAAATGTATGTCTGAGTCATTCTCATGGTATGATTTCTTGACCTTCTTCCAGGTCTCTCATATATGGTGTGTCACTAATTATTTACATCTTTTCCAGACTGTCTGTTCCACAGACTATCAAGTTAGTGAAGTGTTTATTTTTGTTCACTATATGAGCCATTGATATATGGGATTGGTACCCAGTGATATATAAATGCCTGGAGTTCAAATCCATTTTTGTGTTTGACCTTCATAATGTGAACAAGTAGATATGGTTAAAGTTGATGAACTATACTGAATGAATTATATTTAGACAAGTAAATAGGCCTAGAAAACACTTCATTTTCCTTGGATTTTATGACTATGCTTGTGTGCTCTTTACGCTTATAATTCTCAGCAGTTTTGAGAACTGAATGCATGTACAACCATATTTTTGAATTATGCAGCTCATCTAACTGAGGGTAAAAATACATGAGGACCTAAGAGGCAAGAGAGATTTTTCTGCAGAAGTGGTGCTCTCCACAGTACAGCAATAGCCCCCTGAAGTCTTCATTTCACATTTCTCTCCTCTCTTTATGTTACAGATGCAGGAGCTATGCTGGGAGGACTTGATAACATTGACTTACTCTGGTCAATATCTCCAGAATGAATTGTGCCAAATTTGCAGACAATACCTGTGGCTCAGATTCCCAATGGGAATTGGGAAGATCTGTTTTGAGAGATTATCTCTTAGAAGAATGCTGCCCAAGGATCAAGATATTTGCATTTCAGGAAATTTACTGTTTAGAAGGACAAATTAAAGTAGCACTGCAAATACTTTGTTAACATAAAGGAGGGAAGTCTCTCATTGATACATTTTGTGTGGCTGCCATTATTCGCCAGTGCCTTAGGTACCATTTAGGCTCTAAGTGTTTGAGCTGCAAATTTGGATTCTCAATATTGCCAGCTTCTCACAACTGTCCTGAAGTACTGAACTTTGGCAATTCTATTTCAGCATCTTCATCACCCCTTTTTTGGGTGTGTGTGGTAGAGCCCCACTGTTGAAATAACACATCCTTGCCTACAGTGTGCCAGCAAACAGAAGGCTCAGAGACGCCACAAAACAGCCCTTGAGAGCCTCTGGACACCCATAAACCTTAAAATGCTTTTATTCTGAAACCTCTTTGTAATCAATGGGTTAAATTTATATTCTTAAACTCATGTTCCTCTGCTAAACTTAAAGCTGGGCTTAAAGGAAACAAATGAAATGTAATGTGTGTTTAATGTTTTTTAAATCATACAGTTGCTCTTCTGACTTGTATCTGCAGTCTGTGTTCTAGTTTTATCTGGTGATAGGGAACTTGTTTTGTGTGGAAAAAGAAATAATGTCAGTCAACTAAATATACTGAATTATCAGTGATTTTTCTGCTTTTCTTAACCCGGTACATCTGCCCAGAGTGGTATGGAATTGGCACCAGGAGCATCATATTCAGCCCAATGCTCCATCCAGGAGGAATGAAGGGGTCTCCAGTGATCCAAGCATGAAATCCCCAGTGGAGGACACTGCCATGCAGCCCTCACCACATCATCTCTCTTTCATGGGAAGAGAGCAGTCCTCTGCTGCTGCCTCCACTCTCCAGAAGCTCTCTTTATAGGTCTGTTTTCTTGATAGCTCAAGAGAAATACAGCTGAATTATAGAATATCCTCATTCAAATCTAGAAAATATCTCTACCTTAACTGATACCTCTCACCTCCCGTCTCATCCACCTCATTTCTCTTTACCTTGGTGTCTGGAAAAGAGACGTCCACAGGTGTTTTAGTAAGCAGTGACTTCCTTTAGGATGATTTGTACAAGTGACTCATCCTTGCTCGTTATGATATCACTAACTTTTTTTCACATGCTGAGATAGACGTCTCCCTGTCTTGCAAACTGCAGGAGAATACAAATATTTTTAAAATACACTGATAAAAAAATACTAATGTAAGTTGTAGCTCTGTTTCTTGAGGCATTTTATCTGATACAATGTCTTAATGCATTATCGCATTTTGATCTGAAGAGGCCCTGTGATGCAAACCCACCATCTCTTCAGTCATGCAGTAAAATTATCCATTATATTATCATTTTGTTGTATAACTGAAAAGTTAATTGTGACTTTGCAATTCTGGATTGCTCCTTTCCCTTGTAAACTCTTTTTTGGTTTTCAGAAGTCATATTAATCATTTTATCCTTGCTTGTGACAAATAAATGCATATTTAATCTTCATGTATAAATAATGTGCTCTTCTGAACGTGCCAAACAAAATGTGATGAATGGTAGGGCCATTTTCAGTTTCTCCTTTAGATTTCCTTGTGATGCCAGTAGACAGAAGGAGAATTGAGTCTCAGTCCCTAGGGATGTCTTACTGTTGTAATGGAATTAATAGAGCTGATAAAATGAATAATTCATGATGCAGTATTTGTTGACAAAGCTTCTTAAAAGTCCAGTACAGACCAGCGAGCCTGTGGTTAGGAAGTAGCAATCATTGTTCCACCTCATTTTTGTTGCTGTTTTTCCCTCCATTAAACTGCTGTCATTAATCATAAAATAATGAATAATAACTGTCCTTCTCTGTCCTCCCCTCTAACAAAATATGCTTTAGGAGGGATTGTGGAGTAAAACCAAACAAACCAAAGAAGCTGCATAAAGAAAAACACAATATATTTCTCATTGAGCAGAGGGATTTAACTTTCCTTAGTAAAGTGGAATATACATATGTGCCTTACATACACTAAGACCTTCACATTTAGAGACCATTTACAGAACCTGCATGTTTTTTAAGCATTCCACCCCACTCTGCTCCCAGCACTTTGAACACAATCTGCTTTTCCACAACTCAGATATGCCTCAACCACAAGATTAGTTACCTGTGCACTTGGTTTTATAAGGATTGCAATTTCCAGATGGTTCTGGGTAAATAAACCCTCTTTGTTTCTCAGAAAATATGCACTCCCATAGAACCAAGAAAACTGACCATGGAGACTGAGGAAAAGGCAAGTCACGGTTTCCTAGGATTAGATGCATATCCCTATCTCAGTTCAGCAGTATTTGTTACTTCATATTGTCAACTAAAATGGAATTCTCCTTCTGGAAAGTGTTGAATCAGTCAGTGAAAACACAAAATGAGGCAAGGATGTGTTCTAAGATATGATCATACCGGAATTTGGATATCAAACTGTAGAAGGCATGATGGAGCATATGCTAGAATTACAACCTATAGTTAAAAGAACCCAACTCCATTATAATTGCACTTCTGATTTTACTTTGACTTCCCATGGTAGCCTACTGGTCAAAAATCAAGAGTGAAGTTGATTTCCAGATACCATAATAGATGAAATTACACTAAATGAGATAATCTTCTTTCTAGGTTGGTTTAATTTAAAGATCTTTTGAAGACAACAGAGCTTCAGAAGTAATGAAAAAAAACTATTAAAATTATACAGCATTTTAGATGAAATGCATTAGATACATTAAATTATTCTGAGCTGCATGCATTTAGATAATGTCTGAATGGGAGAACTATGCAATTCTGGACCACTTCATCTGATTAGAAAATTTACATTATACAGAGTAGAGCTAGTGAGAGACATGAAGGTGGAGTTATATTTCCCTTGAGCCATCTGGCCAACCTACGTGTGTTCTTAACATTTACTATTCTGCTAGTTTATCCAGAAGGAGGTTAAAAAGGTAATTTTGTAGACTCATCAGTAATTTAGAAGATTTCTAATGGAGCAGGATGCTTGAATCAACTAAATTAAGAAGTACAAAGAAACTCAGTGGCTAAAATTCAAACCTATATAACCTAACTTTGAAAACCACATACATTATTAAACGTGAAGATAAGAAGCAACTGGAAGAATTTGTACGGACACGATGGTCACTTCTAGTCTCTAAAGTAGGGTTGTGTTCTTTTCTACAATAAATGCCTTGGCTCATGATAGTTAATTAGTCATTACAAAGGCCTAAGTTGTGACACATTTTTTCTGTGTAGGTTATATACAGTTTTATTGAATATATAAACATTTAAATATCTTGACATGTTAGTTGTAAGAAATAAATAATTTGTAAATACAATCTGGCAGAAGTGGTGCAGAACATTCTAGCAAAATTGAAAACATATTTACCAACAGTATTACAAATATGCAGCCTTCTACCTCTCCTCCTGTGCTCAAGAGAGTGTTTGAATCCATATCTTCTTCATTACCCTCCTGCTGTACACCTCCATGTAGTCACAGCCTGGATCGAGTTCCTGCAAAGCCTGATAATCAGGAATTTGTTCCCTCTGCCCACTCTTTGAGAAAACTTTGGTCTAATTTAGCTATGTTGTTGCTGACAGTCACATGGATTCTTAGCACAATGGAGGTAAGTCGTTAATTAAAATGAATTCAGACTAGATAAAATCTCAAAAATACTTTCACTAATTTTGTGGTCCCTGACAGTGTCTTTCTCTTAAATTGCAGAGACATGGGTTTGATGGATGGACTGTTATTTGGATAAGAGATTGGTTAGAGAGTGCCATCCAGAGGGTGGCACTCAACAGCTCAGAATCCTGATGGACATCCATGACCCTCAGGTGTGGTGTCCCTCAGGTGTCTGTTTTGGGACCAGTGTTACTAAATGTCTTCATTAACTGGCACAGACAAAGAGATTTAGTGCATCACTCAGAGAGTTTGCAGATGACACTGAGCTGAGTGGTGTGGCTGACACATGTGATGGAAAGGGTGACACAGAGGGACCTGGACAAGCTCAAGAGGTGGCCCATGGGAATCTCATGAGGTTTGACAGACCAAGTCCAAGGTGTTGCACCTGGGTCAGGGCAGCCCCAGCACCAGTCCAGGCTGGGGATGAGCAGACCCAGAGCAGCCCTGGGAGAAGGCC